>JALBWW010000039.1:600000-939219 GCA_023212625.1 Styphnolobium japonicum
TTATCTTGGTTTAAGAGTTGTGAGCCCATTTGCGCCATCTCGGTTTATCTTGGATTATAAGAACATCTATTCCAAGTAGCACGTGTTTTCAAGAAACACATGAGTTAGATGGTGTATGGAAGAGCCAATAGATGTTTGCCAAGCCCTCACAGTGTTTGAAGACACAAGTTATCTTGGTTTAAGAGTTGTGAGCTCATTTGCGCCTTCTCAGTTTATCTTGGATTATAAGAACTTCAAGGCCAAGTGGTAGGTGTTTTCATGAAACACATGAGTTAGATGGTGTATGGGAGAGCCAATAGATGTTTGCCAAGCCCTGACACAGTTTGAAGAGTCAGGTTATCTTGGTTTAAGAGTTGTGAGCCCATTTGTGCCTTCTCGGTTTATCTTGAATTATAAGAACTTCTATTCCAAGTAGCTGGTGTTTTCAAGAAACACATGAGTTAGAAGGTGTATGGAAGAGCCAATAGATGTTTGCCAAGCCCTCACAGTGTTTGAAGACACAAGTTATCTTGGTTTAAGAGTTGTGAGCCCATTTGCGCCTTCTCGGTTTATCTTGGATTATAAGAACATCAAGGCCAAGTGGTAGGTGTTTTCATGAAACACATGAGTTAGATGATGCATGGGAGAGCCAATAGATGTTTCCCAAGCCCTCACACAATTTGAAGAGTCAAGTTATCTTGGTTTAAGAGTTGTATGCTCATTTGCGCCTTCTCGGTTTATCTTGGATTATAAGAACTTCAAGGCCAAGTGGTAGGTGTTTTCATGAAACACATGAGTTAGATGGTGTATGGGAGAGCCAATAGATGTTTGCCAAGCCCTCACAGTGTTTGAAGAGTCAAGTTATCTTGGTTTAAGAGTTGTGAGCCCATTTGCGCCTTCTCGGTTTATCTTGGATTATAAGAACTTCTAGGCAAAGTAGTAGGTGTTTTCATGAAACACATGAGTTAGATGGTGTATGGGAGAGCCAATAGATGTTTGCCTAGCCCTCACAGAGTTCAAGACCCAAGTTATCGTGGTTTAATATTTGTGCGCCCATTTCTTCCTTCTCAGTTGATCTTTGATTATTAGAACATCTAGGCCAAGTGGTAGGTGTTTTCATGAAACACATGAGTTAGATGGTGTATGGGAGAGGCAATATATGTTTGCCAAGCCCTCACAGTGTTTGAAGAGTCAAGTTATCTTGGTTTAAAAGTTGTGAGCCCATTTGCGCCTTCTCGGTTTATCTTGGATTATAAGAACTTCAAGGCCAAGTGCTAGGTGTTTTCATGAAACACATGAGTTATATGGCGTATGGGAGAGCCAATAGATGTTTGCCAAGCCCTCACACAGTTTGAAGAGTCAACTTATCTTGGTTTAAGAGTTGTATGCTCATTTGCGCCTTTTCGGTTTATCTTGGATTATAAGAACTTCAAGGCCAAGTGGTAGGTGTTTTCATGAAACACATGAGTTAGATGGTGTATGGGAGAGCCAATAGATGTTTGCCAAGCCCTCACAGTGTTTGAAGAGTCAAGTTATCTTGGTTTAAGAGTTGTGAGCCCATTTGCACCTTCTCGGTTTATCTTGGATTATAAGAACTTCTAGGCAAAGTAGTAGGTGTTTTCATGAAACACATGAGTTAGATGGTGTATGGGAGAGCCAATAGATGTTTGCCTAGCCCTCACAGAGTTGAAGACCCAAGTTATCGTGGTTTAATATTTGTGCGCCCATTTCTTCCTTCTCAGTTGATCTTCGATTATAAGAACATCTAGGCCAAGTAGTAGGTGTTTTCATGAAACACATTAGTTAGACGGTGTTTGGGTGAGCCAATAGATGTTTGCCTAGCCTCACAGAGTTGAAGACTCCAGTTATAATTGTTTAAGAGTTGTATGCTCATTTGCCCCTTCTCGGTTTATCTTGGATTATAAGAACTTCAAGGCCAAGTGGTAGGTGTTTTCGTGAAACACATGAGTTATATGGTGTATGGGAGAGCCAATAGATGTTTGCCAAGCCCTCACTCTGTTTGAAGAGTCAAGTTATCTTGGTTTAAGAGTTGTGAGCCCATTTGCGCCTTCTCGGTTTATCTTGGATTATAAGAACTTCTATTCCAAGTGGTAGGTGTTTTCATGAAACACATGAGTTAGATGGTGTATGGAAGAGCCAATAGATGTTTGCCAAGCCCTCACAGTGTTTGAAGACACAAGTTATCTTGGTTTAAGAGTTGTGAGCTCATTTGCGCCTTCTCAGTTTATCTTGGATTATAAGAACTTCAAGGCCAAGTGGTAGGTGTTTTCATGAAACACATGAGTTAGATGGTGTATGGGAGAGCCAATAGATGTTTGCCAAGCCCTGACACAGTTTGAAGACACAAGTTATCTTGGTTTAAGAGTTGTATGCTCATTTGTGCCTTCTTGGTGTATCTTGGATTATAAGAACTTCTATTCCAAGTAGTAGGTGTTTTCAAGAAACACATGAGTTAGATGGTGTATGGAAGAGCCAATATATGTTTGCCAAGCCATCACAGTGATTGAAGATACAAGTTATCTTGGTTTAACAGTTGTGAGCCCATTTGCGCCTTCTCGGTTTATCTTGGATTATGAGAACTTGAAGGCCAAGTGGTTGGTGTTTTCATGAAACACATGAGTTAGATGATGCATGGGAGAGCCAATAGATGTTTCCCAAGCCCTCACACAATTTGAAGAGTCAAGTTATCTTGGTTTAAGAGTTGTATGCTCATTTGCGCCTTCTCGGTTTATCTTGGATTATAAGAACTTCAAGGCCAAGTGGTAGGTGTTTTCATGAAACACATGAGTTAGATGGTGTATGGGAGAGCCAATAGATGTTTGCCAAGCCCTCACAGTGTTTGAAGAGTCAAGTTATCTTGGTTTAAGAGTTGTGAGCCCATTTGCACCTTCTCGGTTTATCTTGGATTATAAGAACTTCTAGGCAAAGTAGTAGGTGTTTTCATGAAACACATGAGTTAGATGGTGTATGGGAGAGCCAATAGATGTTTGCCTAGCCCTCACAGAGTTGAAGACCCAAGTTATCGTGGTTTAATATTTGTGCGCCCATTTCTTCCTTCTCAGTTGATCTTTGATTATTAGAACATCTAGGCCAAGTGGTAGGTGTTTTCATGAAACACATGAGTTAGATGGTGTATGGGAGAGCCAATAGATGTTTGCCAAGCCCTCACAGTGTTTGAAGAGTCAAGTTATCTTGGTTTAAAAGTTGTGAGCCCATTTGCGCCTTCTCGGTTTATCTTGGATTATAAGAACTTCAAGGCCAAGTGGTAGGTGTTTTCATGAAACACATGAGTTAGATGGTGTATGGGAGAGCCAATAGATGTTTGCCAAGCCCTCACAGTGTTTGAAGAGTCAAGTTATCTTGGTTTAAGAGTTGTGAGCCCATTTGCGCCTTCTCGGTTTATCTTGGATTATAAGAACTTCTATGCCAAGTAGTAGGTGTTTTCAAGAAACACATTTGTTAGATGGTGTATGGAAGAGCCAATAGATGTTTGCCAAGCCCTCACAGTGTTTGAAGACACAAGTTATCTTGGTTTAAGAGTTGTGAGCCCATTTGCGCCTTCTCGGTTTATCTTGGATTATAAGAACTTCAAGGCCAAGTGGTAGGTGTTTTCATGAAACACATGAGTTAGATGGTGTATGGGAGAGCCAATAGATGTTTGCCAAGCCCTCACAGTGTTTGAAGAGTCAAGTTATCTTGGTTTAAGAGTTGTGAGCCCATTTGCGCCTTCTCGGTTTATCTTGGATTATAAGAACTTCAAGGCCAAGTGGTAGGTGTTTTCATGAAACACATGAGTTATATGGTGTATGGGAGAGCCAATAGATGTTTGCCAAGCCCTCACACAGTTTGAAGAGTCAAGTTATCTTGGTTTAAGAGTTGTATGCTTATTTGCGCCTTTTCGGTTTATCTTGGATTATAAGAACTTCAAGGCCAAGTGGTAGGTGTTTTCATGAAACACATGAGTTAGATGGTGTATGGGAGAGCCAATAGATGTTTGCCAATCCCTCACAGTGTTTGAAGAGTCAAGTTATCTTGGTTTAAGAGTTGTGAGCCCATTTGCACCTTCTTGGTTTATCTTGGATTATAAGAACTTCTATGCCAAGTGGTAGGTGTTTTCAAGAAACACATGAGTTAGATGGTGTATGGAAGAGCCAATAGATGTTTGCCAAGCCCTCACAGTGTTTGAAGACACAAGTTATCTTGGTTTAAGAGTTGTGAGCCCATTTGCGCCTTCTCGGTTTATCTTGGATTATAAGAACTTCAAGGCCAAGTGGTAGGTGTTTTCATGAAACACATGAGTTAGATGGTGTATGGGAGAGCCAATAGATGTTTGCCAAGCCCTCACACAGTTTGAAGTGTCAAGTTATCTTGGTTTAAGAGTTGTGAGCCCATTTCTTCCTTCTCGGTTGATCTTCGATTATAAGAACATCTAGGCCAAGTAGTAGGTGTTTTCATGAAACACATGAGTTAGATGGTGTTTGGGAGAGCCAATAGATGTTTGCCTAGCCCGCACAGAGTTGACGACCCAAGTTATCGTGGTTTAATATTTGTGCGCCCATTTCTTCCTTCTCAGTTGATCTTCGATTATAAGAACATCTAGGCCAAGTAGTAGGTGTTTTCATGAAACACATGAGTTAGATGGTGTTTGGGTGAGCCAATAGATGTTTGCCTAGCCCTCACAGAGTTGAAGACTCCAGTTGTATTGGTTTAAGAGTTGTTTGCCCATTTGCGTCTTCTCGGTTTATCTTGGTTTATAAGAACTTCAAGGCCAAGTGCTAGGTGTTTTCATGAAACACATGAGTTATATGGTGTATGGGAGAGACAATAGATGTTTGCCAAGCCCTCACACAGTTTGAAGAGTGAAGTTATCTTGGTTTAAGAGTTGTGAGCCCATTTGCGCCATCTCGGTTTATCTTGGATTATAAGAACATCTATTCCAAGTAGCACGTGTTTTCAAGAAACACATGAGTTAGATGGTGTATGGAAGAGCCAATAGATGTTTGCCAAGCCCTCACAGTGTTTGAAGACACAAGTTATCTTGGTTTAAGAGTTGTGAGCTCATTTGCGCCTTCTCAGTTTATCTTGGATTATAAGAACTTCAAGGCCAAGTGGTAGGTGTTTTCATGAAACACATGAGTTAGATGGTGTATGGGAGAGCCAATAGATGTTTGCCAAGCCCTGACACAGTTTGAAGAGTCAGGTTATCTTGGTTTAAGAGTTGTGAGCCCATTTGTGCCTTCTCGGTTTATCTTGAATTATAAGAACTTCTATTCCAAGTAGCTGGTGTTTTCAAGAAACACATGAGTTAGAAGGTGTATGGAAGAGCCAATTGCTGTTTGCCAAGCCATCACAGTGTTTGAAGACACAAGTTATCTTGGTTTAAGAGTTGTGAGCCCATTTGCGCCTTCTCGGTTTATCTTGGATTATAAGAACATCAAGGCCAAGTGGTAGGTGTTTTCATGAAACACATGAGTTAGATGATGCATGGGAGAGCCAATAGATGTTTCCCAAGCCCTCACACAATTTGAAGAGTCAAGTTATCTTTGTTTAAGAGTTGTATGCTCATTTGCGCCTTCTCGGTTTATCTTGGATTATAAGAACTTCAAGGCCAAGTGGTAGGTGTTTTCATGAAACACATGAGTTAGATGGTGTATGGGAGAGCCAATAGATGTTTGCCAAGCCCTCACAGTGTTTGAAGAGTCAAGTTATCTTGGTTTAAGAGTTGTGAGCCCATTTGCGCCTTCTCGGTTTATCTTGGATTATAAGAACTTCTAGGCAAAGTAGTAGGTGTTTTCATGAAACACATGAGTTAGATGGTGTATGGGAGAGCCAATAGATGTTTGCCTAGCCCTCACAGAGTTGAAGACCCAAGTTATCGTGGTTTAATATTTGTGCGACCATTTCTTCCTTCTCAGTTGATCTTTGATTATTAGAACATCTAGGCCAAGTGGTAGGTGTTTTCATGAAGCACATGAGTTAGATGGTGTATGGGAGAGGCAATATATGTTTGCCAAGCCCTCACAGTGTTTGAAGAGTCAAGTTATCTTGGTTTAAAAGTTGTGAGCCCATTTGCGCCTTCTCGGTTTATCTTGGATTATAAGAACTTCAAGGCCAAGTGCTAGGTGTTTTCATGAAACACATGAGTTATATGGCGTATGGGAGAGCCAATAGATGTTTGCCAAGCCCTCACACGATTTGAAGAGTCAACTTATCTTGGTTTAAGAGTTCTATGCTCATTTGCGCCTTCTTGGTTTATCTTGGATTATAAGAACTTCAAGGCCAAGTGGTAGGTGTTTTCATGAAACACATGAGTTAGATGGTGTATGGGAGAGCCAATAGATGTTTGCCAAGCCCTCACAGTGTTTGAAGAGTCAAGTTATCTTGGTTTAAGAGTTGTGAGCCCATTTGCACCTTCTCGGTTTATCTTGGATTATAAGAACTTCTAGGCAAAGTAGTAGGTGTTTTCATGAAACACATGAGTTAGATGGTGTATGGGAGAGCCAATAGATGTTTGCCTAGCCCTCACAGAGTTGAAGACCCAAGTTATCGTGGTTTAATATTTGTGCGCCCATTTCTTCCTTCTCAGTTGATCTTTGATTATTAGAACATCTAGGCCAAGTGGTAGGTGTTTTCATGAAACAGATGAGTTAGATGGTGTATGGGAGAGCCAATAGATGTTTGCCAAGCCCTCACAGTGTTTGAAGAGTCAAGTTATCTTGGTTTAAAAGATGTGAGCCCATTTACGCCTTCTCGGTTTATCTTGGATTATAAGAACTTCAAGGCCAAGTGGTAGGTGTTTTCATGAAACACATGAGTTAGATGGTGTATGGGAGAGCCAATAGATGTTTGCCAAGCCCTCACAGTGTTTGAAGAGTCAAGTTATCTTGGTTTAAGAGTTGTGAGCCCATTTGCGCCTTCTCGGTTTATCTTGGATTATAAGAACTTCAAGGCCAAGTGGTAGGTGTTTTCATGAAACACATGAGTTATATGGCGTATGGGAGAGCCAATAGATGTTTGCCAAGCCCTCACACAGTTTGAAGAGTCAAGTTATCTTGGTTTAAGAGTTGTATGCTTATTTGCGCCTTTTCGGTTTATCTTGGATTATAAGAACTTCAAGGCCAAGTGGTAGGTGTTTTCATGAAACACATGAGTTAGATGGTGTATGGGAGAGCCAATAGATGTTTGCCAAGCCCTCACAGTGTTTGAAGAGTCAAGTTATCTTGGTTTAAGAGTTGTGAGCCCATTTGCACCTTCTTGGTTTATCTTGGATTATAAGAACTTCTATGCCAAGTGGTAGGTGTTTTCAAGAAACACATGAGTTAGATGGTGTATGGAAGAGCCAATAGATGTTTGCCAAGCCCTCACAGTGTTTGAAGACACAAGTTATCTTGGTTTAAGAGTTGTGAGCCCATTTGCGCCTTCTCGGTTTATCTTGGATTATAAGAACTTCAAGGCCAAGTGGTAGGTGTTTTCATGAAACACATGAGTTAGATGGTGTATGGGAGAGCCAATAGATGTTTGCCAAGCCCTCACACAGTTTGAAGAGTCAAGTTATCTTGGTTTAAGAGTTGTGAGCCCATTTCTTCCTTCTCAGTTGATCTTCGATTATAAGAACATCTAGGCCAAGTAGTAGGTGTTTTCGTTAAACACATGAGTTAGATGGTGTTTGGGAGAGCCAATAGATGTTTGCCTAGCCCTCACAGAGTTTGAAGACTCAAGTTATCGTGGTTTAATATTTGTGCGCCCATTTCTTCCTTCTCAGTTTATCTTCGATTATAAGAACATCTAGGCCAAGTAGTAGGTGTTTTCATGAAACACATTAGTTAGATGGTGTTTTGGTTAGCCAAAAGATGTTTGCCTAGCCTCCACGAGTTGAAGACTCCGATTATTTTTGTTTAAGATTTATATGCTCATTTGCGCCTTCTCGGTTTATCTTGGATTATAAGAACTTCAAGGCCAAGTGGTAGGTGTTTTCATGAAACACATGAGTTATATGGTGTATGGGAGAGACAATAGATGTTTGCCAAGCCCTCACACAGTTTGAAGAGTGAAGTTATCTTGGTTTAAGAGTTGTGAGCCCATTTGCGCCATCTCGGTTTATCTTGGATTATAAGAACATCTATTCCAAGTAGCAGGTGTTTTCAAGAAACACATGAGTTAGATGGTGTATGGAAGAGCCAATAGATGTTTGCCAAGCCCTCACAGTGTTTGAAGACACAAGTTATCTTGGTTTAAGAGTTGTGAGCTCATTTGCGCCTTCTCAGTTTATCTTGGATTATAAGAACTTCAAGGCCAAGTGGTAGGTGTTTTCATGAAACACATGAGTTACATGGTGTATGGGAGAGCCAATAGATGTTTGCCAAGCCCTGACACAGTTTGAAGAGTCAGGTTATCTTGGTTTAAGAGTTGTGAGCCCATTTGTGCCTTCTCGGTTTATCTTGGATTATAAGAACTTCTATTCCAAGTAGCTGGTGTTTTCAAGAAACACATGAGTTAGAAGGTGTATGGAAGAGCCAATTGCTGTTTGCCAAGCCATCACAGTGTTTGAAGACACAAGTTATCTTGGTTTAAGAGTTGTGAGCCCATTTGCGCCTTCTCGGTTTATCTTGGATTATAAGAACATCAAGGCCAAGTGGTAGGTGTTTTCATGAAACACATGAGTTAGATGATGCATGGGAGAGCCAATAGATGTTTCCCAAGCCCTCACACAATTTGAAGAGTCAAGTTATCTTTGTTTAAGAGTTGTATGCTCATTTGCGCCTTCTCGGTTTATCTTGGATTATAAGAACTTCAAGGCCAAGTGGTAGGTGTTTTCATGAAACACATGAGTTAGATGGTGTATGGGAGAGCCAATAGATGTTTGCCAAGCCCTCACAGTGTTTGAAGAGTCAAGTTATCTTGGTTTAAGAGTTGTGAGCCCATTTGCGCCTTCTCGGTTTATCTTGGATTATAAGAACTTCTAGGCAAAGTAGTAGGTGTTTTCATGAAACACATGAGTTAGATGGTGTATGGGAGAGCCAATAGATGTTTGCCTAGCCCTCACAGAGTTGAAGACCCAAGTTATCGTGGTTTAATATTTATGCGACCATTTCTTCCTTCTCAGTTGATCTTTGATTATTAGAACATCTAGGCCAAGTGGTAGGTGTTTTCATGAAGCACATGAGTTAGATGGTGTATGGGAGAGGCAATATATGTTTGCCAAGCCCTCACAGTGTTTGAAGAGTCAAGTTATCTTGGTTTAAAAGTTGTGAGCCCATTTGCGCCTTCTCGGTTTATCTTGGATTATAAGAACTTCAAGGCCAAGTGCTAGGTGTTTTCATGAAACACATGAGTTATATGGCGTATGGGAGAGCCAATAGATGTTTGCCAAGCCCTCACACAGTTTGAAGAGTCAACTTATCTTGGTTTAAGAGTTGTATGCTCATTTGCGCCTTTTCGGTTTATCTTGGATTATAAGAACTTCAAGGCCAAGTGGTAGGTGTTTTCATGAAACACATGAGTTAGATGGTGTATGGGAGAGCCAATAGATGTTTGCCAAGCCCTCACAGTGTTTGAAGAGTCAAGTTATCTTGGTTTAACAGTTGTGAGCCCATTTGCACCTTCTCGGTTTATCTTGGATTATAAGAACTTCTAGGCAAAGTAGTAGGTGTTTTCATGAAACACATGAGTTAGATGGTGTATGGGAGAGCCAATAGATGTTTGCCTAGCCCTCACAGAGTTGAAGACCCAAGTTATCGTGGTTTAATATTTGTGCGCCCATTTCTTCCTTCTCAGTTGATCTTTGATTATTAGAACATCTAGGCCAAGTGGTAGGTGTTTTCATGAAACAGATGAGTTAGATGGTGTATGGGAGAGCCAATAGATGTTTGCCAAGCCCTCACAGTGTTTGAAGAGTCAAGTTATCTTGGTTTAAAAGATGTGAGCCCATTTACGCCTTCTCGGTTTATCTTGGATTATAAGAACATCAAGGCCAAGTGGTAGGTGTTTTCATGAAACACATGAGTTAGATGATGCATGGGAGAGCCAATAGATGTTTCCCAAGCCCTCACACAATTTGAAGAGTCAAGTTATCTTTGTTTAAGAGTTGTATGCTCATTTGCGCCTTCTCGGTTTATCTTGGATTATAAGAACTTCAAGGCCAAGTGGTAGGTGTTTTCATGAAACACATGAGTTAGATGGTGTATGGGAGAGCCAATAGATGTTTGCCAAGCCCTCACAGTGTTTGAAGAGTCAAGTTATCTTGGTTTTAAGAGTTGTGAGCCCATTTGCGCCTTCTCGGTTTATCTTGGATTATAAGAACTTCTAGGCAATGTTGTAGGTGTTTTCATGATACACATGAGTTAGATGGTGTATGGGAGAGCCAATAGATGTTTGCCTAGCCCTCACAGAGTTGAAGACCCAAGTTATCGTGGTTTAATATTTGTGCGACCATTTCTTCCTTCTCAGTTGATCTTTGATTATTAGAACATCTAGGCCAAGTGGTAGGTGTTTTCATGAAGCACATGAGTTAGATGGTGTATGGGAGAGGCAATATATGTTTGCCAAGCCCTCACAGTGTTTGAAGAGTCAAGTTATCTTGGTTTAAAAGTTGTGAGCCCATTTGCGCCTTCTCGGTTTATCTTGGATTATAAGAACTTCAAGGCCAAGTGCTAGGTGTTTTCATGAAACACATGAGTTATATGGCGTATGGGAGAGCCAATAGATGTTTGCCAAGCCCTCACACAGTTTGAAGAGTCAACTTATCTTGGTTTAAGAGTTGTATGCTCATTTGCGCCTTCTCGGTTTATCTTGGATTATAAGAACTTCTATCCCAAGTAGTAGGTGTTTTCAAGAAACACATGAGTTAGATGGTGTATGGAACAGCCAATATATGTTTGCCAAGCCCTCACAGTGTTTGAAGACACAAGTTATCTTGGTTTAAGAGTTGTGAGCCCATTTGCGCCTTCTCGGTTTTTCTTGGATTATAAGAACTTCAAGGCCAAGTGGTAGGTGTTTTCATGAAACACATGAGTTAGATGGTGTATGGGAGAGCCAATAGATGTTTGCCAAGCCCTCACAGTGTTTGAAGAGTCAAGTTATCTTGGTTTAAGAGTTGTGAGCCCATTTGCGCCTTCTCGGTTTATCTTGGATTATAAGAACTTCAAGGCCAAGTGGTAGGTGTTTTCATGAAACACATGAGTTATATGGCGTATGGGAGAGCCAATAGATGTTTGCCAAGCCCTCACACAGTTTGAAGAGTCAAGTTATCTTGGTTTAAGAGTTGTATGCTTATTTGCGCCTTTTCGGTTTATCTTGGATTATAAGAACTTCAAGGCCAAGTGGTAGGTGTTTTCATGAAACACATGAGTTAGATGGTGTATGGGAGAGCCAATAGATGTTTGCCAAGCCCTCACAGTGTTTGAAGAGTCAAGTTATCTTGGTTTAAGAGTTGTGAGCCCATTTGCACCTTCTTGGTTTATCTTGGATTATAAGAACTTCTATGCCAAGTGGTAGGTGTTTTCAAGAAACACATGAGTTAGATGGTGTATGGAAGAGCCAATAGATGTTTGCCAAGCCCTCACAGTGTTTGAAGACACAAGTTATCTTGGTTTAAGAGTTGTGAGCCCATTTGCGCCTTCTCGGTTTATCTTGGATTATAAGAACTTCAAGGCCAAGTGGTAGGTGTTTTCATGAAACACATGAGTTAGATGGTGTATGGGAGAGCCAATAGATGTTTGCCAAGCCCTCACACAGTTTGAAGAGTCAAGTTATCTTGGTTTAAGAGTTGTGAGCCCATTTCTTCCTTCTCAATTGATCTTCGATTATAAGAACATCTAGGCCAAGTAGTAGGTGTTTTCGTTAAACACATGAGTTAGATGGTGTTTGGGAGAGCCAATAGATGTTTGCCTAGCCCGCACAGAGTTGACGACCCAAGTTATCGTGGTTTAATATTTGTGCGCCCATTTCTTCCTTCTCAGTTGATCTTCGATTATAAGAACATCTAGGCCAAGTAGTAGGTGTTTTCATGAAACACATTAGTTAGACGGTGTTTGGGTGAGCCAATAGATGTTTGCCTAGCCTCACAGAGTTGAAGACTCCAGTTATAATTGTTTAAGAGTTGTATGCTCATTTGCGCCTTCTCGGTTTATCTTGGATTATAAGAACTTCAAGGCCAAGTGGTAGGTGTTTTCATGAAACACATGAGTTAGATGGTGTATGGGAGAGCCAATAGATGTTTGCCAAGCCCTCACAGTGTTTGAAGAGTCAAGTTATCTTGGTTTAAGAGTTGTGAGCCCATTTGCGCCTTCTCGGTTTATCTTGGATTATAAGAACTTCTAGGCAAAGTAGTAGGTGTTTTCATGAAACACATGAGTTAGATGGTGTATGGGAGAGCCAATAGATGTTTGCCTAGCCCTCACAGAGTTGAAGACCCAAGTTATCGTGGTTTAATATTTGTGCGACCATTTCTTCCTTCTCAGTTGATCTTTGATTATTAGAACATCTAGGCCAAGTGGTAGGTGTTTTCATGAAGCACATGAGTTAGATGGTGTATGGGAGAGGCAATATATGTTTGCCAAGCCCTCACAAAGGTTTGAAGAGTCAAGTTATCTTGGTTTAAAAGTTGTGAGCCCATTTGCGCCTTCTCGGTTTATCTTGGATTATAAGAACTTCAAGGCCAAGTGCTAGGTGTTTTCATGAAACACATGAGTTATATGGCGTATGGGAGAGCCAATAGATGTTTGCCAAGCCCTCACACAGTTTGAAGAGTCAACTTATCTTGGTTTAAGAGTTGTATGCTCATTTGCGCCTTTTCGGTTTATCTTGGATTATAAGAACTTCAAGGCCAAGTGGTAGGTGTTTTCATGAAACACATGAGTTAGATGGTGTATGGGAGAGCCAATAGATGTTTGCCAAGCCCTCACAGTGTTTGAAGAGTCAAGTTATCTTGGTTTAACAGTTGTGAGCCCATTTGCACCTTCTCGGTTTATCTTGGATTATAAGAACTTCTAGGCAAAGTAGTAGGTGTTTTCATGAAACACATGAGTTAGATGGTGTATGGGAGAGCCAATAGATGTTTGCCTAGCCCTCACAGAGTTGAAGACCCAAGTTATCGTGGTTTAATATTTGTGCGCCCATTTCTTCCTTCTCAGTTGATCTTTGATTATTAGAACATCTAGGCCAAGTGGTAGGTGTTTTCATGAAACAGATGAGTTAGATGGTGTATGGGAGAGCCAATAGATGTTTGCCAAGCCCTCACAGTGTTTGAAGAGTCAAGTTATCTTGGTTTAAAAGATGTGAGCCCATTTACGCCTTCTCGGTTTATCTTGGATTATAAGAACATCAAGGCCAAGTGGTAGGTGTTTTCATGAAACACATGAGTTAGATGATGCATGGGAGAGCCAATAGATGTTTCCCAAGCCCTCACACAATTTGAAGAGTCAAGTTATCTTTGTTTAAGAGTTGTATGCTCATTTGCGCCTTCTCGGTTTATCTTGGATTATAAGAACTTCAAGGCCAAGTGGTAGGTGTTTTCATGAAACACATGAGTTAGATGGTGTATGGGAGAGCCAATAGATGTTTGCCAAGCCCTCACAGTGTTTGAAGAGTCAAGTTATCTTGGTTTAAGAGTTGTGAGCCCATTTGCGCCTTCTCGGTTTATCTTGGATTATAAGAACTTCTAGGCAAAGTAGTAGGTGTTTTCATGAAACACATGAGTTAGATGGTGTATGGGAGAGCCAATAGATGTTTGCCTAGCCCTCACAGAGTTGAAGACCCAAGTTATCGTGGTTTAATATTTGTGCGACCATTTCTTCCTTCTCAGTTGATCTTTGATTATTAGAACATCTAGGCCAAGTGGTAGGTGTTTTCATGAAGCACATGAGTTAGATGGTGTATGGGAGAGGCAATATATGTTTGCCAAGCCCTCACAGTGTTTGAAGAGTCAAGTTATCTTGGTTTAAAAGTTGTGAGCCCATTTGCGCCTTCTCGGTTTATCTTGGATTATAAGAACTTCAAGGCCAAGTGCTAGGTGTTTTCATGAAACACATGAGTTATATGGCGTATGGGAGAGCCAATAGATGTTTGCCAAGCCCTCACACAGTTTGAAGAGTCAACTTATCTTGGTTTAAGAGTTGTATGCTCATTTGCGCCTTTTCGGTTTATCTTGGATTATAAGAACTTCAAGGCCAAGTGGTAGGTGTTTTCATGAAACACATGAGTTAGATGGTGTATGGGAGAGCCAATAGATGTTTGCCAAGCCCTCACAGTGTTTGAAGAGTCAAGTTATCTTGGTTTAAGAGTTGTGAGCCCATTTGCACCTTCTCGGTTTATCTTGGATTATAAGAACTTCTAGGCAAAGTAGTAGGTGTTTTCATGAAACACATGAGTTAGATGGTGTATGGGAGAGCCAATAGATGTTTGCCTAGCCCTCACAGAGTTGAAGACCCAAGTTATCGTGGTTTAATATTTGTGCGCCCATTTCTTCCTTCTCAGTTGATCTTTGATTATTAGAACATCTAGGCCAAGTGGTAGGTGTTTTCATGAAACAGATGAGTTAGATGGTGTATGGGAGAGCCAATAGATGTTTGCCAAGCCCTCACAGTGTTTGAAGAGTCAAGTTATCTTGGTTTAAAAGTTGTGAGCCCATTTACGCCTTCTCGGTTTATCTTGGATTATAAGAACTTCAAGGCCAAGTGGTAGGTGTTTTCATGAAACACATGAGTTAGATGGTGTATGGGAGAGCCAATAGATGTTTGCCAAGCCCTCACAGTGTTTGAAGAGTCAAGTTATCTTGGTTTAAGAGTTGTGAGCCCATTTGCGCCTTCTCGGTTTATCTTGGATTATAAGAACTTCTATCCCAAGTAGTAGGTGTTTTCAAGAAACACATGAGTTAGATGGTGTATGGAACAGCCAATATATGTTTGCCAAGCCCTCACAGTGTTTGAAGACACAAGTTATCTTGGTTTAAGAGTTGTGAGCCCATTTGCGCCTTCTCGGTTTTTCTTGGATTATAAGAACTTCAAGGCCAAGTGGTAGGTGTTTTCATGAAACACATGAGTTAGATGGTGTATGGGAGAGCCAATAGATGTTTGCCAAGCCCTCACAGTGTTTGAAGAGTCAAGTTATCTTGGTTTAAGAGTTGTGAGCCCATTTGCGCCTTCTCGGTTTATCTTGGATTATAAGAACTTCAAGGCCAAGTGGTAGGTGTTTTCATGAAACACATGAGTTATATGGCGTATGGGAGAGCCAATAGATGTTTGCCAAGCCCTCACACAGTTTGAAGAGTCAAGTTATCTTGGTTTAAGAGTTGTATGCTTATTTGCGCCTTTTCGGTTTATCTTGGATTATAAGAACTTCAAGGCCAAGTGGTAGGTGTTTTCATGAAACACATGAGTTAGATGGTGTATGGGAGAGCCAATAGATGTTTGCCAAGCCCTCACAGTGTTTGAAGAGTCAAGTTATCTTGGTTTAAGAGTTGTGAGCCCATTTGCACCTTCTTGGTTTATCTTGGATTATAAGAACTTCTATGCCAAGTGGTAGGTGTTTTCAAGAAACACATGAGTTAGATGGTGTATGGAAGAGCCAATAGATGTTTGCCAAGCCCTCACAGTGTTTGAAGACACAAGTTATCTTGGTTTAAGAGTTGTGAGCCCATTTGCGCCTTCTCGGTTTATCTTGGATTATAAGAACTTCAAGGCCAAGTGGTAGGTGTTTTCATGAAACACATGAGTTAGATGGTGTATGGGAGAGCCAATAGATGTTTGCCAAGCCCTCACACAGTTTGAAGAGTCAAGTTATCTTGGTTTAAGAGTTGTGAGCCCATTTCTTCCTTCTCAATTGATCTTCGATTATAAGAACATCTAGGCCAAGTAGTAGGTGTTTTCGTGAAACACATGAGTTAGATGGTGTATGGGAGAGCCAATAGATGTTTGCCTAGCCCTCACAGAGTTGAAGACCCAAGTTATCGTGGTTTAATATTTGTGCGCCCATTTCTTCCTTCTCAGTTGATCTTCGATTATAAGAACATCTAGGCCAAGTAGTAGGTGTTTTCATGAAACACATTAGTTAGACGGTGTTTGGGTGAGCCAATAGATGTTTGCCTAGCCTCACAGAGTTGAAGACTCCAGTTATAATTGTTTAAGAGTTGTATGCTCATTTGCCCCTTCTCGGTTTATCTTGGATTATAAGAACTTCAAGGCCAAGTGGTAGGTGTTTTCGTGAAACACATGAGTTATATGGTGTATGGGAGAGACAATAGATGTTTGCCAAGCCCTCACACAGTTTGAAGAGTGAAGTTATCTTGGTTTAAGAGTTGTGAGCCCATTTGCGCCATCTCGGTTTATCTTGGATTATAAGAACATCTATTCCAAGTAGCAGGTGTTTTCAAGAAACACATGAGTTAGATGGTGTATGGAAGAGCCAATAGATGTTTGCCAAGCCCTCACAGTGTTTGAAGACACAAGTTATCTTGGTTTAAGAGTTGTGAGCTCATTTGCGCCTTCTCAGTTTATCTTGGATTATAAGAACTTCAAGGCCAAGTGGTAGGTGTTTTCATGAAACACATGAGTTAGATGGTGTATGGGAGAGCCAATAGATGTTTGCCTAGCCCTCACAGAGTTGACGACCCAAGTTATCGTGGTTTAATATTTGTGCGCCCATTTCTTCCTTCTCAGTTGATCTTTGATTATTAGAACATCTAGGCCAAGTAGTAGGTGTTTTCATGAAACACATGAGTTAGATGGTGTTTGGGTGAGCCAATAGATGTTTGCCTAACCTCACAGACTTGAAGACTCCAGTTATAATTGTTTAAGAGTTGTATGCTCATTTGCGCCTTCTCGGTTTATCTTGGATTATAAGAACTTCAAGGCCAAGTGGTAGGTGTTTTCATGAAACACATGAGTTATATGGTGTATGGGAGAGCCAATAGATGTTTGCCAAGCCCTCACACAGTTTGAAGAGTCAAGTTATCTTGGTTTAAGAGTTGTGAGCCCATTTGTGCCTTCTCGGTTTATCTTGGATTATAAGAACTTCTATTCTAAGTAGCTGGTGTTTTCAAGAAACACATGAGTTAGATGGTGTATGGAAGAGCCAATAGATGTTTGCCAAGCCCTCACAGTGTTTGAAGACACAAGTTATCTTGGTTTAAGAGTTGTGAGCCCATTTGCGCCTTTTCGGTTTATCTTGGATTATAAGAACTTCAAGGCCAAGTGGTAGGTGTTTTCATGAAACACATGAGTTAGATGGTGTATGGGAGAGCCAATAGATGTTTGCCAAGCCCTCACAGGGTTTGAAGAGTCAAGTTATCTTGGTTGAAAAGTTGTGAGCCCATTTGCGCCTTCTCGGTTTATCTTGGATTATAAGAACTTCAAGGCCAAGTGGTAGGTGGTTTCATGAAACACATGAGTTAGATGGTGTATGGGAGAGCCAATAGATGTTTGCCAAGCCCTCACAGTGTTTGAAGAGTCAAGTTATCTTGGTTTAAGAGTTGTGAGCCCATTTGCGCCTTCTCAGTTTATCTTGGATTATAAGAACTTCTATTCCTAGTAGTAGGTGTTTTCAAGAAACACATGAGTTAGATGGTGTATTGATCAATCAATTTGAGACACTTATGTTAGCTTTGTATTAGGCATTATTAGATGTTTATTGTGCCCAATATTAGTACTTTAGATGAGTTTAATGTTGTTGGGCTTCATTGGGCTTTAATGCAAATATTGAATAATTTTCGGATTTTGATGCATTTTGACCTTTCTTCCTTGGTTAGGTCATAACTTGGGACTCGGTGATCCAATTGAGGTGATCTTGGTGTCTTTGGAAAGCTAAGACAATTCTCTACAAGTTTCATGAAGAACTTAAGAGCTGGATCGGAATGCTAAGGGTCCAAAATATCCCTGCAATGCAGAGTGGGTTTGCTGTCACGGAACCATCTGGGCAGTATGCACATATTGGACTATATAGTGGGTTATAGACCTCCTCTTGGGCTGAAACTTGGTCACTTGAAAGATAAGACCCATATCTCCAACTTCAATGAAGACCATTTTGTCAATAGATGTCGTTTTGGGCATGATTCTGAAGCTACAAGTTGGTCTGAATTTGGCAACACGTTCTTCCAACCTAACTTGAGGTAGGTGAAGTGTTTTTGGCATTTCTGGAGTTCTAAAAGTCCAAATGACATGATTCAAATTGGAGATTTTCAAGGAGACAACTGGCTACAACTTTGATGAAGACATCCAAGCCAAAATGCACCGTCTAGGTGATGAATTTGAAGCCAGAAGTTAGATAAGAGTTGTTGACTAAAAGCCACCAACCATACACCAACCCACCTACCATGCACCAACCCACCTACCATGCATCAAGCTTCCATTTTTGACAATTTTCATATTCTCATAGCTTGTATTCAGATTATGTACATGTACAAATTGGCTTCTAGGATTAGTATAAATAGACCCAACCTCTTTGTATTAGGGGCATTCAATTTGGAAGTAATTTTGTAGTAAGTTTGAGTATTTGTTAGTTTTCTTTCTCTTCTTCTCCCTTCTCTTTAGAATTTCATTTTTGTTCTTTATTTTCTGAGTTCTTCCTTCCCATCCATGGAAGGCTAGGCTCTCATAATCAATCCAAGGGATTAGCCATCTTGATGTTTAATTTGGAGATCTTGTTTTGCTTGTTCATATTGCTTAATTGTTATTCAAGTTTCTCTTCTTCCTCTTTTGATTTCTATCTAGATTGAATTGCTTAATTTGATTTAGATGTTAATGTGATAATAGCTTTATTGTCATGTATTCAAAGAGGATCACATAGAATAAACAATTTATTAAAGCTTTTTGATGGATTGTTTAGCTTGGTTGAATTCTTGATCTTAAATTAATCTATGTTTGGATGGTGCTTACTTTATCTAACCTTGGTTAATTAAATTCTAGATGCTTATCTAGTAGAAGATTCTTGGATTATGTTGAGGCTTCTTGATGTGATCTAAGGCCAAGAACATGGTTAGCGATTAAGTGAATTCCTTGTGATCAATGATGAGTTAAACTCAAGATCGGTAAATTTCCTTGGATTGGTTGTTTCTTTAGATTTGTTTTCAACTTTGAGTCTTGTATATTTATCAATATTGTTAATCAACAACAAAACCCCCCATTTTAATTATCTTGATCTGATTAAATATTTGTTCTTTTTTGGATCCTTGAGAGACGATTCGGTTCATGCTCTATACTACAAATTAGTTTGCGAACCGGTAATTTTTATTATTTGACGAGGTCTCGACAGCCTCTTGTCATGTATGCAAGAGCCAATAGATGTTTGCCAAGCCCTCACAGTGTTTGAAGACACAAGTTATCTTGGTTTAAGAGTTGCGAGCCCATTTGCGCCTTCTCGGTTTATCTTGGATTATAAGAACTTCAAGGCCAAGTGGTAGGTGATTTCATGAAACACATGAGTTAGATGGTGTATGAGAGGGCCAATAGATGTTTGCCAAGCCCTCACAGTGTTTGGAAGAGTCAAGTTATATTGGTTTAAGAGTTGTATGCTCATTTGCGCCTGCTCGGTTTATCTTGGATTATAAGAACTTCTATGCCAAGTGGTAGGTGTTTTCAAGAAACACATGAGTTAGATGGTGTATGGAAGAGCCAATAGATGTTTGCCAAGCCCTCACAGTGTTTGAAGACACAAGTTATCTTGGTTTAAGAGTTGTGAGCCCATTTGCGCCTTCTCGGTTTATCTTGGATTATAAGAACTTCAAGGCCAAGTGGTAGGTGTTTTCATGAAACACATGAGTTAGATGGTGTATGGGAGAGCCAATAGATGTTTGCCAAGCCCTCACACAGTTTGAAGAGTCAAGTTATCTTGGTTTAAGAGTTGTGAGCCCATTTCTTCCTTCTCAGTTGATCTTCGATTATAAGAACATCTAGGCCAAGTAGTAGGTGTTTTCGTGAAACACATGAGTTAGATGGTGTATGGGAGAGCCAATAGATGTTCGCCTAGCCCTCACAGAGTTGAAGACCCAAGTTATCGTGGTTTAATATTTGTGCGCCCATTTCTTCCTTCTCAGTTGATCTTCGATTATAAGAACATCAAGGCCAAGTAGTAGGTGTTTTCATGAAACACATTAGTTAGACGGTGTTTGGGTGAGCCAATAGATGTTTGCCTAGCCTCACAGAGTTGAAGACTCCAGTTATAATTGTTTAAGAGTTGTATGCTCATTTGCCCCTTCTCGGTTTATCTTGGATTATAAGAACTTCAAGGCCAAGTGGTAGGTGTTTTCGTGAAACACATGAGTTATATGGTGTATGGGAGAGCCAATAGATGTTTGCCAAGCCCTCACACAGTTTGAAGAGTCAAGTTATCTTGGTTTAAGAGTTGTGAGCCCATTTGCGCCTTCTCGGTTTATCTTGGATTATAAGAACTTCTATTCCAAGTAGCAGGTGTTTTCAAGAAACACATGAGTTAGATGGTGTATGGAAGAGCCAATAGATGTTTGCCAAGCCCTCACAGTGTTTGAAGACACAAGTTATCTTGGTTTAAGAGTTGTGAGCCCATTTGCGCCTTCTCAGTTTATCTTGGATTATAAGAACTTCAAGGCCAAGTGGTAGGTGTTTTCATGAAAAACATGAGTTACATGGTGTATGGGAGAGCCAATAGATGTTTGCCAAGCCCTGACACAGTTTGAAGGGTCAGGTTATCTTGGTTTAAGAGTTGTGAGCCCATTTGTGCCTTCTCGGTTTATCTTGGATTATAAGAACTTCTATTCCAAGTAGCTGGTGTTTTCAAGAAACACATGAGTTAGATGGTGTACGGAAGAGCCAATAGCTGTTTGCCAAGCCATCACAGTGTTTGAAGACACAAGTTATCTTGGTTTAAGAGTTGTGAGCCCATTTGCGCCTTCTCGGTTTATCTTGTTTTATAAGAACTTCAAGGCCAAGTGGTAGGTGTTTTCATGAAACACATGAGTTAGATGGTGTATGGGAGAGCCAATAGATGTTTGCCAAGCCCTCACAGTGTTTGAAGAGTCAAGTTATCTTGGTTTAAAAGTTGTGAGCCCATTTGCGCCTTCTCGGTTTATCTTGGATTATAAGAACTTCAAGGCCAAGTGGTAGGTGTTTTCATGAAACACATGAGTTATATGGTGTATGGGAGAGCCAATAGATGTTTGCCAAGCCCTCACACAGTTTGACGAGTCAAGTTATCTTGGTTTAAGAGTTGTATGCTCATTTGCGCCTTCTCGGATTATCTTGGATTATAAGAACTTCAAGGCCAAGTGGTAGGTGTTTTCATGAAACACATGAGTTAGATGGTGTATGGGAGAGCCAATAGATGTTTGCCAAGCCCTCACAGTGTTTGAAGAGTCAAGTTATCTTGGTTTAAAAGTTGTGAGCCCATTTGCGCCTTCTCGGTTTATCCTGGATTATAAGAACTTCAAGGCCAAGTGGTAGCTGTTTTCATGAAACACATGAGTTAGATGATGCATGGGAGAGCCAATAGATGTTTCCCAAGCCCTCACACAATTTGAAGAGTCAAGTTATCTTGGTTTAAGAGTTGTATGCTCATTTGCGCCTTCTCGGTTTATCTTGGATTATAAGAACTTCAAGGCCAAGTGGTAGGTGTTTTCATGAAACACATGAGTTAGATGGTGTATGGGAGAGCTAATAGATGTTTGCCAAGCCCTCACAGTGTTTGAAGAGTCAAGTTATCTTGGTTTAAGAGTTGTGAGGCCATTTGCGCCTTCTCGGTTTATCTTGGATTATAAGAACTTCTAGGCAAAGTAGTAGGTGTTTTCATGAAACACATGTGTTAGATGGTGTATGGGAGAGCCAATAGATGTTTGCCTAGCCCTCACAGAGTTGAAGACCCAAGTTATCGTGGTTTAATATTTGTGCGCCCATTTCTTCCTTCTCAGATGATCTTTGATTATTAGAACATCTAGGCCAAGTAGTAGGTGTTTTCATGAAACACATGAGTTAGATGGTGTTTGGGTGAGCCAATAGATGTTTGCCAAGCCCTCACAGGGTTTGAAGAGTCAAGTTATCTTGGTTTAAAAGTTGTGAGCCCATTTGCGCCTTCTCGGTTTATCTTGGATTATAAGAACTTCAAGGCCAAGTGGTAGGTGGTTTCATGAAACACATGAGTTAGATGGTGTATGAGAGGACCAATAGATGTTTGCCAAGCCCTCACAGTGTTTGGAAGAGTCAAGTTATATTGGTTTAAGAGTTGTGACCCCATTTGTGCCTTCTCGGTTTTTCTTGGATTATAAGAACTTCTATTCCAAGTAGCTGGTGTTTTCAAGAAACACATGAGTTAGATGGTGTATGGAAGAGCCAATAGATGTTTGCCAAGCCCTCACAGTGTTTGAAGACACAAGTTATCTTGGTTTAAGAGTTGTGAGCCCATTTGCGCCTTCTTGGTTTATCTTGGATTATAAGAACTTCTATGCCAAGTGGTAGGTGTTTTCGAGAAACACATGAGTTAGATGGTGTATGGAAGAGCCAATAGATGTTTGCCAAGCCCTCACAGTGTTTGAAGACACACGTTATCTTGGTTTAAGAGTTGTGAGACCATTTGCGCCTTCTCGGTTTATCTTGGATTATAAGAACTTCAAGGCCAAGTGGTAGGTGTTTTCATGAAACACATGAGTTAGATGGTGTATGGGAGAGCCAATAGATGTTTGCCAAGCCCTCACACAGTTTGAAGAGTCAAGTTATCTTGGTTTAAGAGTTGTGACCCCATTTGTGCCTTCTCGGTTTTTCTTGGATTATAAGAACTTCTATTCCAAGTAGCTGGTGTTTTCAAGAAACACATGAGTTAGATGGTGTATGGAAGAGCCAATAGATGTTTGCCAAGCCCTCACAGTGTTTGAAGACACAAGTTATCTTGGTTTAAGAGTTGTGAGCCCATTTGCGCCTTCTCGGTTTATCTTGGATTATAAGAACTGCAAGGCCAAGTGGTAGGTGTTTTCATGAAACACATGAGTTAGATGGTGTATGGGAGAGCCAATAGATGTTTGCCAAGCCCTCACACAGTTTGAAGAGTCAAGTTATCTTGGTTTAAGAGTTGTGACCCCATTTGTGCCTTCTCGGTTTTTCTTGGATTATAAGAACTTCTATTCCAAGTAGCTGGTGTTTTCAAGAAACACATGAGTTAGATGGTGTATGGAAGAGCCAATAGATGTTTGCCAAGCCCTCACAGTGTTTGAAGACACAAGTTATCTTGGTTTAAGAGTTGTGAGCCCATTTGCGCCTTCTCGGTTTATCTTGGATTATAAGAACTTCAAGGCCAAGTGGTAGGTGTTTTCATGAAAGACATGAGTTAGATGGTGTATGGGAGAGCCAATAGATGTTTGCCAAGCCCTCACAGTGTTTGAAGAGTCAAGTTATCTTGGTTTAAAAGTTGTGTGCCCATTTGCGCCTTCTCGGTTTATCTTGGATTATAAGAACTTCAAGGCCAAGTGGTAGGTGTTTTCATGAAACACATGAGTTAGATGGTGTATGGGAGAGCCAATAGATGTTTGCCAAGCCCTCACAGTGTTTGAAGAGTCAAGGTATGTTGGTTTAAGAGTTGTATGCTCATTTGCGCCTTCTCGGTTTATCTTGGATTATAAGAACTTCTATGCCAAGTGGTAGGTGTTTTCATGAAACACATGAGTTATATGGGGTTTGGGAGAGCCAATAGATGTTTGCCTAGCCCTGACATAGTTGAAGAATCCAGTTATCTTGGTTTAAGAGTTGAATGCCCATTTGCGCCTTCTCGATTTATCTTGGATTATAAGAAGTTCTAGGCCAAGTAGTCGGTGTTTTCATGAAACACATGAGTTAGATGGTGTATGGGAGAGCCAATAGATGTTTGCCTAGCCCTCACAGAGTGGAAGACCCAAGTTATCGTGGTTTAATATTTGTCCGCCCATTTCTTCCTTCTCAGTTGATCTTTGATTATTAGAACATATAGGCCAAGTACTATGTGTTTTCATGAAACACATGAGTTAGATGGTGTTTGGGTGAGCCAATAGATGTTTGCCTAGCCCTCACAGAGTTGAAGACTCCAGTTATAATTGTTTAAGAGTTGTATGCTCATTTGCCCCTTCTCGGTTTATCTTGGATTATAAGAACTTCAAGGCCAAGTGGTAGGTGTTTTCGTGAAACACATGAGTTATATGGTGTATGGGAGAGCCAATAGATGTTTGCCAAGCCCTCACACAGTTTGAAGAGTCAAGTTATCTTGGTTTAAGAGTTGTGAGCCCATTTGCGCCTTCTCGGTTTATCTTGGATTATAAGAACTTCTATTCCAAGTAGCAGGTGTTTTCAAGAAACACATGAGTTAGATGGTGTATGGAAGAGCCAATAGATGTTTGCCAAGCCCTCACAATGTTTGAAGACACAAGTTATCTTGGTTTAAGAGTTTTGAGCCCATTTGCGCCTTCTCGGTTTATCTTGTTTTATAAGAACTTCAAGGCCAAGTGGTAGGTGTTTTCATGAAACACATGAGTTAGATGGTGTATGGGAGAGCCAATAGATGTTTGCCAAGCCCTCACAGTGTTTGAAGAGTCAAGTTATGTTGGTTTAAGAGTTGTATGCTCATTTGCGCCTTCTCGGTTTATCTTGGATTATAAGAACTTCTATGCCAAGTGGTAGGTGTTTTCATGAAACACATGAGTTATATGGGGTTTGGGAGAGCCAATAGATGTTTGCCTAGACCTGACATAGTTGAAGAATCCAGTTATCTTGGTTTAAGAGTTGAATGCCCATTTGCGCCTTCTCGATTTATCTTGGATTATAAGAAGTTCTAGGCAAAGTAGTAGGTGTTTTCATGAAACACATGAGTTAGATGGTGTATGGGAGAGCCAATAGATGTTTGCCAAGCCGTCACAGTGTTTGAAGAGTCAAGTTATCTTGGTTTAAAAGTTGTGAGCCCATTTGCGCCTTCTCGGTTTATCATGGATTATAAGAACTTCAAGGCCAAGTGGTAGGTGTTTTCATGAAACACATGAGTTATATGGTGTATGGGAGAGCCAATAGATGTTTGCCAAGCCCTCACACAGTTTGACGAGTCAAGTTATCTTGGTTTAAGAGTTGTATGCTCATTTGCGCCTTCTCGGTTTATCTTGGATTATAAGAACTTCAAGGCCAAGTGGTAGGTGTTTTCATGAAACACATGAGTTAGATGGTGTATGGGAGAGCCAATAGATGTTTGCCAAGCCGTCACAGTGTTTGAAGAGTCAAGTTATCTTGGTTTAAAAGTTGTGAGCCCATTTGCGCCTTCTCGGTTTATCTTGGATTATAAGAACTTCAAGGCCAAGTGGTAGGTGTTTTCATGAAACACATGAGTTAGATGATGCATGGGAGAGCCAATAGATGTTTCCCAAGCCCTCACACAATTTGAAGAGTCAAGTTATCTTGGTTTAAGAGTTGTATGCTCATTTGCGCCTTCTCGGTTTATCTTGGATTATAAGAACTTCAAGGCCAAGTGGTAGGTGTTTTCATGAAACACATGAGTTAGATGGTGTATAGGAGACACAATAGATGTTTGCCAAGCCTTCACAGTGTTTGAAGAGTCAAGTTATCTTGGTTTAAAAGTTGTGAGCCCATTTGCGCCTTCTTGGTTTATCTTGGATTATAAGAACTTCAAGGCCAAGTGGTAGGTGTTTTCATGAAACACATGAGTTAGATGGTGTGTGGGAGAGCCAATAGATGTTTGCCAAGCCCTCACAGTGTTTGAAGAGTCAAGTTATCTTGGTTTAAGAGTTGTGAGCCCATTTGCGCCTTCTCGGTTTATCTTGGATTATAAGAACTTCTAGGCATAGTAGTAGGTGTTTTCATGAAACACATGAGTTAGATGGTGTATGGGAGAGCCAATAGATGTTTGCCTAGCCCTCACAGAGTTGAAGACCCAAGTTATCGTGGTTTAATATTTGTGCGCCCATTTCTTCCTTCTCAGATGATCTTTGATTATTAGGACATCTAGGCCAAGTAGTAGGTGTTTTCATGAAACACATGAGTTAGATGGTGTTTGGGTGAGCCAATAGATGTTTGCCAAGCCCTCACAGGGTTTGAAGAGTCAAGTTATCTTGGTTTAAAAGTTGTGAGCCCATTTGCGCCTTCTCGGTTTATCTTGGATTATAAGAACTTCAAGGCCAAGTGGTAGGTGGATTCATGAAACACATGAGTTAGATGGTGTATGAGAGGGCCAATAGATGTTTGCCAAGCCCTCACAGTGTTTGGAAGAGTCAAGTTATATTGGTTTAAGAGTTGTATGCTCATTTGCGCCTTCTCGATTTATCTTGGATTATAAGAACTTCTATGCCAAGTGGTAGGTGTTTTCATGAAACACATGAGTTATATGGGGTTTGGGAGAGCCAATAGATGTTTGCCTAGCCCTGACATAGTTGAAGAATCCAGTTATCTTGGTTTAAGAGTTGAATGCCCATTTGCGCCTTCTCGATTTATCTTGGATTATAAGAAGTTCTAGGCAAAGTAGTAGGTGTTTTCATGAAACACAAGAGTTAGATGGTGTTTGGGTGAGCCAATAGATATTTGCCTAGCCCTCACAAAGTGTTGAAGACTCGGTTATCTTGGTTTAAGAGTTGAAAGCCCATTTGCGCCTTCTCGATTTATCTTGGATTATAAGAAGTTCTAGGCCAAGTAGTCGGTGTTTTCATGAAACACATGAGTTAGATGGTGTATGGGAGAGCCAATAGATGTTTGCCTAGCCCTCACAGTGGAAGACCCAAGTTATCGTGGTTTAATATTTGTCCGCCCATTTCTTCCTTCTCGCTTGATCTTTGATTATTAGAACATATAGGCCAAGTACTATGTGTTTTCATGAAACACATGAGTTAGATGGTGTTTGGGTGAGCCAATAGATGTTTGCCTAGCCCTCACAGAGTTGAAGACTCGATTATAATTGTTTAAGAGTTGTATGCTCATTTGCCCCTTCTCGGTTTATCTTGGATTATAAGAACTTCAAGGCCAAGTGGTAGGTGTTTTCGTGAAACACATGAGTTATATGGTGTATGGGAGAGCCAATAGATGTTTGCCAAGCCCTCACCCAGTTTGAAGAGTCAAGTTATCTTGGTTTAAGAGTTGTGAGCCCATTTGCGCCTTCTCGGTTTATCTTGGATTATAAGAACTTCTATTCCAAGTAGCAGGTGTTTTCAAGAAACACATGAGTTAGATGGTGTATGGAAGAGCCAATAGATGTTTGCCAAGCCCTCACAATGTTTGAAGACACAAGTTATCTTGGTTTAAGAGTTGTGAGCCCATTTGCGCCTTCTCGGTTTATCTTGTTTTATAAGAACTTCAAGGCCAAGTGGTAGGTGTTTTCATGAAACACATGAGTTAGATGGTGTATGGGAGAGCCAATAGATGTTTGCCAAGCCCTCACAGTGTTTGAAGAGTCAAGTTATGTTGGTTTAAGAGTTGTATGCTCATTTGCGCCTTCTCGGTTTATCTTGGATTATAAGAACTTCTATGCCAAGTGGTAGGTGTTTTCATGAAACACATGAGTTATATGGGGTTTGGGAGAGCCAATAGATGTTTGCCTAGACCTGACATAGTTGAAGAATCCAGTTATCTTGGTTTAAGAGTTGAATGCCCATTTGCGCCTTCTCGATTTATCTTGGATTATAAGAAGTTCTAGGCAAAGTAGTAGGTGTTTTCATGAAACACCAGAGTTAGATGGTGTTTGGGTGAGCCAATAGATATTTGCCTAGCCCTCACAGTGTTGAAGACTCCAGTTATCTTGGTTTAAGAGTTGAAAGCCCATTTGCGCCTTCTCGATTTATCTTGGATTATAAGAAGTTCTAGGCCAAGTAGTCGGTGTTTTCATGAAACACATGAGTTAGATGGTGTATGGGAGAGCCAATAGATGTTTGCCTAGCCCTCACAGAGTGGAAGACCCAAGTTATCGTGGTTTAATATTTGTCCGCCCATTTCTTCCTTCTCAGTTGATCTTTGATTATTAGAACATATAGGCCAAGTACTATGTGTTTTCATGAAACACATGAGTTAGATGGTGTTTGGGTGAGCCAATAGATGTTTGCCTAGCCCTCACAGAGTTGAAGACTCCGATTATAATTGTTTAAGAGTTGTATGCTCATTTGCCCCGTCTCGGTTTATCTTGGATTATAAGAACTTCTAGGCCAAGTGGTAGGTGTTTTCGTGAAACACATGAGTTATATGGTGTATGGGAGAGCCAATAGATGTTTGCCAAGCCCTCACACGGTTTGAAGAGTCAAGTTATCTTGGTTTAAGAGTTGTGAGCCCATTTGCGCCTTCTAGGTTAATCTTGGATTATAAGAACTTCTATTCCAAGTAGCGGTGTTTTCAAGAAACACATGAGTTAGATGGTGTATGGAAGAGCCAATAGATGTTTGCCAAGCCCTCACAATGTTTGAAGACACAAGTTATCTTGGTTTAAGAGTTGTGAGCCCATTTGCGCCTTCTCGGTTTATCTTGTTTTATAAGAACTTCAAGGCCAAGTGGTAGGTGTTTTCATGAAACACATGAGTTAGATGGTGTATGGGAGAGCCAATAGATGTTTGCCAAGCCCTCACAGTGTTTGAAGAGTCAAGTTATCTTGGTTTAAAAGTTGTGAGCCCATTTGCGCCTTCTCGGTTTATCATGGATTATAAGAACTTCAAGGCCAAGTGGTAGGTGTTTTCATGAAACACATGAGTTATATGGTGTATGGGAGAGCCAATAGATGTTTGCCAAGCCCTCACACAGTTTGACGAGTCAAGTTATCTTGGTTTAAGAGTTGTATGCTCATTTGCGCCTTCTCGGTTTATCTTGGATTATAAGAACTTCAAGGCCAAGTGGTAGGTGTTTTCATGAAACACATGAGTTAGATGGTGTATGGGAGAGCCAATAGATGTTTGCCAAGCCGTCACAGTGTTTGAAGAGTCAAGTTATCTTGGTTTAAAAGTTGTGAGCCCATTTGCGCCTTCTCGGTTTATCTTGGATTATAAGAACTTCAAGGCCAAGTGGTAGGTGTTTTCATGAAACACATGAGTTAGATGATGCATGGGAGAGCCAATAGATGTTTCCCAAGCCCTCAC
Organism: Styphnolobium japonicum; assembly: GCA_023212625.1. Classification (NCBI taxonomy): domain Eukaryota; kingdom Viridiplantae; phylum Streptophyta; class Magnoliopsida; order Fabales; family Fabaceae; genus Styphnolobium; species Styphnolobium japonicum. The sequence goes on from JALBWW010000039.1 coordinate 629,018, forward strand.
ACAATTTGAAGAGTCAAGTTATCTTGGTTTAAGAGTTGTATGCTCATTTGCGCCTTCTCGGTTTATCTTGGATTATAAGAACTTCAAGGCCAAGTGGTAGGTGTTTTCATGAAACACATGAGTTAGATGGTGTATAGGAGACACAATAGATGTTTGCCAAGCCCTCACAGTGTTTGAAGAGTCAAGTTATCTTGGTTTAAAAGTTGTGAGCCCATTTGCGCCTTCTTGGTTTATCTTGGATTATAAGAACTTCAAGGCCAAGTGGTAGGTGTTTTCATGAAACACATGAGGTAGATGGTGTATGGGAGAGCCAATAGATGTTTGCCAAGCCCTCACAGTGTTTGAAGAGTCAAGTTATCTTGGTTTAAGAGTTGTGAGCCCATTTGCGCCTTCTCGGTTTATCTTGGATTATAAGAACTTCTAGGCAAAGTAGTAGGTGTTTTCATGAAACACATGAGTTAGATGGTGTATGGGAGAGCCAATAGATGTTTGCCTAGCCCTCACAGAGTTGAAGACCCAAGTTATCGTGGTTTAATATTTGTGCGCCCATTTCTTCCTTCTCAGATGATCTTTGATTATTAGAACATCTAGGCCAAGTGGTAGGTGTTTTCATGAAACACATGAGTTAGATGGTGTTTGGGTGAGCCAATAGATGTTTGCCAAGCCCTCACAGGGTTTGAAGAGTCAAGTTATCTTGGTTTAAAAGTTGTGAGCCCATTTGCGCCTTCTCGGTTTATCTTGGATTATAAGAACTTCAAGGCCAAGTGGTAGGTGGATTCATGAAACACATGAGTTAGATGGTGTATGAGAGGGCCAATAGATGTTTGCCAAGCCCTCACAGTGTTTGGAAGAGTCAAGTTATATTGGTTTAAGAGTTGTATGCTCATTTGCGCCTTCTCGGTTTATCTTGGATTATAAGAACTTCTATGCCAAGTGGTAGGTGTTTTCGAGAAACACATGAGTTAGATGGTGTATGGAAGAGCCAATAGATGTTTGCCAAGCCCTCACAGTGTTTGAAGACACAAGTTATCTTGGTTTAAGAGTTGTGAGACCATTTGCGCCTTCTCGGTTTATCTTGGATTATAAGAACTTCAAGGCCAAGTGGTAGGAGTTTTCATGAAACACATGAGTTAGATGGTGTATGGGAGAGCCAATAGATGTTTGCCAAGCCCTCACACAGTTTGAAGAGTCAAGTTATCTTGGTTTAAGAGTTGTGACCCCATTTGTGCCTTCTCGGTTTTTCTTGGATTATAAGAACTTCTATTCCATGTAGCTGGTGTTTTCAAGAAACACATGAGTTAGATGGTGTATGGAAGAGCCAATAGATGTTTGCCAAGCCCTCACAGTGTTTGAAGACACAAGTTATCTTGGTTTAAGAGTTGTGAGCCCATTTGCGCCTTCTCGGTTTATCTTGGATTATAAGAACTTCAAGGCCAAGTGGTAGGTGTTTTCATGAAAGACATGAGTTAGATGGTGTATGGGAGAGCCAATAGATGTTTGCCAAGCCCTCACAGTGTTTGAAGAGTCAAGTTATCTTGGTTTAAAAGTTGTGAGCCCATTTGCGCCTTCTCGGTTTATCTTGGATTATAAGAACTTCAAAGCCAAGTGGTAGGTGTTTTCATGAAACACATGAGTTAGATGGTGTATGGGAGAGCCAATAGATGTTTGCCAAGCCCTCACAGTGTTTGAAGAGTCAAGTTATGTTGGTTTAAGAGTTGTATGCTCATTTGCGCCTTCTCGATTTATCTTGGATTATAAGAACTTCTATGCCAAGTGGTAGGTGTTTTCATGAAACACATGAGTTATATGGGGTTTGGGAGAGCCAATAGATGTTTGCCTAGCCCTGACATAGTTGAAGAATCCAGTTATCTTGGTTTAAGAGTTGAATGCCCATTTGCGCCTTCTCAATTTATCTTGGATTATAAGAAGTTCTAGGCAAAGTAGTAGGTGTTTTCATGAAACACAAGAGTTAGATGGTGTTTGGGTGAGCCAATAGATATTTGCCTAGCTCCTCACAAAGTGTTGAAGACTCCGATTATCTTGGTTTAAGAGTTGAAAGCCCATTTGCGCCTTCTCGATTTATCTTGGATTATAAGAAGTTCTAGGCCAAGTAGTCGGTGTTTTCATGAAACACATGAGTTAGATGGTGTATGGGAGAGCCAATAGATGTTTGCCTAGCCCTCACAGTGGAAGACCCAAGTTATCGTGGTTTAATATTTGTCCGCCCATTTCTTCCTTCTCAGTTGATCTTTGATTATTAGAACATATAGGCCAAGTACTATGTGTTTTCATGAAACACATGAGTTAGATGGTGTTTGGGTGAGCCAATAGATGTTTGCCTAGCCCTCACAGAGTTGAAGACTCCAGTTATAATTGTTTAAGAGTTGTATGCTCATTTGCCCCTTCTCGGTTTATCTTGGATTATAAGAACTTCAAGGCCAAGTGGTAGGTGTTTTCGTGAAACACATGAGTTATATGGTGTATGGGAGAGCCAATAGATGTTTGCCAAGCCCTCACACAGTTTGAAGAGTCAAGTTATCTTGGTTTAAGAGTTGTGAGCCCATTTGCGCCTTCTCGGTTTATCTTGGATTATAAGAACTTCTATTCCAAGTAGCAGGTGTTTTCAAGAAACACATGAGTTAGATGGTGTATGGAAGAGCCAATAGATGTTTGCCAAGCCCTCACAATGTTTGAAGACACAAGTTATCTTGGTTTAAGAGTTGTGAGCCCATTTGCGCCTTCTCGGTTTATCTTGTTTTATAAGAACTTCAAGGCCAAGTGGTAGGTGTTTTCATGAAACACATGAGTTAGATGGTGTATGGGAGAGCCAATAGATGTTTGCCAAGCCCTCACAGTGTTTGAAGAGTCAAGTTATCTTGGTTTAAAAGTTGTGAGCCCATTTGCGCCTTCTCGGTTTATCATGGATTATAAGAACTTCAAGGCCAAGTGGTAGGTGTTTTCATGAAACACATGAGTTAGATGGTGTATAGGAGACACAATAGATGTTTGCCAAGCCTTCACAGTGTTTGAAGAGTCAAGTTATCTTGGTTTAAAAGTTGTGAGCCCATTTGCGCCTTCTCGGTTTATCTTGGATTATAAGAACTTCAAGGCCAAGTGGTAGGTGGATTCATGAAACACATGAGTTATATGGTGTATGGGAGAGCCAATAGATGTTTGCCAAGCCCTCACACAGTTTGACGAGTCAAGTTATCTTGGTTTAAGAGTTGTATGCTCATTTGCGCCTTCTCGGTTTATCTTGGATTATAAGAACTTCAAGGCCAAGTGGTAGGTGTTTTCATGAAACACATGAGTTAGATGGTGTATGGGAGAGCCAATAGATGTTTGCCAAGCCGTCACAGTGTTTGAAGAGTCAAGTTATCTTGGTTTAAAAGTTGTGAGCCCATTTGCGCCTTCTCGGTTTATCTTGGATTATAAGAACTTCAAGGCCAAGTGGTAGGTGTTTTCATGAAACACATGAGTTAGATGATGCATGGGAGAGCCAATAGATGTTTCCCAAGCCCTCACACAATTTGAAGAGTCAAGTTATCTTGGTTTAAGAGTTGTATGCTCATTTGCGCCTTCTCGGTTTATCTTGGATTATAAGAACTTCAAGGCCAAGTGGTAGGTGTTTTCATGAAACACATGAGTTAGATGGTGTATAGGAGACACAATAGATGTTTGCCAAGCCTTCACAGTGTTTGAAGAGTCAAGTTATCTTGGTTTAAAAGTTGTGAGCCCATTTGCGCCTTCTCGGTTTATCTTGGATTATAAGAACTTCAAGGCCAAGTGGTAGGTGGATTCATGAAACACATGAGTTAGATGGTGTATGAGAGGGCCAATAGATGTTTGCCAAGCCCTCACAGTGTTTGGAAGAGTCAAGTTATATTGGTTTAAGAGTTGTATGCTCATTTGCGCCTTCTCGGTTTATCTTGGATTATAAGAACTTCTATGCCAAGTGGTAGGTGTTTTCGAGAAACACATGAGTTAGATGGTGTATGGAAGAGCCAATAGATGTTTGCCAAGCCCTCACAGTGTTTGAAGACACAAGTTATCTTGGTTTAAGAGTTGTGAGACCATTTGCGCCTTCTCGGTTTATCTTGGATTATAAGAACTTCAAGGCCAAGTGGTAGGAGTTTTCATGAAACACATGAGTTAGATGGTGTATGGGAGAGCCAATAGATGTTTGCCAAGCCCTCACACAGTTTGAAGAGTCAAGTTATCTTGGTTTAAGAGTTGTGACCCCATTTGTGCCTTCTCGGTTTTTCTTGGATTATAAGAACTTCTATTCCAAGTAGCTGGTGTTTTCAAGAAACACATGAGTTAGATGGTGTATGGAAGAGCCAATAGATGTTTGCCAAGCCCTCACAGTGTTTGAAGACACAAGTTATCTTGGTTTAAGAGTTGTGAGCCCATTTGCGCCTTCTCGGTTTATCTTGGATTATAAGAACTTCAAGGCCAAGTGGTAGGTGTTTTCATGAAAGACATGAGTTAGATGGTGTATGGGAGAGCCAATAGATGTTTGCCAAGCCCTCACAGATGTTGGTAGAGTCAAGTTATCTTGGTTTAAAAGTTGTGAGCCCATTTGCGCCTTCTCGGTTTATCTTGGATTATAAGAACTTCAAGGCCAAGTGGTAGGTGTTTTCATGAAACACATGAGTTAGATGGTGTATGGGAGAGCCAATAGATGTTTGCCAAGCCCTCACAGTGTTTGAAGAGTCAAGTTATGTTGGTTTAAGAGTTGTATGCTCATTTGCGCCTTCTCGATTTATCTTGGATTATAAGAACTTCTATGCCAAGTGGTAGGTGTTTTCATGAAACACATGAGTTATATGGGGTTTGGGAGAGCCAATAGATGTTTGCCTAGCCCTGACATAGTTGAAGAATCCAGTTATCTTGGTTTAAGAGTTGAATGCCCATTTGCGCCTTCTCAATTTATCTTGGATTATAAGAAGTTCTAGGCAAAGTAGTAGGTGTTTTCATGAAACACAAGAGTTAGATGGTGTTTGGGTGAGCCAATAGATATTTGCCTAGCCCTCACAGTGTTGAAGACTCCAGTTATCTTGGTTTAAGAGTTGAAAGCCCATTTGCGCCTTCTCGGTTTATCTTGGATTATAAGAACTTCAAGGCCAAGTGGTAGGTGTTTTCATGAAACACATGAGTTAGATGGTGTATGGGAGAGCCAATAGATGTTTGCCAAGCCCTCACAGTGTTTGAAGAGTCAAGTTATCTTGGTTTAAAAGTTGTGTGCCCATTTGCGCCTTCTCGGTTTATCTTGGATTATAAGAACTTCAAGGCCAAGTGGTAGGTGTTTTCATGAAACACATGAGTTAGATGGTGTATGGGAGAGCCAATAGATGTTTGCCAAGCCGTCACAGTGTTTGAAGAGTCAAGTTATCTTGGTTTAAAAGTTGTGAGCCCATTTGCGCCTTCTCGGTTTATCTTGGATTATAAGAACTTCAAGGCCAAGTGGTAGGTGTTTTCATGAAACACATGAGTTAGATGATGCATGGGAGAGCCAATAGATGTTTCCCAAGCCCTCACACAATTTGAAGAGTCAAGTTATCTTGGTTTAAGAGTTGTATGCTCATTTGCGCCTTCTCGGTTTATCTTGGATTATAAGAACTTCAAGGCCAAGTGGTAGGTGTTTTCATGAAACACATGAGTTAGATGGTGTATAGGAGACACAATAGATGTTTGCCAAGCCTTCACAGTGTTTGAAGAGTCAAGTTATCTTGGTTTAAAAGTTGTGAGCCCATTTGCGCCTTCTCGGTTTATCTTGGATTATAAGAACTTCAAGGCCAAGTGGTAGGTGGATTCATGAAACACATGAGTTAGATGGTGTATGAGAGGGCCAATAGATGTTTGCCAAGCCCTCACAGTGTTTGGAAGAGTCAAGTTATATTGGTTTAAGAGTTGTATGCTCATTTGCGCCTTCTCGGTTTATCTTGGATTATAAGAACTTCTATGCCAAGTGGTAGGTGTTTTCGAGAAACACATGAGTTAGATGGTGTATGGGAGAGCCAATAGATGTTTGCCAAGCCCTCACACAGTTTGAAGAGTCAAGTTATCTTGGTTTAAGAGTTGTGACCCCATTTGTGCCTTCTCGGTTTTTCTTGGATTATAAGAACTTCTATTCCAAGTAGCTGGTGTTTTCAAGAAACACATGAGTTAGATGGTGTATGGAAGAGCCAATAGATGTTTGCCAAGCCCTCACAGTGTTTGAAGACACAAGTTATCTTGGTTTAAGAGTTGTGAGCCCATTTGCGCCTTCTCGGTTTATGTTGGATTATAAGAACTTCAAGGCCAAGTGGTAGGTGTTTTCATGAAAGACATGAGTTAGATGGTGTATGGGAGAGCCAATAGATGTTTGCCAAGCCCTCACAGTGTTTGAAGAGTCAAGTTATCTTGGTTTAAAAGTTGTGAGCCCATTTGCGCCTTCTCGGTTTATCTTGGATTATAAGAACTTCAAGGCCAAGTGGTAGGTGGATTCATGAAACACATGACTTAGATGGTGTATGGAAGAGCCAATAGATGTTTGGCAAGCCCTCACAGTGTTTGAAGACACAAGTTATCTTGGTTTAAGAGTTGTGAGACCATTTGCGCCTTCTCGGTTTATCTTGGATTATAAGAACTTCAAGGCCAAGTGGTAGGAGTTTTCATGAAACACATGAGTTAGATGGTGTATGGGAGAGCCAATAGATGTTTGCCAAGCCCTCACACAGTTTGAAGAGTCAAGTTATCTTGGTTTAAGAGTTGTGACCCCATTTGTGCCTTCTCTGTTTTTCTTGGATTATAAGAACTTCTATTCCAAGTAGCTGGTGTTTTCAAGAAACACATGAGTTAGATGGTGTATGGAAGAGCCAATAGATGTTTGCCAAGCCCTCACAGTGTTTGAAGACACAAGTTATCTTGGTTTAAGAGTTGTGAGCCCATTTGCGCCTTCTCGGTTTATCTTGGATTATAAGAACTTCAAGGCCAAGTGGTAGGTGTTTTCATGAAAGACATGAGTTAGATGGTGTATGGGAGTGCCAATAGATGTTTGCCAAGCCCTCACAGTGTTTGAAGAGTCAAGTTATCTTGGTTTAAAAGTTGTGAGCCCATTTGCGCCTTCTCGGTTTATCTTGGATTATAAGAACTTCAAGGCCAAGTGGTAGGTGTTTTCATGAAACACATGAGTTAGATGGTGTATGGGAGAGCCAATAGATGTTTGCCAAGCCCTCACAGTGTTTGAAGAGTCAAGTTATGTTGGTTTAAGAGTTGTATGCTCATTTGCGCCTTCTCGATTTATCTTGGATTATAAGAACTTCTATGCCAAGTGGTAGGTGTTTTCATGAAACACATGAGTTATATGGGGTTTGGGAGAGCCAATAGATGTTTGCCTAGCCCTGACATAGTTGAAGAATCCAGTTATCTTGGTTTAAGAGTTGAATGCCCATTTGCGCCTTCTCAATTTATCTTGGATTATAAGAAGTTCTAGGCAAAGTAGTAGGTGTTTTCATGAAACACAAGAGTTAGATGGTGTTTGGGTGAGCCAATAGATATTTGCCTAGCCCTCACAGTGTTGAAGACTCCAGTTATCTTGGTTTAAGAGTTGAAAGCCCATTTGCGCCTTCTCGATTTATCTTGGATTATAAGAAGTTCTAGGCCAAGTAGTCGGTGTTTTCATGAAACACATGAGTTAGATGGTGTATGGGAGAGCCAATAGATGTTTGCCTAGCCCTCACAGAGTGGAAGACCCAAGTTATCGTGGTTTAATATTTGTCCGCCCATTTCTTCCTTCTCAGTTGATCTTTGATTATTAGAACATATAGGCCAAGTACTATGTGTTTTCATGAAACACATGAGTTAGATGGTGTTTGGGTGAGCCAATAGATGTTTGCCTAGCCCTCACAGAGTTGAAGACTCCAGTTATAATTGTTTAAGAGTTGTATGCTCATTTGCCCCTTCTCGGTTTATCTTGGATTATAAGAACTTCAAGGCCAAGTGGTAGGTGTTTTCGTGAAACACATGAGTTATATGGTGTATGGGAGAGCCAATAGATGTTTGCCAAGCCCTCACACAGTTTGAAGAGTCAAGTTATCTTGGTTTAAGAGTTGTGAGCCCATTTGCGCCTTCTCGGTTTATCTTGGATTATAAGAACTTCTATTCCAAGTAGCAGGTGTTTTCAAGAAACACATGAGTTAGATGGTGTATGGAAGAGCCAATAGATGTTTGCCAAGCCCTCACAATGTTTGAAGACACAAGTTATCTTGGTTTAAGAGTTGTGAGCCCATTTGCGCCTTCTCGGTTTATCTTGTTTTATAAGAACTTCAAGGCCAAGTGGTAGGTGTTTTCATGAAACACATGAGTTAGATGGTGTATGGGAGAGCCAATAGATGTTTGCCAAGCCGTCACAGTGTTTGAAGAGTCAAGTTATCTTGGTTTAAAAGTTGTGAGCCCATTTGCGCCTTCTCGGTTTATCTTGGATTATAAGAACTTCAAGGCCAAGTGGTAGGTGTTTTCATGAAACACATGAGTTAGATGATGCATGGGAGAGCCAATAGATGTTTCCCAAGCCCTCACACAATTTGAAGAGTCAAGTTATCTTGGTTTAAGAGTTGTATGCTCATTTGCGCCTTCTCGGTTTATCTTGGATTATAAGAACTTCAAGGCCAAGTGGTAGGTGTTTTCATGAAACACATGAGTTAGATGGTGTATAGGAGACACAATAGATGTTTGCCAAGCCTTCACAGTGTTTGAAGAGTCAAGTTATCTTGGTTTAAAAGTTGGGAGCCCATTTGCGCCTTCTCGGTTTATCTTGGATTATAAGAACTTCAAGGCCAAGTGGTAGGTGGATTCATGAAACACATGAGTTAGATGGTGTATGAGAGGGCCAATAGATGTTTGCCAAGCCCTCACAAATTGTTTTGAAGAGTCAAGTTATATTGGTTTAAGAGTTGTATGCTCATTTGCGCCTTCTCGGTTTATCTTGGATTATAAGAACTTCTATGCCAAGTGGTAGGTGTTTTCGAGAAACACATGAGTTAGATGGTGTATGGAAGAGCCAATAGATGTTTGCCAAGCCCTCACAGTGTTTGAAGACACAAGTTATCTTGGTTTAAGAGTTGTGAGACCATTTGCGCCTTCTCGGTTTATCTTGGATTATAAGAACTTCAAGGCCAAGTGGTAGGAGTTTTCATGAAACACATGAGTTAGATGGTGTATGGGAGAGCCAATAGATGTTTGCCAAGCCCTCACACAGTTTGAAGAGTCAAGTTATCTTGGTTTAAGAGTTGTGACCCCATTTGTGCCTTCTCGGTTTTTCTTGGATTATAAGAACTTCTATTCCAAGTAGCTGGTGTTTTCAAGAAACACATGAGTTAGATGGTGTATGGAAGAGCCAATAGATGTTTGCCAAGCCCTCACACGGTGTTTGAAGACACAAGTTATCTTGGTTTAAGAGTTGTGAGCCCATTTGCGCCTTCTCGGTTTATCTTGGATTATAAGAACTTCAAGGCCAAGTGGTAGGTGTTTTCATGAAAGACATGAGTTAGATGGTGTATGGGAGAGCCAATAGATGTTTGCCAAGCCCTCACAGTGTTTGAAGAGTCAAGTTATCTTGGTTTAAAAGTTGTGAGCCCATTTGCGCCTTCTCGGTTTATCTTGGATTATAAGAACTTCAAGGCCAAGTGGTAGGTGTTTTCATGAAACACATGAGTTAGATGGTGTATGGGAGAGCCAATAGATGTTTGCCCAGCCCTCACAGTGTTTGAAGAGTCAAGTTATGTTGGTTTAAGAGTTGTATGCTCATTTGCGCCTTCTCGATTTATCTTGGATTATAAGAACTTCTATGCCAAGTGGTAGGTGTTTTCATGAAACACATGAGTTATATGAGGTTTGGGAGAGCCAATAGATGTTTGCCTAGCCCTGACATAGTTGAAGAATCCAGTTATCTTGGTTTAAGAGTTGAATGCCCATTTGCGCCTTCTCAATTTATCTTGGATTATAAGAAGTTCTAGGCAAAGTAGTAGGTGTTCTCATGAAACACAAGAGTTAGATGGTGTTTGGGTGAGCCAATAGATATTTGCCTAGCCCTCACAGTGTTGAAGACTCCAGTTATCTTGGTTTAAGAGTTGAAAGCCCATTTGCGCCTTCTCGATTTATCTTGGATTATAAGAAGTTCTAGGCCAAGTGGTAGGTGGATTCATGAAACACATGAGTTAGATGGTGTATGAGAGGGCCAATAGATGTTTGCCAAGCCCTCACAGTGTTTGGAAGAGTCAAGTTATATTGGTTTAAGAGTTGTATGCTCATTTGCGCCTTCTCGATTTATCTAGGATTATAAGAACTTCTATGCCAAGTGGTAGGTGTTTTCATGAAACACATGAGTTATATGGGGTTTGGGAGAGCCAATAGATGTTTGCCTAGCCCTGACATAGTTGAAGAATCCAGTTATCTTGGTTTAAGAGTTGAATGCCCATTTGCGCCTTCTCGATTTATCTTGGATTATAAGAAGTTCTAGGCAAAGTAGTAGGTGTTTTCATGAAACACAAGAGTTAGATGGTGTTTGGGTGAGCCAATAGATATTTGCCTAGCCCTCACAGTGTTGAAGACTCCAGTTATCTTGGTTTAAGAGTTGAAAGCCCATTTGCGCCTTCTCGATTTATCTTGGATTATAAGAAGTTCTAGGCCAAGTAGTCGGTGTTTTCATGAAACACATGAGTTAGATGGTGTATGGGAGAGCCAATAGATGTTTGCCTAGCCCTCACAGAGTGGAAGACCCAAGTTATCGTGGTTTAATATTTGTCCGCCCATTTCTTCCTTCTCAGTTGATCTTTGATTATTAGAACATATAGGCCAAGTACTATGTGTTTTCATGAAACACATGAGTTAGATGGTGTTTGGGTGAGCCAATAGATGTTTGCCTAGCCCTCACAGAGTTGAAGACTCCAGTTATAATTGTTTAAGAGTTGTATGCTCATTTGCCCCTTCTCGGTTTATCTTGGATTATAAGAACTTCAAGGCCAAGTGGTAGGTGTTTTCGTGAAACACATGAGTTATATGGTGTATGGGAGAGCCAATAGATGTTTGCCAAGCCCTCACACAGTTTGAAGAGTCAAGTTATCTTGGTTTAAGAGTTGTGAGCCCATTTGCGCCTTCTCGGTTTATCTTGGATTATAAGAACTTCTATTCCAAGTAGCAGGTGTTTTCAAGAAACACATGAGTTAGATGGTGTATGGAAGAGCCAATAGATGTTTGCCAAGCCCTCACAATGTTTGAAGACACAAGTTATCTTGGTTTAAGAGTTGTGAGCCCATTTGCGCCTTCTCGGTTTATCTTGTTTTATAAGAACTTCAAGGCCAAGTGGTAGGTGTTTTCATGAAACACATGAGTTAGATGGTGTATGGGAGAGCCAATAGATGTTTGCCAAGCCCTCACAGTGTTTGAAGAGTCAAGTTATCTTGGTTTAAAAGTTGTGAGCCCATTTGCGCCTTCTCGGTTTATCATGGATTATAAGAACTTCAAGGCCAAGTGGTAGGTGTTTTCATGAAACACATGAGTTATATGGTGTATGGGAGAGCCAATAGATGTTTGCCAAGCCCTCACACAGTTTGACGAGTCAAGTTATCTTGGTTTAAGAGTTGTATGCTCATTTGCGCCTTCTCGGTTTATCTTGGATTATAAGAACTTCAAGGCCAAGTGGTAGGTGTTTTCATGAAACACATGAGTTAGATGGTGTATGGGAGAGCCAATAGATGTTTGCCAAGCCCTCACAGTGTTTGAAGAGTCAAGTTATCTTGGTTTAAGAGTTGTGAGCCCATTTGCGCCTTCTCGGTTTATCTTGGATTATAAGAACTTCTAGGCAAAGTAGTAGGTGTTTTCATGAAACACATGAGTTAGATGGTGTATGGGAGAGCCAATAGATGTTTGCCTAGCCCTCACAGAGTTGAAGACCCAAGTTATCGTGGTTTAATATTTGTGCGCCCATTTCTTCCTTCTCAGATGATCTTTGATTATTAGAACATCTAGGCCAAGTAGTAGGTGTTTTCATGAAACACATGAGTTAGATGGTGTTTGGGTGAGCCAATAGATGTTTGCCAAGCCCTCACAGGGTTTGAAGAGTCAAGTTATCTTGGTTTAAAAGTTGTGAGCCCATTTGCGCCTTCTCGGTTTATCTTGTTTTATAAGAACTTCAAGGCCAAGTGGTAGGTGTTTTCATGAAACACATGAGTTAGATGGTGTATGGGAGAGCCAATAGATGTTTGCCAAGCCCTCACAGTGTTTGAAGAGTCAAGTTATCTTGGTTTAAGAGTTGTGAGCCCATTTGCGCCTTCTCGGTTTATCTTGGATTATAAGAACTTCTATTCCAAGTAGCAGGTGTTTTCAAGAAACACATGAGTTAGATGGTGTATGGAAGAGCCAATAGATGTTTGCCAAGCCCTCACAATGTTTGAAGACACAAGTTATCTTGGTTTAAGAGTTGTGAGCCCATTTGCGCCTTCTCGGTTTATCTTGTTTTATAAGAACTTCAAGGCCAAGTGGTAGGTGTTTTCATGAAACACATGAGTTAGATGGTGTATGGGAGAGCCAATAGATGTTTGCCAAGCCCTCACAGTGTTTGAAGAGTCAAGTTATCTTGGTTTAAAAGTTGTGAGCCCATTTGCGCCTTCTGGGTTTATCTTGGATTATAAGAACTTCAAGGCCAAGTGGTAGGTGTTTTCATGAAACACATGAGTTAGATGGTGTATGGGAGAGCCAATAGATGTTTGCCAAGCCCTCACAGTGTTTGAAGAGTCAAGTTATCTTGGTTTAAGAGTTGTGAGCCCATTTGCGCCTTCTCGGTTTATCTTGGATTATAAGAACTTCTAGGCAAAGTAGTAGGTGTTTTCATGAAACACATGAGTTAGATGGTGTATGGGAGAGCCAATAGATGTTTGCCTAGCCCTCACAGAGTTGAAGACCCAAGTTATCGTGGTTTAATATTTGTGCGCCCATTTCTTCCTTCTCAGATGATCTTTGATTATTAGAACATCTAGGCCAAGTAGAAGGTGTTTTCATGAAACACATGAGTTAGATGGTGTTTGGGTGAGCCAATAGATGTTTGCCAAGCCCTCACAGGGTTTGAAGAGTCAAGTTATCTTGGTTTAAAAGTTGTGAGCCCATTTGCGCCTTCTCGGTTTATCTTGGATTATAAGAACTTCAAGGCCAAGTGGTAGGTGGATTCATGAAACACATGAGTTAGATGGTGTATGAGAGGGCCAATAGATGTTTGCCAAGCCCTCACAGTGTTTGGAAGAGTCAAGTTATATTGGTTTAAGAGTTGTATGCTCATTTGCGCCTTCTCGATTTATCTTGGATTATAAGAACTTCTATGCCAAGTGGTAGGTGTTTTCATGAAACACATGAGTTATATGGGGTTTGGGAGAGCCAATAGATGTTTGCCTAGCCCTGACATAGTTGAAGAATCCAGTTATCTTGGTTTAAGAGTTGAATGCCCATTTGCGCCTTCTCGATTTATCTTGGATTATAAGAAGTTCTAGGCAAAGTAGTAGGTGTTTTCATGAAACACAAGAGTTAGATGGTGTTTGGGTGAGCCAATAGATATTTGCCTAGCCCTCACAGTGTTGAAGACTCCAGTTATCTTGGTTTAAGAGTTGAAAGCCCATTTGCGCCTTCTCGATTTATCTTGGATTATAAGAAGTTCTAGGCCAAGTAGTCGGTGTTTTCATGAAACACATGAGTTAGATGGTGTATGGGAGAGCCAATAGATGTTTGCCTAGCCCTCACAGAGTGGAAGACCCAAGTTATCGTGGTTTAATATTTGTCCGCCCATTTCTTCCTTCTCAGTTGATCTTTGATTATTTGAACATATAGGCCAAGTACTATGTGTTTTCATGAAACACATGAGTTAGATGGTGTTTGGGTGAGCCAATAGATGTTTGCCTAGCCCTCACAGAGTTGAAGACTCCAGTTATAATTGTTTAAGAGTTGTATGCTCATTTGCCTCTTCTCGGTTTATCTTGGATTATAAGAACTTCAAGGCCAAGTGGTAGGTGTTTTCGTGAAACACATGAGTTATATGGTGTATGGGAGAGCCAATAGATGTTTGCCAAGCCCTCACACAGTTTGAAGAGTCAAGTTATCTTGGTTTAAGAGTTGTGAGCCCATTTGCGCCTTCTCGGTTTATCTTGGATTATAAGAACTTCTATTCCAAGTAGCAGGTGTTTTCAAGAAACACATGAGTTAGATGGTGTATGGAAGAGCCAATAGATGTTTGCCAAGCCCTCACAATGTTTGAAGACACAAGTTATCTTGGTTTAAGAGTTGTGAGCCCATTTGCGCCTTCTCGGTTTATCTTGTTTTATAAGAACTTCAAGGCCAAGTGGTAGGTGTTTTCATGAAACACATGAGTTAGATGGTGTATGGGAGAGCCAATAGATGTTTGCCAAGCCCTCACAGTGTTTGAAGAGTCAAGTTATGTTGGTTTAAGAGTTGTATGCTCATTTGCGCCTTCTCGGTTTATCTTGGATTATAAGAACTTCTATGCCAAGTGGTAGGTGTTTTCATGAAACACATGAGTTATATGGGGTTTGGGAGAGCCAATAGATGTTTGCCTAGCCCTGACATAGTTGAAGAATCCAGTTATCTTGGTTTAAGAGTTGAATGCCCATTTGCGCCTTCTCGATTTATCTTGGATTATAAGAAGTTCTAGGCAAAGTAGTAGGTGTTTTCATGAAACACAAGAGTTAGATGGTGTTTGGGTGAGCCAATAGATATTTGCCTAGCCCTCACAGTGTTGAAGACTCCAGTTATCTTGGTTTAAGAGTTGAAAGCCCATTTGCGCCTTCTCGATTTATCTTGGATTATAAGAACTTCAAGGCCAAGTGGTAGGTGTTTTCATGAAAGACATGAGTTAGATGGTGTATGGGAGAGCCAATAGATGTTTGCCAAGCCCTCACAGTGTTTGAAGAGTCAAGTTATCTTGGTTTAAAAGTTGTGAGCCCATTTGCGCCTTCTCGGTTTATCTTGGATTATAAGAACTTCTAGGCAAAGTAGTAGGTGTTTTCATGAAACACATGAGTTAGATGGTGTATGGGAGAGCCAATAGATGTTTGCCTAGCCCTCACAGAGTTGAAGACCCAAGTTATCGTGGTTTAATATTTGTGCGCCCATTTCTTCTTTCTCAGAAGATCTTTGATTATTAGAACATCTAGGCCAAGTAGTAGGTGTTTTCATGAAACACATGAGTTAGATGGTGTTTGGGTGAGCCAATAGATGTTTGCCAAGCCCTCACAGGGTTTGAAGAGTCAAGTTATCTTGGTTTAAAAGTTGTGAGCCCATTTGCGCCTTCTCGGTTTATCTTGGATTATAAGAACTTCAAGGCCAAGTGGTAGGTGGATTCATGAAACACATGAGTTAGATGGTGTATGAGAGGGCCAATAGATGTTTGCCAAGCCCTCACAGTGTTTGGAAGAGTCAAGTTATATTGGTTTAAGAGTTGTATGCTCATTTGCGCCTTCTCGATTTATCTAGGATTATAAGAACTTCTATGCCAAGTGGTAGGTGTTTTCATGAAACACATGAGTTATATGGGGTTTGGGAGAGCCAATAGATGTTTGCCTAGCCCTGACATAGTTGAAGAATCCAGTTATCTTGGTTTAAGAGTTGAATGCCCATTTGCGCCTTCTCGATTTATCTTGGATTATAAGAAGTTCTAGGCAAAGTAGTAGGTGTTCTCATGAAACACAAGAGTTAGATGGTGTTTGGGTGAGCCAATAGATATTTGCCTAGCCCTCACGGTGTTGAAGACTCCAGTTATCTTGGTTTAAGAGTTGAAAGCCCATTTGCGCCTTCTCGATTTATCTTGGATTATAAGAAGTTCTAGGCCAAGTAGTCGGTGTTTTCATGAAACACATGAGTTAGATGGTGTATGGGAGAGCCAATAGATGTTTGCCTAGCCCTCACAGAGTGGAAGACCCAAGTTATCGTGGTTTAATATTTGTCCGCCCATTTCTTCCTTCTCAGTTGATCTTTGATTATTAGAACATATAGGCCAAGTACTATGTGTTTTCATGAAACACATGAGTTAGATGGTGTTTGTGTGAGCCAATAGATGTTTGCCTAGCCCTCACAGAGTTGAAGACTCCAGTTATAATTGTTTAAGAGTTGTATGCTCATTTGCCCCTTCTCGGTTTATCTTGGATTATAAGAACTTCAAGGCCAAGTGGTAGGTGTTTTCGTGAAACACATGAGTTATATGGTGTATGGGAGAGCCAATAGATGTTTGCCAAGCCCTCACACGCTATGAAGAGTCAAGTTATCTTGGTTTAAGAGTTGTGAGCCCATTTGCGCCTTCTCGGTTTATCTTGGATTATAAGAACTTCTATTCCAAGTAGCAGGTGTTTTCAAGAAACACATGAGTTAGATGGTGTATGGAAGAGCCAATAGATGTTTGCCAAGCCCTCACAATGTTTGAAGACACAAGTTATCTTGGTTTAAGAGTTGTGAGCCCATTTGCGCCTTCTCGGTTTATCTTGTTTTATAAGAACTTCAAGGCCAAGTGGTAGGTGTTTTCATGAAACACATGAGTTAGATGGTGTATGGGAGAGCCAATAGATGTTTGCCAAGCCCTCACTGTGTTTGAAGAGTCAAGTTATCTTGGTTTAAAAGTTGTGAGCCCATTTGCGCCTTCTCGGTTTATCATGGATTATAAGAACTTCAAGGCCAAGTGGTAGGTGTTTTCATGAAACACATGAGTTATATGGTGTATGGGAGAGCCAATAGATGTTTGCCAAGCCCTCACACAGTTTGACGAGTCAAGTTATCTTGGTTTAAGAGTTGTATGCTCATTTGCGCCTTCTCGGTTTATCTTGGATTATAAGAACTTCAAGGCCAAGTGGTAGGTGTTTTCATGAAACACATGAGTTAGATGGTGTATGGGAGAGCCAATAGATGTTTGCCAAGCCGTCACAGTGTTTGAAGAGTCAAGTTATCTTGGTTTAAAAGTTGTGAGCCCATTTGCGCCTTCTCGGTTTATCTTGGATTATAAGAACTTCAAGGCCAAGTGGTAGGTGTTTTCATGAAACACATGAGTTAGATGATGCATGGGAGAGCCAATAGATGTTTCCCAAGCCCTCACACAATTTGAAGAGTCAAGTTATCTTGGTTTAAGAGTTGTATGCTCATTTGCGCCTTCTCGGTTTATCTTGGATTATAAGAACTTCAAGGCCAAGTGGTAGGTGTTTTCATGAAACACATGAGTTAGATGGTGTATAGGAGACACAATAGATGTTTGCCAAGCCTTCACAGTGTTTGAAGAGTCAAGTTATCTTGGTTTAAAAGTTGTGAGCCCATTTGCGCCTTCTTGGTTTATCTTGGATTATAAGAACTTCAAGGCCAAGTGGTAGGTGTTTTCATGAAACACATGAGTTAGATGGTGTATGGGAGAGCCAATAGATGTTTGCCAAGCCCTCACAGTGTTTGAAGAGTCAAGTTATCTTGGTTTAAGAGTTGTGAGCCCATTTGCGCCTTCTCGGTTTATCTGGGATTATAAGAACTTCTAGGCAAAGTAGTAGGTGTTTTCATGAAACACATGAGTTAGATGGTGTATGGGAGAGCCAATAGATGTTTGCCTAGCCCTCACAGAGTTGAAGACCCAAGTTATCGTGGTTTAATATTTGTGCGCCCATTTCTTCCTTCTCAGATGATCTTTGATTATTAGAACATCTAGGCCAAGTAGTAGGTGTTTTCATGAAACACATGAGTTAGATGGTGTTTGGGTGAGCCAATAGATGTTTGCCAAGCCCTCACAGGGTTTGAAGAGTCAAGTTATCTTGGTTTAAAAGTTGTGAGCCCATTTGCTCCTTCTCGGTTTATCTTGGATTATAAGAACTTCAAGGCCAAGTGGTAGGTGGATTCATGAAACACATGAGTTAGATGGTGTATGAGAGGGCCAATAGATGTTTGCCAAGCCCTCACAGTGTTTGGAAGAGTCAAGTTATATTGGTTTAAGAGTTGTATGCTCATTTGCGCCTTCTCGGTTTATCTTGGATTATAAGAACTTCTATGCCAAGTGGTAGGTGTTTTCGAGAAACACATGAGTTAGATGGTGTATGGAAGAGCCAATAGATGTTTGCCAAGCCCTCACAGTGTTTGAAGACACAAGTTATCTTGGTTTAAGAGTTGTGAGACCATTTGCGCCTTCTCGGTTTATCTTGGATTATAAGAACTTCAAGGCCAAGTGGTAGGAGTTTTCATGAAACACATGAGTTAGATGGTGTATGGGAGAGCCAATAGATGTTTGCCAAGCCCTCACACAGTTTGAAGAGTCAAGTTATCTTGGTTTAAGAGTTGTGACCCCATTTGTGCCTTCTCGGTTTTTCTTGGATTATAAGAACTTCTATTCCAAGTAGCTGGTGTTTTCAAGAAACACATGAGTTAGATGGTGTATGGAAGAGCCAATAGATGTTTGCCAAGCCCTCACAGTGTTTGAAGACACAAGTTATCTTGGTTTAAGAGTTGTGAGCCCATTTGCGCCTTCTCGGTTTATCTTGGATTATAAGAACTTCAAGGCCAAGTGGTAGGTGTTTTCATGAAAGACATGAGTTAGATGGTGTATGGGAGAGCCAATAGATGTTTGCCAAGCCCTCACAGTGTTTGAAGAGTCAAGTTATCTTGGTTTAAAAGTTGTGAGCCCATTTGCGCCTTCTCGGTTTATCTTGGATTATAAGAACTTCAAGGCCAAGTGGTAGGTGTTTTCATGAAACACATGAGTTAGATGGTGTATGGGAGAGCCAATAGATGTTTGCCAAGCCCTCACAGTGTTTGAAGAGTCAAGTTATGTTGGTTTAAGAGTTGTATGCTCATTTGCGCCTTCTCGATTTATCTTGGATTATAAGAACTTCTATGCCAAGTGGTAGGTGTTTTCATGAAACACATGAGTTATATGGGGTTTGGGAGAGCCAATAGATGTTTGCCTAGCCCTGACATAGTTGAAGAATCCAGTTATCTTGGTTTAAGAGTTGAATGCCCATTTGCGCCTTCTCGATTTATCTTGGATTATAAGAAGTTCTAGGCAAAGTAGTAGGTGTTTTCATGAAACACAAGAGTTAGATGGTGTTTGGGTGAGCCAATAGATATTTGCCTAGCCCTCACAGAGTTGAAGAGTCAAGTTATCTTGGTTTAAATGTTGGGAGCCCATTTGCGGCTTCTCGGTTTATCTTGGATTATAAGAACTTCAAGGCCAAGTGGTATGTATTTTCATGAAACACATGAGTTAGATGGTGTATGGGAGAGCCAATAGATGTTTGCCAAGCCCTCAGAGTGTTTGAAGAGTCAAGTTATCTTGGTTTAAGAGTTGTGAGCCCATTTGCGCCTTCACGGTTTATCTTGGATTATAAGAACTTCTATTCCAAGTAGTAGGTGTTTTCAAGAAACACATGAGTTAGATGGTGATTGCAAGAGCCAATAGATGTTTGCCAAGCCCTCACAGTGTTTGAAGAGTCAAGTTATCTTGGTTTAAGAGTTGCGAGCCCATTTGCGCCTTCTCGGTTTATCTTGGATTATAAGAACTTCAAGGCCAAGTGGTAGGTGTTTTCATGAAACACATGAGTTAGATGGTGTATGGGAGAGCCAATAGATGTTTGCCAAGCCCTCACAGGGTTTGAAGAGTCAAGTTATCTTGGTTTAAATGTTGTGAGCCCATTTGCGGCTTCTCGGTTTATCTTGGATTATAAGAACTTCAAGGCCAAGTGGTATGTGTTTTCATGAAACACATGAGTTAGATGGTGTATGGGAGAGCCAATAGATGTTTGCCAAGCCCTCAGAGTGTTTGAAGAGTCAAGTTATCTTGGTTTAAGAGTTGTGAGCCCATTTGCGCCTTCTCGGTTTATCTTGGATTATAAGAACTTCTATTCCAAGTAGTAGGTGTTTTCAAGAAACACATGAGTTAGATGGTGTATGCAAGAGCCAATAGATGTTTGCCAAGCCCTCACAGGGTTTGAAGACACAAGTTATCTTGGTTTAAGAGTTGCGAGCCCATTTGCGCCTTCTCGGTTTATCTTGGATTATAAGAACTTCAAGGCCAAGTGGTAGGTGTTTTCATGAAACACATGAGTTAGATGGTGTATGGGAGAGCCAATAGATGTTTGCCAAGCCCTCACAGGGTTTGAAAAGTCAAATTATCTTGGTTTAAAAGTTGTGAGCCCATTTGCGCCTTCTCGGTTTATCTTGGATTATAAGAACTTCAAGGCCAAGTGGTAGGTGTTTTCATGAAACACATGAGTTAGATGGTGTATGGGAGAGCCAATAGATGTTTGCCAATCCCTCACAGTGTTTGAAGAGTCAAGTTATCTTGGTTTAAGAGTTGTGAGCCCATTTGCGCCTTCTCGGTTTATCTTGGATTATAAGAACTTCTATTCTTAGTAGTAGGTGTTTTCAAGAAACACATGAGTTAGATGGCGTATGCAAGAGACAATAGGTGTTTGCCAAGCCCTCACAGTGTTTGAAGACACAAGTTATCTTGGTTTAAGAGTTGCGAGCCCATTTGCGCCTTCTCAGTTTATCTTGGATTATAAGAACTTCAAGGCCAAGTGGTAGGTGTTTTCATGAAACACATGAGTTAGATGGTGTATGGGAGAGCCAATAGATGTTTGCCAAGCCCTCACAGGGTTTGAAGAGTCAAGTTATCTTGGTTTAAATGTTGGGAGCCCATTTGCGGCTTCTCGGTTTATCTTGGATTATAAGAACTTCAAGGCCAAGTGGTATGTATTTTCATGAAACACATGAGTTAGATGGTGTATGGGAGAGCCAATAGATGTTTGCCAAGCCCTCAGAGTGTTTGAAGAGTCAAGTTATCTTGGTTTAAGAGTTGTGAGCCCATTTGCGCCTTCACGGTTTATCTTGGATTATAAGAACTTCTATTCCAAGTAGTAGGTGTTTTCAAGAAACACATGAGTTAGATGGTGATTGCAAGAGCCAATAGATGTTTGCCAAGCCCTCACAGTGTTTGAAGAGTCAAGTTATCTTGGTTTAAGAGTTGCGAGCCCATTTGCGCCTTCTCGGTTTATCTTGGATTATAAGAACTTCAAGGCCAAGTGGTAGGTGTTTTCATGAAACACATGAGTTAGATGGTGTATGGGAGAGCCAATAGATGTTTGCCAAGCCCTCACAGGGTTTGAAGAGTCAAGTTATCTTGGTTTAAATGTTGTGAGCCCATTTGCGGCTTCTCGGTTTATCTTGGATTATAAGAACTTCAAGGCCAAGTGGTATGTGTTTTCATGAAACACATGAGTTAGATGGTGTATGGGAGAGCCAATAGATGTTTGCCAAGCCCTCAGAGTGTTTGAAGAGTCAAGTTATCTTGGTTTAAGAGTTGTGAGCCCATTTGCGCCTTCTCGGTTTATCTTGGATTATAAGAACTTCTATTCCAAGTAGTAGGTGTTTTCAAGAAACACATGAGTTAGATGGTGTATGCAAGAGCCAATAGATGTTTGCCAAGCCCTCACAGTGTTTGAAGACACAAGTTATCTTGGTTTAAGAGTTGCGAGCCCATTTGCGCCTTCTCGGTTTATCTTGGATTATAAGAACTTCAAGGCCAAGTGGTAGGTGTTTTCATGAAACACATGAGTTAGATGGTGTATGGGAGAGCCAATAGATGTTTGCCAAGCCCTCACAGGGTTTGAAAAGTCAAATTATCTTGGTTTAAAAGTTGTGAGCCCATTTGCGCCTTCTCGGTTTATCTTGGATTATAAGAACTTCAAGGCCAAGTGGTAGGTGTTTTCATGAAACACATGAGTTAGATGGTGTATGGGAGAGCCAATAGATGTTTGCCAATCCCTCACAGTGTTTGAAGAGTCAAGTTATCTTGGTTTAAGAGTTGTGAGCCCATTTGCGCCTTCTCGGTTTATCTTGGATTATAAGAACTTCTATTCTTAGTAGTAGGTGTTTTCAAGAAACACATGAGTTAGATGGCGTATGCAAGAGACAATAGGTGTTTGCCAAGCCCTCACAGTGTTTGAAGACACAAGTTATCTTGGTTTAAGAGTTGCGAGCCCATTTGCGCCTTCTCAGTTTATCTTGGATTATAAGAACTTCAAGGCCAAGTGGTAGGTGTTTTCATGAAACACATGAGTTAGATGGTGTATGGGAGAGCGAATAGATGTTTGCCAAGCCCTCACAGTGTTTGGAAGAGTCAAGTTATATTGGTTTAAGAGTTGTATGCTCATTTGCGCCTTCTCAATTTATCTTGGATTATAAGAACTTCTAGGCCAAGTAGTAGGTGTTTTCATGAAACACATGAGTTAGATGGTGTGTGGGAGAGCCAATAGATGTTTGCCTAGCCCTCACAGAGTTGAAGACCCAAGTTATCGTGGTTGAATATTTGTGCGCCCATTTCTTCCTTCTCAGTTCATCTTTGATTATTAGAACATCTAGGCCAAGTAGTAGGTGTTTTCATGAAACACATGAGTTAGATGGTGTTTGGGTGAGCCAATAGATGTTTGCCTAGCCCTCACAGAGTTGAAGACTCCAGTTATAATTGTTTAAGAGTTGTATGCTCATTTGCGCCTTCTCGATTTATCTTGGATTATAAGAACTTCAAGGCCAAAGGGTAGGTTTTTTCATGAAACACATGAGTTATATGGTGTATGGGAGAGCCAATAGATGTTTGCCAAGCCCTCACACAGTTTGAAGAGTCAAGTTATCTTGGTTTAAGAGTTGTGAGCCCATTTGCGCCTTCTCGGTTTATCTTGGATTATAAGAACTTCTATTCCAAGTAGTAGGTGTTTTCAAGAAACACATGAGTTAGATGGTGTATGCAAGAGCCAATAGATGTTTGCCAAGCCCTCACAGTGTTTGAAGACACAAGTTATCTTGGTTTAAGAGTTGCGAGCCCATTTGCGCCTTCTCGGTTTATCTTGTTTTATAAGAACTTCAAGGCCAAGTGGTAGGTGTTTTCATGAAACACATGAGTTAGATGGTGTATGGGAGAGCCAATAGATGTTTGCCAAGCCCTCACAGTGTTTGGAAGAGTCAAGTTATATTGGTTTAAGAGTTGTATGCTCATTTGCTCCTTCTCGGTTTATCTTGGATTATAAGAACTTCTAGGCCAAGTAGTAGGTGTTTTCATGAAACACATGAGTTAGATGGTGTTTGGGAGAGCCAATAGATGTTTGCCTAGCCCGCACAGAGTTGACGACCCAAGTTATCGTGGTTTAATATTTGTGCGCCCATTTCTTCCTTCTCAGTTGATCTTCGATTATAAGAACATCTAGGCCAAGTAGTAGGTGTTTTCATGAAACACATGAGTTAGATGGTGTTTGGGTGAGCCAATAGATGTTTGCCTAGCCCTCACAGAGTTGAAGACTCCAGTTATAATTGTTTAAGAGTTGTATGCTCCTTTGCGCCTTCTCGATTTATCTTGGATTATAAGAACTTCAAGGCCAAGGGGTAGGTTTTTTCATGAAACACATGAGTTATATGGTGTATGGGAGAGCCAATAGATGTTTGCCAAGCCCTCACACAGTTTGAAGAGTCAAGTTATCTTGGTTTAAGAGTTGTGAGCCCATTTGCGCCTTCTCGGTTTATCTTGGATTATAAGAACTTCTATTCCAAGTAGCAGGTGTTTTCAAGAAACACATGAGTTAGATGGTGTATCGAAGAGCCAATAGATGTTTGCCAAGCCCTCACAGTGTTTGAAGACACAAGTTATCTTGGTTTAATAGTTGTTTGCCCATTTGCGCCTTCTCGTTTTATCTTGGATTATAAGAACTTCAAGGCCAAGTGGTAGGTGCTTTCATGAAACACATGAGTTAGATGGTGTATGGGAGAGCCAATAGATGTTTGCCAAGCCCTCACAGTGTTTGAAAACACAAGTTATCTTGGTTTAAGAGTTGTGAGCCCATTTGCGGCTTCTCGGTTTATCTTGGATTATAAGAACTTCTAGGCGAAGTAGTAGGTGTTTTCATGAAACACATGAGTTAGATGGTGTATGGGAGAGCCAATAGATGTTTGCCTAGCCCTCACAGAGTTGAAGACCCAAGTTATCGTGGTTTAATATTTGGGCGCCCATTTCTTCCTTCTCAGTTCATCTTTGATTATTAGAACATCTAGGCCAAGTAGTAGGTGTTTTCATGAAACACATGAGTTAGATGCTGTTTGGGTGAGCCAATAGATGTTTGCCTAGCCCTCACAGACTTGAAGACTCCAGTTATAATTGTTTAAGAGTTGTATGCTCATTTGCGCCTTCTCGGTTTATCTTGGATTATAAGAACTTCTAGGCCAAGTGGTAGGTGTTTTCATGAAACACATGAGTTATATGGTGTATGGGAGAGCCAATAGAAGTTTGCCAAGCCCTCACAGTGTTTGAAGAGTCAAGTTATCTTGGTTTAAAAGTTGTGAGCCCATTTGCGCCTTCTCGGTTTATCTTGGATTATAAGAACTTCAAGGCCAAGTGGTAGGTGTTTTCATGAAAGACATGAGTTAGATGGTGTATGGGAGAGCCAATAGATGTTTGCCAAGCCCTCACAGTGTTTGAAGAGTCAAGTTATCTTGGTTTAAAAGTTGTGAGCCCATTTGCGCCTTCTCGGTTTATCTTGGATTATAAGAACTTCAAGGCCAAGTGGTAGGTGTTTTCATGAAACACATGAGTTAGATGGTGTATGGGAGAGCCAATAGATGTTTGCCAATCCCTCACAGTGTTTGAAGAGTCAAGTTATCTTGGTTTAAGAGTTGTGAGCCCATTTGCGCCTTCTCGGTTTATCTTGGATTATAAGAACTTCAAGGCCAAGTGGTAGGTGTTTTCATGAAACACATGAGTTAGATGGTGTATGGAAGAGCCAATAGATCTTTGCCAAGCCCTCACAGTGTTTGAAGACACAAGTTATCTTGGTTTAAGAGTTGTGAGCCCATTTGAGCCTTCTCGGTTTATCTTGGATTATAAGAACTTCATGGCCAAGTGGTATGTTTTTTCATGAAACACATGAGTTAGATAGTGTTTGGGTGAGCCAATAGATGTTTGCCAAGCCCTCACAGAGTTTGAAGACTCAAGTTATCGTGGTTTAATATTTGTGCGCCCATTTCTTCCTTCTCAGTCGATCTTCGATTATAAGAACATCTAGGCCAAGTAGTAGGTGTCTTCAAGAAACACATGAGTTAGACGGTGTTTGGGTGAGCCAATAGATGTTTGCCTAGCCCTCACAGAGTTGAAGACTCCAGTTATCTTAGTTTAAGAGTTGTATGCCCATTTCACCTTCTTGGATTATAAGAACTTCTAGGCCAAGTAGTAGGTGTTTTCATGAAACACATGAGTTTTGCAAGCCTTCACGATAGGTGTTTGCCAAGCCTTCACGGAGTTTGAAGACTCTAGTTATCGTGGTTTAAGATTTGTGAGCCCATTTCCGCTTTCTCGGTTTATCTTGGATTATAAGAACTTCTATACCAAGTAGTAGGTGTTTTCATGAAACACGACTTAGATGGTGTTTGGGAGAGCCAATAGTTGTTTGCCAAGACCTCACACAGTTTGAAGAGTCAAGTTATCTTGGTTTAAGAGTTGTATGCCCATTTGCGCCTTCTCAGTTTATCATGGATTATAAGAACTTCAAGGCCAAGTGGTAGGTGTTTTCATGAAACACATGAGTTAGA
Source organism: Styphnolobium japonicum (assembly GCA_023212625.1). Lineage (NCBI taxonomy): Eukaryota > Viridiplantae > Streptophyta > Magnoliopsida > Fabales > Fabaceae > Styphnolobium > Styphnolobium japonicum. The sequence continues at coordinate 654,638 of JALBWW010000039.1, forward strand.
TGGTGTATGGGAGAGCCAATAGATGTTTGCCAATCCCTCACAGTGTTTGAAGAGTCAAGTTATCTTGGTTTAAGAGTTGTGAGCCCATTTGCGCCTTCTCGGTTTATCTTGGATTATAAGAACTTCTATTCCTAGTAGTAGGTGTTTTCAAGAAACACATGAGTTAGATGGCGTATGCAAGAGACAATCGTTGTTTGCCAAGCCCTCACAGTGTTTGAAGACACAAGTTATCTTGGTTTAAGAGTTGCGAGCCCATTTGCGCCTTCTCAGTTTATCTTGGATTATAAGAACTTCAAGGCCAAGTGGTAGGTGTTTTCATGAAACACATGAGTTAGATGGTGTATGGGAGAGCCAATAGATGTTTGCCAAGCCCTCACAGTGTTTGGAAGAGTCAAGTTATATTGGTTGCAGAGTTGTATGCTCATTTGCGCCTTCTCGGTTTATCTTGGATTATAAGAACTTCTAGGCCAAGTAGTAGGTGTTTTCATGAAACACATGAGTTAGATGGTGTTTGGGAGAGCCAATAGATGTTTGCCTAGCCCGCACAGAGTTGACGACCCAAGTTATCGTGGTTTAATATTTGTGCGCCCATTTCTTCCTTCTCAGTTCATCTTTGATTATTCGAACATCTAGGCCAAGTAGTAGGTGTTTTCATGAAACACATGAGTTAGATGGTGTTTGGGTGAGCCAATAGATGTTTGCCTAGCCCTCACAGAGTTGAAGACTCCAGTTATAATTGTTTAAGAGTTGTATGCTTATTTGCGCCTTCTCGATTTATCTTGGATTATAAGAACTTCAAGGCCAAGGGGTAGGTTTTTTCATGAAACACATGAGTTATATGGTGTATGGGAGAGCCAATAGATGTTTGCCAAGCCCTCACACAGTTTGAAGAGTCAAGTTATCTTGGTTTAAGAGTTGTGAGCCCATTTGCGCCTTCTCGGTTTATCTTGGATTATAAGAACTTCTATTCCAAGTAGTAGGTGTTTTCAAGAAACACATGAGTTAGATGGTGTATGCAAGAGCCAATAGATGTTTGCCAAGCCCTCACAGTGTTTGAAGACACAAGTTATCTTGGTTTAAGAGTTGCGAGCCCATTTGCGCCTTCTCGGTTTATCTTGTTTTATAAGAACTTCAAGGCCAAGTGGTAGGTGTTTTCATGAAACACATGAGTTAGATGGTGTATGGGAGTGCCAATAGATGTTTGCCAAGCCCTCACAGTGTTTGGAAGAGTCAAGTTATATTGGTTTAAGAGTTGTATGCTCATTTGCTCCTTCTCGGTTTATCTTGGATTATAAGAACTTCTAGGCCAAGTAGTAGGTGTTTTCATGAAACACATGAGTTAGATGGTGTATGGGAGAGCCAATAGATGTTTGCCTAGCCCGCACAGAGTTGACGACCCAAGTTATCGTGGTTTAATATTTGTGCGCCCATTTCTTCCTTCTCAGTTGATCTTTGATTATTAGAACATCTAGGCCAAGTAGTAGGTATTTTCATGAAACACATGAGTTAGATGGTGTTTGGGTGAGCCAATAGATGTTTGCCTAGCCCTCACAGAGTTGAAGACTCCAGTTATAATTGTTTAAGAGTTGTATGCTCCTTTGCGCCTTCTCGATTTATCTTGGATTATAAGAACTTCAAGGCCAAGGGGTAGGTTTTTTCATGAAACACATGAGTTATATGGTGTATGGGAGAGCCAATAGATGTTTGCCAAGCCCTCACACAGTTTGAAGAGTCAAGTTATCTTGGTTTAAGAGTTGTGAGCCCATTTGCGCCTTCTCGGTTTATCTTGGATTATAAGAACTTCTATTCCAAGTAGCAGGTGTTTTCAAGAAACACATGAGTTAGATGGTGTATCCAAGAGCCAATAGATGTTTGCCAAGCCCTCACAGTGTTTGAAGACACAAGTTATCTTGGTTTAATAGTTGTTTGCCCATTTGCGCCATCTCGTTTTATCTTGGATTATAAGAACTTCAAGGCCAAGTGGTAGGTGCTTTCATGAAACACATGAGTTAGATGGTGTATGGGAGAGCCAATAGATGTTTGCCAAGCCCTCACAGTTTTTGAAAACACAAGTTATCTTGGTTTAAGAGTTGTGAGCCCATTTGCGGCTTCTCGGTTTATCTTGGATTATAAGAACTTCTAGGCGAAGTAGTAGGTGTTTTCATGAAACACATGAGTTAGATGGTGTATGGGAGAGCCAATAGATGTTTGCCTAGCCCTCACAGAGTTGAAGACTCCAGTTATAATTGTTTAAGAGTTGTATGCTCATTTGCGCCTTCTCGGTTTATCTTGGATTATAAGAACTTCTAGGCCAAGTGGTAGGTGTTTTCATGAAACACATGAGTTATATGGTGTATGGGAGAGCCAATAGAAGTTTGCCAAGCCCTCACAGTGTTTGAAGAGTCAAGTTATCTTGGTTTAAAAGTTGTGAGCCCATTTGCGCCTTCTCGGTTTATCTTGGATTATAAGAACTTCAAGGCCAAGTGGTAGGTGTTTTCATGAAAGACATGAGTTAGATGGTGTATGGGAGAGCCAATAGATGTTTGCCAAGGCCTCACAGTGTTTGAAGAGTCAAGTTATCTTGGTTTAAGAGTTGTGAGCCCATTTGCGCCTTCTCGGTTTATCTTGGATTATAAGAACTTCAAGGCCAAGTGGTAGGTGTTTTCATGAAACACATGAGTTAGATGGTGTATGGGAGAGCCAATAGATGTTTGCCAATCCCTCACAGTGTTTGAAGAGTCAAGTTATCTTGGTTTAAGAGTTGTGAGCCCATTTGCGCCTTCTCGGTTTATCTTGGATTATAAGAACTTCTATTCCTAGTAGTAGGTGTTTTCAAGAAACACATGAGTTAGATGGCGTATGCAAGAGACAACAGATGTTTGCCAAGCCCTCACAGTGTTTGAAGACACAAGTTATCTTGGTTTAAGAGTTGTGAGCCCATTTGCGCCTTCTCGGTTTATCTTGGATTATAAGAACTTCAAGGCCAAGTGGTAGGTGTTTTCATGAAACACATGAGTTAGATGGTGTATGGGAGAGCCAATAGATGTTTGCCAAGCCCTCACAGTGTTTGGAAGAGTCAAGTTATATTGGTTTAAGAGTTGTATGCTCATTTGCGCCTTCTCGGTTTATCTTGGATTATAAGAACTTCTAGGCCAAGTATTACGTGTTTTCATGAATCACATGAGTAAGATGGTGTTTGGGAGAGCCAATAGATGTTTGCCAAGCCCTCACAGAGTTGAAGACCCAAGTTATCTTGGTTTAATATTTGTGCGCCCATTTCTTCCTTCTCAGTTGATCTTTCATTATTAGAACATCTAGGCCAAGTAGTAGGTGTTTTCATGAAACACATGAGTTAGATGGTGTTTGGGTGAGCCAATAGATGTTTGCCTAGCCCTCACAGAGTTGAAGACTCCAGTTATAATTGTTTAAGAGTTGTATGCTCATTTGCGCCTTCTCGGTTTATCTTGGATTATAAGAACTTCTAGGCCAAGTGGTAGGTGTTTTCATGAAACACATGAGTTATATGGTGTATGGGAGAGCCAATAGAAGTTTGCCAGGCCCTCACAGTGTTTGAAGAGTCAAGTTATCTTGGTTTAAAAGTTGTGAGCCCATTTGCGCCTTCTCGGTTTATCTTGGATTATAAGAACTTCAAGGCCAAGTGGTAGGTGTTTTCATGAAAGACATGAGTTAGATGGTGTATGGGAGAGCCAATAGATGTTTGCCAAGCCCTCACAGTGTTTGAAGAGTCAAGTTATCTTGGTTTAAAAGTTGTGAGCCCATTTGCGCCTTCTCGGTTTATCTTGGATTATAAGAACTTCAAGGCCAAGTGGTAGGTGTTTTCATGAAACACATGAGTTAGATGGTGTATGGGAGAGCCAATAGATGTTTGCCAATCCCTCACAGTGTTTGAAGAGTCAAGTTATCTTGGTTTAAGAGTTGTGAGCCCATTTGCGCCTTCTCGGTTTATCTTGGATTATAAGAACTTCTATTCCTAGTAGTAGGTGTTTTCAAGAAACACATGAGTTAGATGGCGTATGCAAGAGACAACAGATGTTTGCCAAGCCCTCACAGTGTTTGAAGACACAAGTTATCTTGGTTTAAGAGTTGTGAGCCCATTTGCGCCTTCTCGGTTTATCTTGGATTATAAGAACTTCAAGGCCAAGTGGTAGGTGTTTTCATGAAACACATGAGTTAGATGGTGTATGGGAGAGCCAATAGATGTTTGCCAAGCCCTCACAGTGTTTGGAAGAGTCAAGTTATATTGGTTTAAGAGTTGTATGCTCATTTGCGCCTTCTCGGTTTATCTTGGATTATAAGAACTTCTAGGCCAAGTATTACGTGTTTTCATGAATCACATGAGTAAGATGGTGTTTGGGAGAGCCAATAGATGTTTGCCAAGCCCTCACAGAGTTGAAGACCCAAGTTATGTTGGTTTAATATTTGTGCGCCCATTTCTTCCTTCTCAGTTGATCTTTCATTATTAGAACATCTAGGCCAAGTAGTAGGTGTTTTCATGAAACACATGAGTTAGATGGTGTTTGGGTGAGCCAATAGATGTTTGCCTAGCCCTCACAGAGTTGAAGACTCCAGTTATAATTGTTTAAGAGTTGTATGCTCCTTTGCGCCTTCTCGATTTATCTTGGATTATAAGAACTTCAAGGCCAAGGGGTAGGTTTTTTCATGAAACACATGAGTTATATGGTGTATGGGAGAGCCAATAGATGTTTGCCAATCCCTCACAGTGTTTGAAGAGTCAAGTTATCTTGGTTTAAGAGTTGTGAGCCCATTTGCGCCTTCTCGGTTTATCTTGGATTATAAGAACTTCTATTCCTAGTAGTAGGTGTTTTCAAGAAACACATGAGTTAGATGGCGTATGCAAGAGACAACAGATGTTTGCCAAGCCCTCACAGTGTTTGAAGACACAAGTTATCTTGGTTTAAGAGTTGCGAGCCCATTTGCGCCTTCTCAGTTTATCTTGGATTATAAGAACTTCAAGGCCAAGTGGTAGGTGTTTTCATGAAACACATGAGTTAGATGGTGTATGGGAGAGCCAATAGATGTTTGCCAAGCCCTCACAGTGTTTGGAAGAGTCAAGTTATATTGGTTTAAGAGTTGTATGCTCATTTGCGCCTTCTCGGTTTATCTTGGATTATAAGAACTTCTAGGCCAAGTAGTAGGTGTTTTCATGAAACACATGAGTTAGATGGTGTATGGGAGAGCCAATAGATGTTTGCCTAGCCCTCACAGAGTTGAAGACCCAAGTTATCTTGGTTTAATATTTGTGCGCCCATTTCTTCCTTCTCAGTTGATCTTTCATTATTAGAACATCTAGGCCAAGTAGTAGGTGTTTTCATGAAACACATGAGTTAGATGGTGTATGGGAGAGCCAATAGATGTTTGCCTAGCCCTCACAGAGTTGAAGACCCAAGTTATGTTGGTTTAATATTTGTGCGCCCATTTCTTCCTTCTCAGTTGATCTTTCATTATTAGAACATCTAGGCCAAGTAGTAGGTGTTTTCATGAAACACATGAGTTAGATGGTGTTTGGGTGAGCCAATAGATGTTTGCCTAGCCCTCACAGAGTTGAAGACTCCAGTTATAATTGTTTAAGAGTTGTATGCTCCTTTGCGCCTTCTCGATTTATCTTGGATTATAAGAACTTCAAGGCCAAGGGGTAGGTTTTTTCATGAAACACATGAGTTATATGGTGTATGGGAGAGCCAATAGATGTTTGCCAAGCCCTCACACAGTTTGAAGAGTCAAGTTATCTTGGTTTAAGAGTTGTGAGCCCATTTGCGCCTTCTCGGTTTATCTTGGATTATAAGAACTTCTATTCCAAGTAGCAGGTGTTTTCAAGAAACACATGAGTTAGATGGTGTATCGAAGAGCCAATAGATGTTTGCCAAGCCCTCACAGTGTTTGAAGACACAAGTTATCTTGGTTTAATAGTTGTTTGCCCATTTGCGCCATCTCGTTTTATCTTGGATTATAAGAACTTCAAGGCCAAGTGGTAGGTGCTTTCATGAAACACATGAGTTAGATGGTGTATGGGAGAGCCAATAGATGTTTGCCAAGCCCTCACAGTTTTTGAAAACACAAGTTATCTTGGTTTAAGAGTTGTGAGCCCATTTGCGGCTTCTCGGTTTATCTTGGATTATAAGAACTTCTAGGCGAAGTAGTAGGTGTTTTCATGAAACACATGAGTTAGATGGTGTATGGGAGAGCCAATAGATGTTTGCCTAGCCCTCAAAGAGTTGAAGACTCCAGTTATAATTGTTTAAGAGTTGTATGCTCATTTGCGCCTTCTCGGTTTATCTTGGATTATAAGAACTTCTAGGCCAAGTGGTAGGTGTTTTCATGAAACACATGAGTTATATGGTGTATGGGAGAGCCAATAGAAGTTTGCCAAGCCCTCACAGTGTTTGAAGAGTCAAGTTATCTTGGTTTAAAAGTTGTGAGCCCATTTGCGCCTTCTCGGTTTATCTTGGATTATAAGAACTTCAAGGCCAAGTGGTAGGTGTTTTCATGAAAGACATGAGTTAGATGGTGTGTGGGAGAGCCAATAGATGTTTGCCAAGCCCTCACAGTGTTTGAAGAGTCAAGTTATCTTGGTTTAAAAGTTGTGAGCCCATTTGCGCCTTCTCGGTTTATCTTGGATTATAAGAACTTCAAGGCCAAGTGGTAGGTGTTTTCATGAAACACATGAGTTAGATGGTGTATGGGAGAGCCAATAGATGTTTGCCAAGCCCTCACTGTGTTTGAAAAGTCAAGTTATCTTGGTTTAAGAGTTGTGAGCCCATTTGCTCCTTCTCGGTTTATCTTGGATTATAAGAACTTCTATTCCTAGTAGTAGGTGTTTTCAAGAAACACATGAGTTAGATGGCGTATGCAAGAGACAACAGATGTTTGCCAAGCCCTGACAGTGTTTGAAGACACAAGTTATCTTGGTTTAAGAGTTGCGAGCCCATTTGCGCCTTCTCGGTTTATCTTGGATTATAAGAACTTCAAGGCCAAGTGGTAGGTGTTTTCATGAAACACATGAGTTAGATGGTGTATGGGAGAGCCAATAGATGTTTGCCAAGCCCTCACAGTGTTTGGAAGAGTCAAGTTATATTGGTTTAAGAGTTGTATGCTCATTTGCACCTTCTCGGTTTATCTTGGATTATAAGAACTTCTATGCCAAGTAGTAGGTGTTTTCATGAAACACATGAGTTAGATGGTGTATGGGAGAGCCAATAGATGTTTGCCTAGCCCTCACAGAGTTGAAGACCCAAGTTATCGTGGTTTAATATTTGTGCGCCCATTTCTTCCTTCTCAGTTGATCTTTCATTATTATAACATCTAGGCCAAGTAGTAGGTGTTTTCATGAAACACATGAGTTAGATGGTGTTTGGGTGAGCCAATAGATGTTTGCCTAGCCCTCACAGAGTTGAAGACTCCAGTTATAATTGTTTAAGAGTTGTATGCTCATTTGCGCCTTCTCGATTTATCTTGGATTATAAGAACTTCAAGGCCAAGGGGTAGGTTTTTTCATGAAACACATGAGTTATATGGTGTATGGGAGAGCCAATAGATGTTTGCCAAGCCCTCACAGTGTTTGAAGAGTCAAGTTATCTTGGTTTAAAAGTTGTGAGCCCATTTGCGCCTTCTCGGTTTATCTTGGATTATAAGAACTTCAAGGCCAAGTGGTAGGTGTTTTCATGAAAGACATGAGTTAGATGGTGTATGGGAGAGCCAATAGATGTTTGCCAAGCCCTCACAGTGTTTGAAGAGTCAAGTTATCTTGGTTTAAAAGTTGCGAGCCCAATTGCACAATCTCGGTTTATCTTGGATTATAAGAACTTCAAGGCCAAGTGGTAGGTGTTTTCATGAAACACATGAGTTAGATGGTGTATGGGAGAGCCAATAGATGTTTGCCAAGCCCTCACAGTGTTTGGAAGAGTCAAGTTATATTGGTTTAAGAGTTGTATGCTCATTTGCGCCTTCTCGGTTTGTCTTGGATTATAAGAACTTCAAGGCCAAGTGGTAGGTGTTTTCATGAAACACATGAGTTAGATGGTGTATGGGAGAGCCAATAGATGTTTGCCAAGCCCTCACACAGTTTGAAGAGTCAAGTTATCTTGGTTTAAGAGTTGTGAGCCCATTTGCGCCTTCTCGGTTTATCTTGGATTATAAGAACTTCTATGCCAAGTAGTAGGTGTTTTCAAGAAACACATTTGTTAGATGGTGTATGGAAGAGCCAATAGATGTTTGCCAAGCCCTCACAGTGTTTGAAGATACAAGTTATCTTGGTTTAAGAGTTGTGAGCCCATTTGCGCCTTCTCGGTTTATCTTGGATTATAAGAACTTCATGGCCAAGTGGTATGTTTTTTCATGAAACACATGAGTTAGACGGTGTTTGGGTGAGCCAATAGATGTTTGCCAAGCCATCACAGAGTTTGAAGACTCAAGTTATCGTGGTTTAATATTTGTGCGCCTATTTCTTCCTTCTCAGTTGATCTTCGATTATAAGAACATCTAGGCCAAGTAGTAGGTGTTTTCAAGAAACACATGAGTTAGACGGTGTTTGGGTGAGCCAATAGATGTTTGCCTAGCCCTCACAGAGTTGAAGACTCCAGTTATCTTAGTTTAAGAGTTGTATGCCCATTTCACCTTCTTGGATTATAAGAACTTCTAGGGCAAGTAGTAGGTGTTTTCATGAAACACATGAGTTTTGCAAGCCTTCACGATAGGTGTTTGCCAAGCCTTCACGTAGTTTGAAGACTCTAGTTATCGTGGTTTAAGATTTGTGAGCCCATTTCCGCTTTCTCGGTTTATCTTGGATTATAAGAACTTCTATACCAAGTAGTAGGTGTTTTCATGAAACACGACTTAGATGGTGTTTGGGAGAGCCAATAGTTGTTTGCCAAGACCTCACACAGTTTGAAGAGTCAAGTTATCTTGGTTTAAGAGTTGTATGCCCATTTGCGCCTTCTCAGTTTATCATGGATTATAAGAACTTCAAGGCCAAGTGGTAGGTGTTTTCATGAAACACATGAGTTATATGGTGTATGGGAGAGCCAATAGATGTTTGCCAAGCCCTCACAGTGTTTGAAGAGTCAAGTTATCTTGGTTTAAAAGTTGCGAGCTCAATTGCACAATCTCGGTTTATCTTGGATTATAAGAACTTCAAGGCCAAGTGGTAGGTGTTTTCATGAAACACATGAGTTAGATGGTGTATGGGAGAGCCAATAGATGTTTGCCAAGCCCTCACAGTGTTTGGAAGAGTCAAGTTATATTGGTTTAAGAGTTGTATGCTCATTTGCGCCTTCTCGGTTTATCTTGGATTATAAGAACTTCAAGGCCAAGTGGTAGGTGTTTTCATGAAACACATGAGTTAGATGGTGTATGGGAGAGCCAATAGATGTTTGCCAAGCCCTCACACAGTTTGAAGAGTCAAGTTATCTTGGTTTAAGAGTTGTGAGCCCATTTGCGCCTTCTCGGTTTATCTTGGATTATAAGAACTTCTATGCCAAGTAGTAGGTGTTTTCATGAAACACATGAGTTAGATGGTGTATGGAAGAGCCAATAGATGTTTGCCAAGCCCTCACAGTGTTTGAAGACACAAGTTATCTTGGTTTAAGAGTTGTGAGCCCATTTGAGCCTTCTCAGTTTATCTTGGATTATAAGATCTTCATGGCCAAGTGGTATGTTTTTTCATGAAACACATGAGTTAGACGGTGTTTGGGTGAGCCAATAGATGTTTGCCAAGCCATCACAGAGTTTGAAGACTCAAGTTATCGTGGTTTAATATTTGTGCGCCCATTTCTTCCTTCTCAGTTGATCTTCGATTATAAGAACATCTAGGCCAAGTAGTAGGTGTTTTCATGAAACACATGAGTTAGACGGTGTTTGGGTGAGCCAATAGATGTTTGCCTAGCCCTCACAGAGTTGAAGACTCCAGTTATCTTGGTTTAAGAGTTGTATGCCCATTTCACCTTCTTGGATTATAAGAACTTCTAGGCCAAGTAGTAGGTGTTTTCATGAAACACATGAGTTTTGCAAGCCTTCACGATAGGTGTTTGCCAAGCCCTCACGGAGTTTGAAGACTCTAGTTATCGTGGTTTAAGATTTGTGAGCCCATTTCCGCTTTCTCGGTTTATCTTGGATTATAAGAACTTCTATACCAAGTAGTAGGTGTTTTCATGAAACACGACTTAGATGGTGTTTGGGAGAGCCAATAGTTGTTTGCCAAGACCTCACACAGTTTGAAGAGTCAAGTTATCTTGGTTTAAGAGTTGTATGCCCATTTGCGCCTTCTCAGTTTATCATGGATTATAAGAACTTCAAGGCCAAGTGGTAGGTGTTTTCATGAAACACATGAGTTATATGGTGTATGGGAGAGCCAATAGATGTTTGCCAAGCCCTCACACAGTTTGAAGAGTTAAGTTATCTTGGTTTAAGAGTTGTGAGCCCATTTGTGCCTTCTCGGTTTATCTTGGATTATAGGAACTTCTATTCCAAGTAGCAGGTGTTTTCAAGAAACACATGAGTTAGATGGTGTATGGAAGAGCCAATAGCTGTTTGCCAAGCCCTCACAGTGTTTGAAGACTCAAGTTATCTTGGTTTAAGAGTTGTGAGCCCATTTGAGCCTTCTCGGTTTATCTTGGATTATAAGAACTTCAAGGCCAAGTGGTATGTTTTTTCATGAAACACATGAGTTAGACGGTGTTTGGGTGAGCCAATAGATGTTTGCCAAGCCCTCACAGAGTTTGAAGACTCTAGTTATCGTGGTTTAATATTTGTGCGCCCATTTCTTCCTTCTCAGTTGATCTTCGATTATAAGAACATCTAGGCCAAGTAGTAGGTGTTTTCAAGAAACACATGAGTTAGACGGTGTTTGGGTGAGCCAATAGATGTTTGCCTAGCCCTCACAGAGTTGAAGACTCCAGTTATCTTAGTTTAAGAGTTGTATGCCCATTTCACCTTCTTGGATTATAAGAACTTCTAGGCCAAGTAGTAGGTGTTTTCATGAAACACATGAGTTTTCCAAGCCTTCACGATAGGAGTTTGCCAAGCCTTCACGGAGTTTGAAGACTCTAGTTATCGTGGTTTAAGATTTGTGAGGCCATTTGCGCTTTCTCGGTTTATCTTGGATTATAAGAACTTCTATACCAAGTAGTAGGTGTTTTCATGAAACACGACTTAGATGGTGTTTGGGAGAGCCAATAGTTGTTTGCCAAGCCCTCACACAGTTTGAAGAGTCAAGTTATCTTGGTTTAAGAGTTGTATGCCCATTTGCGCCTTCTCAGTTTATCATGGATTATAAGAACTTCAAGGCCAAGTGGTAGGTGTTTTCATGAAACACATGAGTTAGATGGTGTATGGGAGAGCCAATAGATGTTTGCCAAGCCCTCACAGTGTTTGGAAGAGTCAAGTTATATTGGTTTAAGAGTTGTATGCTCATTTGCGCCTTCTCGGTTTATCTTGGATTATAAGAACTTCAAGGCCAAGTGGTAGGTGTTTTCATGAAACACGACTTAGATGGTGTTTGGGAGAACCAATAGTTGTTTGCCAACCCCTCACACAGTTTAAAGAGTCAAGTTATCTTGGTTTAAGAGTTGTATGCCCATTTTCGCCTTCTCAGTTTATCTTGGATTATAAGAACTTCAAGGCCAAGTGGTAGGTGTTTTCATGAAACACATGAGTTAGATGGTGTATGGGAGAGCCAAGAGATGTTTGCCTAGCCCTCACAGAGTTGAAGACCCAAGTTATCGTGGTTTAATATTTGTGCGCCCATTTCTTCCTTCTCAGTTGATCTTCGATTATACGAACATCTGGGCCAAGTAGTAGGTGTTTTCATGAAACACATGAGTTAGACGGTGTTTGGGTGAGCCAATAGATGTTTGCCTAGCCCTCACAGAGTTCAAGACTCCAGTTATCTTGGTTTTCAGAGTTGTATGCCCATTTGCTCTTTCTCGGTTTATCTTGGATTATAAGAACTTCAAGGCCAAGTGGTAGGTGTTTTCATGAAACACGTGAGTTAGATTGTGTACGGGAGAGCCAATAGATGTTTGCCAAGCCCTCACACAGTTTGAAGAGTCAAGTTATCTTGGTTTAAGAGTTGTATGCCCATTTGCGCCTTCTCAGTTTATCTTGGATTATAAGAACTTCAAGGCCAAGTGGTAGGTGTTTTCATGAAACACATGAGTTAGATGGTGTATGGGAGAGCCAATAAATGTTTGCCTAGCCCTCACAGAGTTGAAGACCCAAGTTATCGTGGTTTAATATTTGTGCGCCCATTTCTTCCTTCTCAGTTGATCTTCGATTATAAGAACATCTAGGCCAAGTAGTAGGTGTTTTCATGAAACACATGAGTTAGACGGTGTTTGGGTGAGCCATTAGATGTTTGCCTAGCCCTCACAGAGTTCAAGACTCCAGTTATCTTGGTTTTCAGAGTTGTATGCCCATTTGCTCTTTCTCGGTTTATCTTGGATTATAAGAACTTCAAGGCCAAGTGGTAGGTGTTTTCATGAAACACATGAGTTAGATTGTGTACGGGAGAGCCAATAGATGTTTGCCAAGCCCTCACACAGTTTGAAGAGTCAAGTTATCTTGGTTTAAGAGTTGTATGCCCATTTGCGCCTTCTCGGTTTATCTTGGATTATAAGAACTTCTAAGCTAAGTATAAGGTGTTTTCATGAAACACATGAGTAAGATGGTGTTTGGGAGAGCCAATAGATGTTTGCCAAGCCCTCATAGTGTTTGAAGACTCAAGTTATCTTGGTTCAAGAGTTGTATGCCCATTTGCGCCTTCTCGGTTTATCTTGGATTATAAGAACTTCTAAGCTAAGTATAAGGTGTTTTCATGAAACACATGAGTAAGATGGTGTTTGGGAGAGCCAATAGATGTTTACCAAGCCCTCACACAGTTTGAAGAGTCAAGTTATCTTGGTTTAAGAGTTGTGAGCCCATTTGCGCCTTCTCGGTTTATCTTGGATTATAAGAACTTCAAGGCCAAGTGGTAGGTGTTTTCATGAAACACATGAGTTAGATTGTGTACGGAAGAGCCAATAGATGTTTGCCAAGCCTTCACAGTGTTTGAAGACACAAGTTATCTTGGTTTAAGAGTTGCGAGCCCATTTGCGCCTTCTCGGTTTATCTTGGATTATAAGAACTTCAAGGCCAAGTGGTCGGTGATTTCATGAAACACATGACTTAGATGGTGTATGGGAGAGCCAATAGATGGTGTATGGGAGAGAGCCAATAAATGTTTGCCAAGCCCTCACACAGTTTGAAGAGTCATGTTATCTTGGTTAATAGTTGTGAGCCCATTTGCGCCTTCTCGGTTTATCTTGGATTATAAGAACTTCTATTCCAAGTAGCAGGTGTTTTCAAGAAACACATGAGTTAGATGGTGTATGGAAGAGCCAATAGATGTTTGCCAAGCCCTCACAGTGTTTGAAGACACAAGTTATCTTGGTTTAAGAGTTGTGAGCCCATTTGCGCCTTCTCGGTTTATCTTGGATTATAAGAACTTCAAGGCCAAGTGGTAGGTGTTTTCATGAAACACGACTTAGATGGTGTTTGGGAGAGCCAATAGATGTTTGCCAAGCATTCACACAGTTTGAAGAGTCAAGTTATCTTGGTTTAAGAGTTGTATGCCAATTTGCGCCTTCTCAGTTTATCTTGGATTATAAGAACTTCAAGGCCAAGTGGTAGGTGTTTTCATGAAACACATGAGTTAGATGGTGTATGGGAGAGCCAATAAATGTTTGCCTAGCCCTCACAGAGTTGAAGACCCAAGTTATCGTGGTTTACTATTTGTGCGCCCATTTCTTTCTTCTCAGTTGATCTTCGATTATAAGAACATCTAGGCCAAGTAGTAGGTGTTTTCATGAAACACATGAGTTAGACGGTGTTTGGGTGAGCCAATAGATGTTTGCCTAGGCCTCACAGAGTTCAAGACTCCAGTTATCTTGGTTTTCAGAGTTGTATGCCCATTTGCGCTTTCTCGATTTATCTTGGATTATAAGAACTTCAAGGCCAAGTAGTAGGTGTTTTCATGAAACACATGAGTAAGATGGTGTATGGGAGAGCCAATAGATGTTTGCCAAGCCCTCACAGTGTTTGAAGAGTCAAGTTATCTTGGTTTAAGAGTTGTGAGCCCATTTGCGCCTTCTCGGTTTATCTTGGATTATAAGAACTTCTATTCCAAGTAGTAGGTGTTTTCAAGAAACACATGAGTTAGATGGTGTATGCAAGAGCCAATAGATGTTTGCCAAGCCCTCACAGTGTTTGAAGACATAAGTTATCTTGGTTTAAGAGTTGCGAGCCCATTTGCGCCTTCTCGGTTTATCTTGGATTATAAGAACTTCAAGGCCAAGTGGTCGGTGATTTCATGAAACACATGACTTAGATGGTGTATGGGAGAGCCAATAGATGTTTGCCAAGCACTCACAGTGTTTGGAAGAGTCAATTTATATTGGTTTAAGAGTTGTATGCTCATTTGCTCCTTCTCGGTTTATCTTGGATTATAAGAACTTCAAGGCCAAGTGGTAGGTGTTTTCATGAAACACATGAGTTATATGGTGTTTGGGTGAGCCAATAGATGTTTGCCTAGCCCTCACAGAGTTGACGACTCCAGTTATCTTGGTTTAAGAGTTGAATGCCCATTTGCGCCTTCTCGATTTATCTTGGATTATAAGAAGTTGTAGGCCAAGTAGTAGGTGTTTTCATGAAACACATGAGTTAGATGGTGTATGGGAGAGAGCCAATAAATGTTTGCCAAGCCCTCACACAGTTTGAAGAGTCAAGTTATCTTGGTTTAAGAGTTGTGAGCCCATTTGCGCCTTCTCGGTTTATCTTGGATTATAAGAACTTCTATTCCAAGTAGCAGGTGTTGTCAAGAAACACATGAGTTAGATGGTGTATGGAAGAGCCAATAGATGTTTGCCAAGCCCTCACAGTGTTTGAAGACACAAGTAATCTTGGTTTAAGAGTTGTGAGCCCATTTGCGCCTTCTCGGTTTATCTTGGATTATAAGAACTTCTAGGCCAAGTAGTAGGTGTTTTCATGAAACACATGAGTTAGATGGTGTATGGGAGAGAGCCAATAAATGTTTGCCAAGCCCTCACACAGTTTGAAGAGTCAAGTTATCTTGGTTTAAGAGTTGTGAGCCCATTTGCGCCTTCTCGGTTTATCTTGGATTATAAGAACTTCTATTCCAAGTAGTAGGTGTTTTCAAGAAACACATGAGTTAGATGGTGTATGGAAGAGCCAATAGATGTTTGCCAAGCCCTCACAGTGTTTGAAGACACAAGTTATCTTGGTTTAAGAGTTGTGAGCCCATTTGCGCCTTCTCGGTTTATCTTGGATTATAAGAACTTCAAGGCCAAGTGGTAGGTGTTTTCATGAAACACATGAGTTAGATGGTGTCTGCAAGAGCCAATAGATGTTTGCCAATCCCTCACAGTGTTTGAAGAGTCAAGTTATCTTGGTTTAAGAGTTGTGAGCCCATTTGCGCCTTCTCGGTTTATCTTGGATTATAAGAACTTCTATTCCAAGTAGTAGGTGTTTTCAAGAAACACATGAGTTAGATGGTGTATGGAAGAGCCAATAGATGTTTGCCAAGCCCTCACAGTGTTTGAAGACACAAGTTATCTTGGTTTAAGAGTTGTGAGCCCATTTGCGCCTTCTCGGTTTATCTTGGATTATAAGAACTTCAAGGCCAAGTGGTAGGTGTTTTCATGAAACACATGAGTTAGATGGTGTCTGCAAGAGCCAATAGATGTTTGCCAAGCTCTCACAGTGTTTGAAGACACAAGTTATCTTGGTTTAAGAGTTGCGAGCCCATTTGCGCCTTCTCAGTTTATCTTGGATTATAAGAAATTCAAGGCCAAGTGGTCGGTGATTTCATGAAACACATGACTTAGATGGTGTATGGGAGAGCCAATAGATGTTTGCCAAGCACTCACAGTGTTTGGAAGAGTCAAGTTATATTGGTTTAAGAGTTGTATGCTCATTTGCGCCTTCTCGGTTTATCTTGGATTATAAGAACTTCTATTCCAAGTAGTAGGTGTTTTCAAGAAACACATGAGTTAGATGGTGTATGGAAGAGCCAATAGATGTTTGCCAAGCCCTCACAGTGTTTGAAGACACAAGTTATCTTGGTTTAAGAGTTGTGAGCCCATTTGCGCCTTCTCGGTTTATCTTGGATTATAAGAACTTCAAGGCCAAGTGGTAGGTGTTTTCATGAAACACATGAGTTAGATGGTGTCTGCAAGAGCCAATAGATGTTTGCCAAGCTCTCACAGTGTTTGAAGACACAAGTTATCTTGGTTTAAGAGTTGCGAGCCCATTTGCGCCTTCTCAGTTTATCTTGGATTATAAGAACTTCAAGGCCAAGTGGTTGGTGTTTTCATGAAACACATGACTTAGATGGTGTATGGGAGAGCCAATAGATGTTTGCCAAGCCCTCACAGTGTTTGGAAGAGTCAAGTTATATTGGTTTAAGAGTTGTATGCTCATTTGCGCCTTCTCGGTTTATCTTGGATTATAAGAACTTCAAGGCCAAGTGGTAGGTGTTTTCATGAAACACATGAGTTATATGGTGTTTGGGAGAGCCAATAGATGTTTGCCGAGCCCTCACAGAGTTGAAGACTCCAGTTATCTTGGTTTAAGAGTTGAATGCCCATTTGCGCCTTCTCGATTTATCTTGGATTATAAGAACTTCTAAGCTAAGTATTAGGTGTTTTCATGAAACACATGAGTAAGATGGTGTTTGGGAGAGCCAATAGATGTTTGCCAAGCCCTCACAGAGTTTGAAGACTCAAGTTATCGTGGTTTAATATTTGTGCGCCCATTTCTTCCTTCTCAGTTGATCTTCGATTATAAGAACATCTAGGCCAAGTAGTAGGTGTTTTCATGAAACACATGAGTTAGATGGTGTTTGGGTGAGCCAATAGATGTTTGCCTAGTCCTCACAGAGTTGCAGACTCCAGTTGTCTTGGTTTAAGAGTTGTATGCCCATTTGGGTCTTCTCGGTTTATCTTGGATTATAAGAACTTCTATGCCAAGAGGTAAGAGTTTTCATGAAACACATGAGTTATATGGGGTTTGGGAGAGCCAATAGATGTTTGCCTAGCCCTGACATAGTTGAAGAATCCGATTATCTTGGTTTAAGAGTTGAATGCCCATTTGCGCCTTCTCGATTTATCTTGGATTATAAGAAGTTCTAGGCCAAGTAGTAGGTGTTTTCATGAAACACATGAGTTATATGGTGTATGGGAGAGCCAATAGATGTTTGCCAAGCCCTCACACAGTTTGAAGAGTCAAGTTATCTTGGTTTAAGTGTTGTGAGCCCATTTGCGCCTTCTCGGTTTATCCTGGATTATAAAAACTTCTATTCCAAGTAGCAGGTGTTTTCAAGAAACACGTGAGTTAGATGGTGTATGGAAGAGCCAATAGATGTTTGCCAAGCCCTCACAGTGTTTGAAGACACAAGTTATCTTGGCTTAAGAGTTGTGATCCCATTTGCGCCTTCTCGGTTTATCTTGGATTATAAGAACTTCAAGGCCAAGTGGTAGGTGTTTTCATGAAACACATGAGTTAGATGGTGTATGGGAGAGCCAATAGATGTTTGCCAAGCCCTCACAGTGTTTGAAGACACAAGTTATCTTGGTTTAAGAGTTGTGAGCCCATTTGCGACTTCCCGGTTTATCTTGGATTATAAGAACTTCTAGGCCAAGTAGTAGGTGTTTTCATGAAACACATGAGTTAGATGGTGTACGGGAGAGCCAATAGATGTTTGCCTAGCCCTCACAGAGTTGAAGACCCAAGTTATCGTGGTTCAATATTTGTGCGCCCATTTCTTCCTTCTCAGTTGATCTTCGATTATTAGAACATCTAGGCCAAGTAGTAGGTGTTTTCATGAAACACATGAGTTAGATGGTGTTTGGGTGAGCCAATAGATGTTTGCCTAGCCCTCACAGAGTTGAAGACTCCAGTTATAATTGTTTAAGAGTTGTATGCTCATTTGCGCCTTCTCGGTTTATCTTGGATTATAAGAACTTCAAGGCCAAGTGGTAGGTGTTTTCATGAAACACATGAGTTAGATGGTGTATGCAAGAGCCAATAGATGTTTGCCAAGCGCTCACAGTGTTTGAAGACACAAGTTATCTTGGTTTAAGAGTTGCGAGCCCATTTGCGCCTTCTCAGTTTATCTTGGATTATAAGAACTTCAAGGCCAAGTGGTTGGTGTTTTCATGAAACACATGACTTAGATGGTGTATGGGAGAGCCATTAGATGTTTGCCAAGCCCTCACAGTGTTTGGAAGAGTCAAGTTATATTGGTTTATGAGTTGTATGCTCATTTGCGCCTTCTCGGTTTATCTTGGATTATAAGGACTTCAAGGCCAAGTGGTAGGTGTTTTCATGAAACACATGAGTTATATGGTGTTTGGGAGAGCCAATAGATGTTTGCCGAGCCCTCACAGAGTTGAAGACTCCAGTTATCTTGGTTTAAGAGTTGAATGCCCATTTGCGCCTTCTCGATTTATCTTGGATTATAAGAACTTCTAAGCTAAGTATAAGGTGTTTTCATGAAACACATGAGTAAGATGGTGTTTGGGAGAGCCAATAGATGTTTGCCAAGCCCTCACCGAGTTTGAAGACTCAAGTTATCGTGGGTTAATATTTGTGCGCCCATTTCTTCCTTCGCAGTTGATCTTCGATTATAAGTACATCTAGGCCAAGTAGTAGGTGTTTTCATGAAACACATGAGTTAGATGGTGTTTGGGTGAGCCAATAGATGTTTGCCTAGTCCTCACAGAGTTGCAGACTCCAGTTGTCTTGGTTTAAGAGTTGTATGCCCATTTGGGTCTTCTCGGTTTATCTTGGATTATAAGAACTTCTATGCCAAGAGGTAGGAGTTTTCATGAAACACATGAGTTATATGGGGTTTGGGAGAGCCAATAGATGTTTGCCTAGCCCTGACATAGTTGAAGAATCCAGTTATCTTGGTTTAAGAGTTGAATGCCCATTTGCGCCTTCTCGATTTATCTTGGATTATAAGAAGTTCTAGGCCAAGTAGTAGGTGTTTTCATGAAACACATGAGTTATATGGTGTATGGGAGAGCCAATAGATGTTTGCCAAGCCCTCACACAGTTTGAAGAGTCAAGTTATCTTGGTTTTAGTGTTGTGAGCCCATTTGCGCCTTCTCGGTTTATCTTGGATTATAAAAACTTCTATCCCAAGTAGCAGGTGTTTTCAAGAAACACATGAGTTAGATGGTGTATCGAAGAGCCAATAGATGTTTGCCAAGCCCTCACAGTGTTTGAAGACACAAGTTATCTTGGCTTAAGAGTTGTGATCCCATTTGCGCCTTCTCGGTTTATCTTGGATTATAAGAACTTCAAGGCCAAGTGGTAGGTGTTTTCATGAAACACATGAGTTATATGGTGTTTGGGAGAGCCAATAGATGTTTGCCGAGCCCTCACAGAGTTGAAGACTCCAGTTATCTTGGTTTAAGAGTTGAATGCCCATTTGCGCCTTCTCGATTTATCTTGGATTATAAGAACTTCTAAGCTAAGTATAAGATGTTTTCATGAAACACATGAGTAAGATGGTGTTTGGGAGAGCCAATAGATGTTTGCCAAGCCCTCACCGAGTTTGAAGACTCAAGTTATCGTGGTTTAATATTTGTGCGCCCATTTCTTCCTTCTCAGTTGATCTTCGATTATAAGTACATCTAGGCCAAGTAGGAGGTGTTTTCATGAAACACATGAGTTAGATGGTGTTTGGATGAGCCAATAGATGTTTGCCTAGTCCTCACAGAGTTGCAGACTCCAGTTGTCTTGGTTTAAGAGTTGTATGCCCATTTGGGTCTTCTCGGTTTATCTTGGATTATAAGAACTTCTATGCCAAGAGGTAAGAGTTTTCATGAAACACATGAGTTATATGGGGTTTGGGAGAGCCAATAGATGTTTGCCTAGCCCTGACATAGTTGAAGAATCCAGTTATCTTGGTTTAAGAGTTGAATGCCCATTTGCGCCTTCTCGATTTATCTTGGATTATAAGAAGTTCTAGGCCAAGTAGTAGGTGTTTTCATGAAACACATGAGTTATATGGTGTATGGGAGAGCCAATAGATGTTTGCCAAGCCCTCACACAGTTTGAAGAGTCAAGTTATCTTGGTTTAAGTGTTGTGAGCCCATTTGCGCCTTCTCGGTTTATCCTGGATTATAAAAACTTCTATTCCAAGTAGCAGGTGTTTTCAAGAAACACGTGAGTTAGATGGTGTATGGAAGAGCCAATAGATGTTTGCCAAGCCCTCACAGTGTTTGAAGACACAAGTTATCTTGGCTTAAGAGTTGTGATCCCATTTGCGCCTTCTCGGTTTATCTTGGATTATAAGAACTTCAAGGCCAAGTGGTAGGTGTTTTCATGAAACACATGAGTTAGATGGTGTATGGGAGAGCCAATAGATGTTTGCCAAGCCCTCACAGTGTTTGAAGACACAAGTTATCTTGGTTTAAGAGTTGTGAGCCCATTTGCGACTTCCCGGTTTATCTTGGATTATAAGAACTTCTAGGCCAAGTAGTAGGTGTTTTCATGAAACACATGAGTTAGATGGTGTACGGGAGAGCCAATAGATGTTTGCCTAGCCCTCACAGAGTTGAAGACCCAAGTTATCGTGGTTCAATATTTGTGCGCCCATTTCTTCCTTCTCAGTTGATCTTCGATTATTAGAACATCTAGGCCAAGTAGTAGGTGTTTTCATGAAACACATGAGTTAGATGGTGTTTGGGTGAGCCAATAGATGTTTGCCTAGCCCTCACGAGTTGAAGACTCCGATTATAATTGTTTAAGAGTTGTATGCTCATTTGCGCCTTCTCGGTTTATCTTGGATTATAAGAACTTCAAGGCCAAGTGGTAGGTGTTTTCATGAAACACATGAGTTAGATGGTGTATGCAAGAGCCAATAGATGTTTGCCAAGCGCTCACAGTGTTTGAAGACACAAGTTATCTTGGTTTAAGAGTTGCGAGCCCATTTGCGCCTTCTCAGTTTATCTTGGATTATAAGAACTTCAAGGCCAAGTGGTTGGTGTTTTCATGAAACACATGACTTAGATGGTGTATGGGAGAGCCATTAGATGTTTGCCAAGCCCTCACAGTGTTTGGAAGAGTCAAGTTATATTGGTTTATGAGTTGTATGCTCATTTGCGCCTTCTCGGTTTATCTTGGATTATAAGGACTTCAAGGCCAAGTGGTAGGTGTTTTCATGAAACACATGAGTTATATGGTGTTTGGGAGAGCCAATAGATGTTTGCGAGCCCTCACGAGTTGAAGACTCCAGTTATCTTGGTTTAAGAGTTGAATGCCCATTTGCGCCTTCTCGATTTATCTTGGATTATAAGAACTTCTAAGCTAAGTATAAGGTGTTTTCATGAAACACATGAGTAAGATGGTGTTTGGGAGAGCCAATAGATGTTTGCCAAGCCCTCACCGAGTTTGAAGACTCAAGTTATCGTGGGTTAATATTTGTGCGCCCATTTCTTCCTTCTAGATTGATCTTCGATTATAAGTACATCTAGGCCAAGTAGTAGGTGTTTTCATGAAACACATGAGTTAGATGGTGTTTGGGTGAGCCAATAGATGTTTGCCTAGTCCTCACGCAGTTGCGGACTCCGATTGTCTTGGTTTAAGAGTTGTATGCCCATTTGGGTCTTCTCGGTTTATCTTGGATTATAAGAACTTCTATGCCAAGAGGTAGGAGTTTTCATGAAACACATGAGTTATATGGGGTTTGGGAGAGCCAATAGATGTTTGCCTAGCCACGACATAGTTGAAGAATCCGATTATCTTGGTTTAAGAGTTGAATGCCCATTTGCGCCTTCTCGATTTATCTTGGATTATAAGAAGTTCTAGGCCAAGTAGTAGGTGTTTTCATGAAACACATGAGTTATATGGTGTATGGGAGAGCCAATAGATGTTTGCCAAGCCCTCACACAGTTTGAAGAGTCAAGTTATCTTGGTTTTAGTGTTGTGAGCCCATTTGCGCCTTCTCGGTTTATCTTGGATTATAAAAACTTCTATCCCAAGTAGCAGGTGTTTTCAAGAAACACATGAGTTAGATGGTGTATCGAAGAGCCAATAGATGTTTGCCAAGCCCTCACAGTGTTTGAAGACACAAGTTATCTTGGCTTAAGAGTTGTGATCCCATTTGCGCCTTCTCGGTTTATCTTGGATTATAAGAACTTCAAGGCCAAGTGGTAGGTGTTTTCATGAAACACATGAGTTATATGGTGTTTGGGAGAGCCAATAGATGTTTGCCGAGCCCTCACAGAGTTGAAGACTGCAGTTGTCTTGGTTTAAGAGTTGAATGCCCATTTGCGCCTTCTCGATTTATCTTGGATTATAAGAACTTCTAAGCTAAGTATAAGATGTTTTCATGAAACACATGAGTAAGATGGTGTTTGGGAGAGCCAATAGATGTTTGCCAAGCCCTCACCGAGTTTGAAGACTCAAGTTATCGTGGTTTAATATTTGTGCGCCCATTTCTTCCTTCTCAGTTGATCTTCGATTATAAGTACATCTAGGCCAAGTAGGAGGTGTTTTCATGAAACACATGAGTTAGATGGTGTTTGGATGAGCCAATAGATGTTTGCCTAGTCCTCACAGAGTTGCAGACTCCAGTTGTCTTGGTTTAAGAGTTGTATGCCCATTTGGGTCTTCTCGGTTTATCTTGGATTATAAGAACTTCTATGCCAAGAGGTAAGAGTTTTCATGAAACACATGAGTTATATGGGGTTTGGGAGAGCCAATAGATGTTTGCCTAGCCCTGACATAGTTGAAGAATCCAGTTATCTTGGTTTAAGAGTTGAATGCCCATTTGCGCCTTCTCGATTTATCTTGGATTATAAGAAGTTCTAGGCCAAGTAGTAGGTGTTTTCATGAAACACATGAGTTATATGGTGTATGGGAGAGCCAATAGATGTTTGCCAAGCCCTCACACAGTTTGAAGAGTCAAGTTATCTTGGTTTAAGTGTTGTGAGCCCATTTGCGCCTTCTCGGTTTATCCTGGATTATAAAAACTTCTATTCCAAGTAGCAGGTGTTTTCAAGAAACACGTGAGTTAGATGGTGTATGGAAGAGCCAATAGATGTTTGCCAAGCCCTCACAGTGTTTGAAGACACAAGTTATCTTGGCTTAAGAGTTGTGATCCCATTTGCGCCTTCTCGGTTTATCTTGGATTATAAGAACTTCAAGGCCAAGTGGTAGGTGTTTTCATGAAACACATGAGTTAGATGGTGTATGGGAGAGCCAATAGATGTTTGCCAAGCCCTCACAGTGTTTGAAGACACAAGTTATCTTGGTTTAAGAGTTGTGAGCCCATTTGCGACTTCCCGGTTTATCTTGGATTATAAGAACTTCTAGGCCAAGTAGTAGGTGTTTTCATGAAACACATGAGTTAGATGGTGTACGGGAGAGCCAATAGATGTTTGCCTAGCCCTCACAGAGTTGAAGACCCAAGTTATCGTGGTTCAATATTTGTGCGCCCATTTCTTCCTTCTCAGTTGATCTTTGATTATTAGAACATCTAGGCCAAGTAGTAGGTGTTTTCATGAAACACATGAGTTAGATGGTGTTTGGGTGAGCCAATAGATGTTTGCCTAGCCCTCACAGAGTTGAAGACTCCAGTTATAATTGTTTAAGAGTTGTATGCTCATTTGCGCCTTCTCGGTTTATCTTGGATTATAAGAACTTCAAGGCCAAGTGGTAGGTGTTTTCATGAAACACATGAGTTAGATGGTGTATGCAAGAGCCAATAGATGTTTGCCAAGCGCTCACAGTGTTTGAAGACACAAGTTATCTTGGTTTAAGAGTTGCGAGCCCATTTGCGCCTTCTCAGTTTATCTTGGATTATAAGAACTTCAAGGCCAAGTGGTTGGTGTTTTCATGAAACACATGACTTAGATGGTGTATGGGAGAGCCATTAGATGTTTGCCAAGCCCTCACAGTGTTTGGAAGAGTCAAGTTATATTGGTTTATGAGTTGTATGCTCATTTGCGCCTTCTCGGTTTATCTTGGATTATAAGAACTTCAAGGCCAAGTGGTAGGTGTTTTCATGAAACACATGAGTTATATGGTGTTTGGGAGAGCCAATAGATGTTTGCCGAGCCCTCACAGAGTTGAAGACTCCAGTTATCTTGGTTTAAGAGTTGAATGCCCATTTGCGCCTTCTCGATTTATCTTGGATTATAAGAACTTCTAAGCTAAGTATAAGGTGTTTTCATGAAACACATGAGTAAGATGGTGTTTGGGAGAGCCAATAGATGTTTGCCAAGCCCTCACCGAGTTTGAAGACTCAAGTTATCGTGGTTTAATATTTGTGCGCCCATTTCTTCCTTCGCAGTTGATCTTCGATTATAAGTACATCTAGGCCAAGTAGTAGGTGTTTTCATGAAACACATGAGTTAGATGGTGTTTGGGTGAGCCAATAGATGTTTGCCTAGACCTCACGAGTTGCGGACTCCGATTGTCTTGGTTTAAGAGTTGTATGCCCATTTGGGTCTTCTCGGTTTATCTTGGATTATAAGAACTTCTATGCCAAGAGGTAGGAGTTTTCATGAAACACATGAGTTATATGGGGTTTGGGAGAGCCAATAGATGTTTGCCTAGCCACGACATAGTTGAAGAATCCAGTTATCTTGGTTTAAGAGTTGAATGCCCATTTGCGCCTTCTCGATTTATCTTGGATTATAAGAAGTTCTAGGCCAAGTAGTAGGTGTTTTCATGAAACACATGAGTTATATGGTGTATGGGAGAGCCAATAGATGTTTGCCAAGCCCTCACACAGTTTGAAGAGTCAAGTTATCTTGGTTTTAGTGTTGTGAGCCCATTTGCGCCTTCTCGGTTTATCTTGGATTATAAAAACTTCTATCCCAAGTAGCAGGTGTTTTCAAGAAACACATGAGTTAGATGGTGTATCGAAGAGCCAATAGATGTTTGCCAAGCCCTCACAGTGTTTGAAGACACAAGTTATCTTGGCTTAAGAGTTGTGATCCCATTTGCGCCTTCTCGGTTTATCTTGGATTATAAGAACTTCAAGGCCCAGTGGTAGGTGTTTTCATGAAACACATGAGTTAGATGGTGTATGGGAGAGCCAATAGATGTTTGCCAAGCCCTCACAGTGTTTGAAGACACAAGTTATCTTGGTTTAAGAGTTGTGAGCCCATTTGCGCCTTCCCGGTTTATCTTGGATTATAAGAACTTCTAGGCCAACTAGTAGGTGTTTTCATGAAACACATGAGTTAGATGGTGTACGGGAGAGCCAATAGATGTTTGCCTAGCCCTCACAGAGTTGAAGACCCAAGTTATCGTGGTTCAATATTTGTGCGCCCATTTCTTCCTTCTCAGTTGATCTTTGATTATTAGAACATCTAGGCCAAGTAGTAGGTGTTTTCATGAAACACATGAGTTAGATGGTGTTTGGGTGAGCCAATAGATGTTTGCCTAGCCCTCACGAGTTGAAGACTCCAGTTATAATTGTTTAAGAGTTGTATGCTCATTTGCGCCTTCTCGGTTTATCTTGGATTATAAGAACTTCAAGGCCAAGTGGTAGGTGTTTTCATGAAACACATGAGTTAGATGGTGTATGCAAGAGCCAATAGATGTTTGCCAAGCCCTCACAGTGTTTGAAGACACAAGTTATCTAGGTTTAAGAGTTGCGAGCCCATTTGCGCCTTCTCAGTTTATCTTGGATTATAAGAACTTCAAGGCCAAGTGGTTGGTGTTTTCATGAACCACATGACTTAGATGGTGTATGGGAGAGCCAATAGATGTTTGCCAAGCCCTCACAGTGTTTGGAAGAGTCAAGTTATATTGGTTTATGAGTTGTATGCTCATTTGCGCCTTCTCGGTTTATCTTGGATTATAAGAACTTCAAGGCCAAGTGGTAGGTGTTTTCATGAAACACATGAGTTAGATGGTGTATGGGAGAGCCAATAGATGTTTGCCAAGCCCTCACAGTGTTTGAAGACACAAGTTATCTTGGTTTAAGAGTTGTGAGCCCATTTGCGACTTCCCGGTTTATCTTGGATTATAAGAACTTCTAGGCCAAGTAGTAGGTGTTTTCATGAAACACATGAGTTAGATGGTGTACGGGAGAGCCAATAGATGTTTGCCTAGCCCTCACAGAGTTGAAGACCCAAGTTATCGTGGTTCAATATTTGTGCGCCCATTTCTTCCTTCTCAGTTGATCTTTGATTATTAGAACATCTAGGCCAAGTTGTAGGTGTTTTCATGAAACACATGAGTTAGATGGTGTTTGGGTGAGCCAATAGATGTTTGCCTAGCCCTCACAGAGTTGAAGACTCCAGTTATAATTGTTTAAGAGTTGTATGCTCATTTGCGCCTTCTCGGTTTATCTTGGATTATAAGAACTTCAAGGCCAAGTGGTAGGTGTTTTCATGAAACACATGAGTTATATGGTGTTTGGGAGAGCCAATAGATGTTTGCCGAGCCCTCACAGAGTTGAAGACTCCAGTTATCTTGGTTTAAGAGTTGAATGCCCATTTGCGCCTTCTCGATTTATCTTGGATTATAAGAACTTCTAAGCTAAGTATAAGGTGTTTTCATGAAACACATGAGTAAGATGGTGTTTGGGAGAGCCAATAGATGTTTGCCAAGCCCTCACCGAGTTTGAAGACTCAAGTTATCGTGGTTTAATATTTGTGCGCCCATTTCTTCCTTCGCAGTTGATCTTCGATTATAAGTACATCTAGGCCAAGTAGTAGGTGTTTTCATGAAACACATGAGTTAGATGGTGTTTGGGTGAGCCAATAGATGTTTGCCTAGTCCTCACAGAGTTGCAGACTCCAGTTGTCTTGGTTTAAGAGTTGTATGCCCATTTGGGTCTTCTCGGTTTATCTTGGATTATAAGAACTTCTATGCCAAGAGGTAGGAGTTTTCATGAAACACATGAGTTATATGGGGTTTGGGAGAGCCAATAGATGTTTGCCTAGCCCTGACATAGTTGAAGAATCCAGTTATCTTGGTTTAAGAGTTGAATGCCCATTTGCGCCTTCTCGATTTATCTTGGATTATAAGAAGTTCTAGGCCAAGTAGTAGGTGTTTTCATGAAACACATGAGTTATATGGTGTATGGGAGAGCCAATAGATGTTTGCCAAGCCCTCACACAGTTTGAAGAGTCAAGTTATCTTGGTTTTAGTGTTGTGAGCCCATTTGCGCCTTCTCGGTTTATCTTGGATTATAAAAACTTCTATCCCAAGTAGCAGGTGTTTTCAAGAAACACATGAGTTAGATGGTGTATCGAAGAGCCAATAGATGTTTGCCAAGCCCTCACAGTGTTTGAAGACACAAGTTATCTTGGCTTAAGAGTTGTGATCCCATTTGCGCCTTCTCGGTTTATCTTGGATTATAAGAACTTCAAGGCCCAGTGGTAGGTGTTTTCATGAAACACATGAGTTAGATGGTGTATGGGAGAGCCAATAGATGTTTGCCAAGCCCTCACAGTGTTTGAAGACACAAGTTATCTTGGTTTAAGAGTTGTGAGCCCATTTGCGCCTTCCGGTTTATCTTGGATTATAAGAACTTCTAGGCCAAGTAGTAGGTGTTTTCATGAAACACATGAGTTAGATGGTGTACGGGAGAGCCAATAGATGTTTGCCTAGCCCTCACAGAGTTGAAGACCCAAGTTATCGTGGTTCAATATTTGTGCGCCCATTTCTTCCTTCTCAGTTGATCTTTGATTATTAGAACATCTAGGCCAAGTAGTAGGTGTTTTCATGAAACACATGAGTTAGATGGTGTTTGGGTGAGCCAATAGATGTTTGCCTAGCCCTCACAGAGTTGAAGACTCCAGTTATAATTGTTTAAGAGTTGTATGCTCATTTGCGCCTTCTCGGTTTATCTTGGATTATAAGAACTTCAAGGCCAAGTGGTAGGTGTTTTCATGAAACACATGAGTTAGATGGTGTATGCAAGAGCCAATAGATGTTTGCCAAGCCCTCACAGTGTTTGAAGACACAAGTTATCTAGGTTTAAGAGTTGCGAGCCCATTTGCGCCTTCTCAGTTTATCTTGGATTATAAGAACTTCAAGGCCAAGTGGTTGGTGTTTTCATGAACCACATGACTTAGATGGTGTATGGGAGAGCCAATAGATGTTTGCCAAGCCCTCACAGTGTTTGGAAGAGTCAAGTTATATTGGTTTATGAGTTGTATGCTCATTTGCGCCTTCTCGGTTTATCTTGGATTATAAGAACTTCAAGGCCAAGTGGTAGGTGTTTTCATGAAACACATGAGTTAGATGGTGTATGGGAGAGCCAATAGATGTTTGCCAAGCCCTCACAGTGTTTGAAGACACAAGTTATCTTGGTTTAAGAGTTGTGAGCCCATTTGCGACTTCCCGGTTTATCTTGGATTATAAGAACTTCTAGGCCAAGTAGTAGGTGTTTTCATGAAACACATGAGTTAGATGGTGTACGGGAGAGCCAATAGATGTTTGCCTAGCCCTCACAGAGTTGAAGACCCAAGTTATCGTGGTTCAATATTTGTGCGCCCATTTCTTCCTTCTCAGTTGATCTTTGATTATTAGAACATCTAGGCCAAGTTGTAGGTGTTTTCATGAAACACATGAGTTAGATGGTGTTTGGGTGAGCCAATAGATGTTTGCCTAGCCCTCACAGAGTTGAAGACTCCAGTTATAATTGTTTAAGAGTTGTATGCTCATTTGCGCCTTCTCGGTTTATCTTGGATTATAAGAACTTCAAGGCCAAGTGGTAGGTGTTTTCATGAAACACATGAGTTATATGGTGTTTGGGAGAGCCAATAGATGTTTGCCGAGCCCTCAAAGAGTTGAAGACTCCAGTTATCTTGGTTTAAGAGTTGAATGCCCATTTGCGCCTTCTCGATTTATCTTGGATTATAAGAACTTCTAGGCCAAGTATTAGGTGTTTTCATGAAACACATGAGTAAGATGGTGTTTGGGAGAGCCAATAGATGTTTGCCAAGCCCTCACAGAGTTTGAAGACTCAAGTTATCGTGGTTTAATATTTGTGCGCCCATTTCTTCCTTCTCAGTTGATCTTCGATTATAAGTACATCTAGGCCAAGTAGTAGGTGTTTTCATGAAACACATGAGTTAGATGGTGTTTGGGTGAGCCAATAGATGTTTGCCTAGTCCTCACAGAGTTGCAGACTCCAGTTGTCTTGGTTTAAGAGTTGTATGCCCATTTGGGTCTTCTCGGTTTATCTTGGATTATAAGAACTTCTATGCCAAGAGGTAGGAGTTTTCATGAAACACATGAGTTATATGGGGTTTGGGAGAGCCAATAGATGTTTGCCTAGCCCTGACATAGTTGAAGAATCCAGTTATCTTGGTTTAAGAGTTGAATGCCCATTTGCGCCTTCTCGATTTATCTTGGATTATAAGAAGTTCTAGGCCAAGTAGTAGGTGTTTTCATGAAACACATGAGTTATATGGTGTATGGGAGAGCCAATAGATGTTTGCCAAGCCCTCACACAGTTTGAAGAGTCAAGTTATCTTGGTTTTAGTGTTGTGAGCCCATTTGCGCCTTCTCGGTTTATCTTGGATTATAAAAACTTCTATCCCAAGTAGCAGGTGTTTTCAAGAAACACATGAGTTAGATGGTGTATCGAAGAGCCAATAGATGTTTGCCAAGCCCTCACAGTGTTTGAAGACACAAGTTATCTTGGCTTAAGAGTTGTGATCCCATTTGCGCCTTCTCGGTTTATCTTGGATTATAAGAACTTCAAGGCCCAGTGGTAGGTGTTTTCATGAAACACATGAGTTAGATGGTGTATGGGAGAGCCAATAGATGTTTGCCAAGCCCTCACAGTGTTTGAAGACACAAGTTATCTTGGTTTAAGAGTTGTGAGCCCATTTGCGCCTTCCCGGTTTATCTTGGATTATAAGAACTTCTAGGCCAAGTAGTAGGTGTTTTCATGAAACACATGAGTTAGATGGTGTACGGGAGAGCCAATAGATGTTTGCCTAGCCCTCACAGAGTTGAAGACCCAAGTTATCGTGGTTCAATATTTGTGCGCCCATTTCTTCCTTCTCAGTTGATCTTTGATTATTAGAACATCTAGGCCAAGTAGTAGGTGTTTTCATGAAACACATGAGTTAGATGGTGTTTGGGTGAGCCAATAGATGTTTGCCTAGCCCTCACGAGTTGAAGACTCGATTATAATTGTTTAAGAGTTGTATGCTCATTTGCGCCTTCTCGGTTTATCTTGGATTATAAGAACTTCAAGGCCAAGTGGTAGGTGTTTTCATGAAACACATGAGTTAGATGGTGTATGCAAGAGCCAATAGATGTTTGCCAAGCCCTCACAGTGTTTGAAGACACAAGTTATCTTGGTTTAAGAGTTGCGAGCCCATTTGCGCCTTCTCAGTTTATCTTGGATTATAAGAACTTCAAGGCCAAGTGGTTGGTGTTTTCATGAACCACATGACTTAGATGGTGTATGGGAGAGCCAATAGATGTTTGCCAAGCCCTCACAGTGTTTGGAAGAGTCAAGTTATATTGGTTTATGAGTTGTATGCTCATTTGCGCCTTCTCGGTTTATCTTGGATTATAAGAACTTCAAGGCCAAGTGCTAGGTGTTTTCATGAAATACATGAGTTATATGGTGTTTGGGAGAGCCAATAGATGTTTGCCGAGCCCTCACAGAGTTGAAGACTCCAGTTATCTTGGTTTAAGAGTTGAATGCCCATTTGCGCCTTCTCGATTTATCTTGGATTATAAGAACTTCTAAGCTAAGTATAAGGTGTTTTCATGAAACACATGAGTAAGATGGTGTTTGGGAGAGCCAATAGATGTTTGCCAAGCCCTCACCGAGTTTGAAGACTCAAGTTATCGTGATTTAATATTTGTGCGCCCATTTCTTCCTTCGCAGTTGATCTTCGATTATAAGTACATCTAGGCCAAGTAGTAGGTGTTTTCATGAAACACATGAGTTAGATGGTGTTTGGGTGAGCCAATAGATGTTTGCCTAGTCCTCACAGAGTTGCAGACTCCAGTTGTCTTGGTTTAAGAGTTGTATGCCCATTTGGGTCTTCTCGGTTTATCTTGGATTATAAGAACTTCTATGCCAAGAGGTAGGAGTTTTCATGAAACACATGAGTTATATGGGGTTTGGGAGAGCCAATAGATGTTTGCCTAGCCATGACATAGTTGAAGAATCCAGTTATCTTGGTTTAAGAGTTGAATGCCCATTTGCGCCTTCTCGATTTATCTTGGATTATAAGAAGTTCTAGGCCAAGTAGTAGGTGTTTTCATGAAACACATGAGTTATATGGTGTATGGGAGAGCCAATAGATGTTTGCCAAGCCCTCACACAGTTTGAAGAGTCAAGTTATCTTGGTTTTAGTGTTGTGAGCCCATTTGCGCCTTCTCGGTTTATCTTGGATTATAAAAACTTCTATCCCAAGTAGCAGGTGTTTTCAAGAAACACATGAGTTAGATGGTGTATCGAAGAGCCAATAGATGTTTGCCAAGCCCTCACAGTGTTTGAAGACACAAGTTATCTTGGCTTAAGAGTTGTGATCCCATTTGCGCCTTCTCGGTTTATCTTGGATTATAAGAACTTCAAGGCCCAGTGGTAGGTGTTTTCATGAAACACATGAGTTAGATGGTGTATGGGAGAGCCAATAGATGTTTGCCAAGCCCTCACAGTGTTTGAAGACACAAGTTATCTTGGTTTAAGAGTTGTGAGCCCATTTGCGCCTTCCCGGTTTATCTTGGATTATAAGAACTTCTAGGCCAAGTAGTAGGTGTTTTCATGAAACACATGAGTTAGATGGTGTACGGGAGAGCCAATAGATGTTTGCCTAGCCCTCACAGAGTTGAAGACCCAAGTTATCGTGGTTCAATATTTGTGCGCCCATTTCTTCCTTCTCAGTTGATCTTTGATTATTAGAACATCTAGGCCAAGTAGTAGGTGTTTTCATGAAACACATGAGTTAGATGGTGTTTGGGTGAGCCAATAGATGTTTGCCTAGCCCTCACAGAGTTGAAGACTCCAGTTATAATTGTTTAAGAGTTGTATGCTCATTTGCGCCTTCTCGGTTTATCTTGGATTATAAGAACTTCAAGGCCAAGTGGTAGGTGTTTTCATGAAACACATGAGTTGGATGGTGTATGTGAGAGCCAATAGATGTTTGCTAAGCCCTCACAGTGTTCGGGAGTGGCAAGTTATATTGGTTTAAGAGTTGTATGCTCATTTGTGCCTTCTTGGTGTATCTTGGATTATAAGAACTTCTATTCCAAGTAGCAGGTGTTTTCAAGAAACACATGAGTTAGATGGTGTATGGAAGAGCCAATAGATGTTTGCCAAGCCCTCACAGTGTTTGAAGAGTCAAGTTATCTTGGTTTAAGAGTTGTGAGCACATTTGCGCCTTCTCGGTTTATCTTGGATTATAAGAACTTCAAGGCCAAGTGGTAGGTGTTTTCATGAAACACATGAGTTAGATGGTGTATGGGAGAGCCAATAGATGTTTGCCAAGCCCTCACAGTGTTTGAAGAGTCAAGTTATCTTGGTTTAAGTGTTGTGAGCCCATTTGCGCCTTCTCGGTTTATCCTGGATTATAAAAACTTCTATTCCAAGTAGCAGGTGTTTTCAAGAAACACGTGAGTTAGATGGTGTATGGAAGAGCCAATAGATGTTTGCCAAGCCCTCACAGTGTTTGAAGACACAAGTTATCTTGGCTTAAGAGTTGTGATCCCATTTGCGCCTTCTCGGTTTATCTTGGATTATAAGAACTTCAAGGCCAAGTGGTAGGTGTTTTCATGAAACACATGAGTTAGATGGTGTATGGGAGAGCCAATAGATGTTTGCCAAGCCCTCACAGTGTTTGAAGACACAAGTTATCTTGGTTTAAGAGTTGTGAGCCCATTTGCGACTTCCCGGTTTATCTTGGATTATAAGAACTTCTAGGCCAAGTAGTAGGTGTTTTCATGAATCACATGAGTTAGATGGTGTACGGGAGAGCCAATAGATGTTTGCCTAGCCCTCACAGAGTTGAAGACCCAAGTTATCGTGGTTCAATATTTGTGCGCCCATTTCTTCCTTCTCAGTTGATCTTTGATTATTAGAACATCTAGGCCAAGTAGTAGGTGTTTTCATGAAACACATGAGTTAGATGGTGTTTGGGTGAGCCAATAGATGTTTGCCTAGCCCTCACAGAGTTGAAGACTCCAGTTATAATTGTTTAAGAGTTGTATGCTCATTTGCGCCTTCTCGGTTTATCTTGGATTATAAGAACTTCAAGGCCAAGTGGTAGGTGTTTTCATGAAACATATGAGTTAGATGGTGTATGCAAGAGCCAATAGATGTTTGCCAAGCGCTCACAGTGTTTGAAGACACAAGTTATCTTGGTTTAAGAGTTGCGAGCCCATTTGCGCCTTCTCAGTTTATCTTGGATTATAAGAACTTCAAGGCCAAGTGGTTGGTGTTTTCATGAAACACATGACTTAAATGGTGTATGGGAGAGCCATTAGATGTTTGCCAAGCCCTCACAGTGTTTGGAAGAGTCAAGTTATATTGGTTTATGAGTTGTATGCTCATTTGCGCCTTCTCGGTTTATCTTGGATTATAAGAACTTCAAGGCCAAGTGGTAGGTGTTTTCATGAAACACATGAGTTATATGGTGTTTGGGAGAGCCAATAGATGTTTGCCGAGCCCTCACAGAGTTGAAGACTCCAGTTATCTTGGTTTAAGAGTTGAATGCCCATTTGCGCCTTCTCGATTTATCTTGGATTATAAGAACTTCTAAGCTAAGTATAAGGTGTTTTCATGAAACACATGAGTAAGATGGTGTTTGGGAGAGCCAATAGATGTTTGCCAAGCCCTCACCGAGTTTGAAGACTCAAGTTATCGTGGTTTAATATTTGTGCGCCCATTTCTTCCTTCGCAGTTGATCTTCGATTATAAGTACATCTAGGCCAAGTAGTAGGTGTTTTCATGAAACACATGAGTTAGATGGTGTTTGGGTGAGCCAATAGATGTTTGCCTAGTCCTCACAGAGTTGCAGACTCCAGTTGTCTTGGTTTAAGAGTTGTATGCCCATTTGGGTCTTCTCGGTTTATCTTGGATTATAAGAACTTCTATGCCAAGAGGTAGGAGTTTTCATGAAACACATGAGTTATATGGGGTTTGGGAGAGCCAATAGATGTTTGCCTAGCCATGACATAGTTGAAGAATCCAGTTATCTTGGTTTAAGAGTTGAATGCCCATTTGCGCCTTCTCGATTTATCTTGGATTATAAGAAGTTCTAGGCCAAGTAGTAGGTGTTTTCATGAAACACATGAGTTATATGGTGTATGGGAGAGCCAATAGATGTTTGCCAAGCCCTCACACAGTTTGAAGAGTCAAGTTATCTTGGTTTTAGTGTTGTGAGCCCATTTGCGCCTTCTCGGTTTATCTTGGATTATAAAAACTTCTATCCCAAGTAGCAGGTGTTTTCAAGAAACACATGAGTTAGATGGTGTATCGAAGAGCCAATAGATGTTTGCCAAGCCCTCACAGTGTTTGAAGACACAAGTTATCTTGGCTTAAGAGTTGTGATCCCATTTGCGCCTTCTCGGTTTATCTTGGATTATAAGAACTTCAAGGCCCAGTGGTAGGTGTTTTCATGAAACACATGAGTTAGATGGTGTATGGGAGAGCCAATAGATGTTTGCCAAGCCCTCACAGTGTTTGAAGACACAAGTTATCTTGGTTTAAGAGTTGTGAGCCCATTTGCGCCTTCCCGGTTTATCTTGGATTATAAGAACTTCTAGGCCAAGTAGTAGGTGTTTTCATGAAACACATGAGTTAGATGGTGTACGGGAGAGCCAATAGATGTTTGCCTAGCCCTCACAGAGTTGAAGACCCAAGTTATCGTGGTTCAATATTTGTGCGCCCATTTCTTCCTTCTCAGTTGATCTTTGATTATTAGAACATCTAGGCCAAGTAGTAGGTGTTTTCATGAAACACATGAGTTAGATGGTGTTTGGGTGAGCCAATAGATGTTTGCCTAGCCCTCACAGAGTTGAAGACTCCAGTTATCTTGGTTTAAGAGTTGTATGCCCATTTGCGCCTTCTCGGTTTATCTTGGATTATAAGAACTTCAAGGCCAAGTGGTAGGTGTTTTCATGAAACACATGAGTTAGATGGTGTATGCAAGAGCCAATAGATGTTTGCCAAGCCCTCACAGTGTTTGAAGACACAAGTTATCTTGGTTTAAGAGTTGCGAGCCCATTTGCGCCTTCTCAGTTTATCTTGGATTATAAGAACTTCAAGGCCAAGTGGTTGGTGTTTTCATGAACCACATGACTTAGATGGTGTATGGGAGAGCCAATAGATGTTTGCCAAGCCCTCACAGTGTTTGGAAGAGTCAAGTTATATTGGTTTATGAGTTGTATGCTCATTTGCGCCTTCTCGGTTTATCTTGGATTATAAGAACTTCAAGGCCAAGTGCTAGGTGTTTTCATGAAATACATGAGTTATATGGTGTTTCGGAGAGCCAATAGATGTTTGCCGAGCCCTCACAGAGTTGAAGACTCCAGTTATCTTGGTTTAAGAGTTGAATGCCCATTTGCGCCTTCTCGATTTATCTTGGATTATAAGAACTTCTAAGCTAAGTATAAGGTGTTTTCATGAAACACATGAGTAAGATGGTGTTTGGGAGAGCCAATAGATGTTTGCCAAGCCCTCACCGAGTTTGAAGACTCAAGTTATCGTGGTTTAATATTTGTGCGCCCATTTCTTCCTTCGCAGTTGATCTTCGATTTTAAGTACATCAAGGCCAAGTGGTCGGTGTTTTCATGAAACACATGACTTAGATGGTGTATGGGTGAGCCAATAGATGTTTGCCAAGCCCTCACAGTGTTTGGAAGAGTCAAGTTATATTGTTTTAAGAGTTGTATGCTCATTTGCGCCTTCTCGGTTTATCTTGGATTATAAGAACTTCAAGGCCAAGTGGTAGGTGTTTTCATGAAACACATGAGTTAGATGGTGTATGGGAGAGCGAATAGATGTTTGCCAAGCCCTCACAGTGTTTGAAGAGTCAAGTTATCTTGGTTTAAGAGTTGTGAGCACATTTGCGCCTTCTCGGTTTATCTTGGATTATAAGAACTTCTATTCCAAGTAGTAGGTGTTTTCAAGAAACACATGAGTTAGATGGTGTATGCAAGAGCCAATAGATGTTTTCCAAGCCCTCACAGTGTTTGAAGACACAAGTTATCTTGGTTTAAGAGTTGCGAGCCCATTTGCGCCTTCTCGGTTTATCTTGGTGATATGATCCAAGTCGGATGCATATTGTTTTTACGGATCGTCCTTGAGTTGATTTCTTGTTTTAAAGAATTAAAGATGAAGATGAACACTGTATGAACAGTAACTTCACCTAATACGTGAACAGTAGCGCACAGTACGGAACAGTGACGTGAACAGTAAACTTAAAAAGAATAAATGGAAAAGATGGAAAAAGACAAGGGATGGTAGGAAGAAGACGCCACACTCTTGGGGAGTGATAAGTCAAGCGAAGATTCGCCACAAAGGTAAGGAAACCTTTGATAAGAACCAAGATGGTTCAAATGATCCAAGTTGATGAAGGGCCCAATGTGGGGGCATAAGTTCTTTTTAGTCATTTTTTAATTATGTATTTGAACCTTTTAATCTTTTTAGTTTTGGTTCTTATTTATCTTTTGGGTATTATTTTGTAATAAGGGCCTATTGTTTGGGCTTAAGTAAGTGCATAGCATAGATAGGGATAGATGCTGCCTTCTAATTGGGCTTGGGCCACTTTTGTGCTAGGATTAGGGTTAAAAAGGTGCTAGCTTGCTGCCTCCTTTTAGTTAGACCTAGCCGCCAACTCAATCCCTATAAATAGGTTTGTAATTTCTGCATTTGTTAACTTTGAATTTGATAATACAATTACACTCCTTTGTGAGTTTTTGAGAGCTTTGTTCTCTTGGGGTTCTTGGGTGAACCATCTTGGTTCTTATCAAAGGTTTCCTTACCTTTGTGGCGAATCTTCGCTTGACTTATCACTCCCAAAGAGTGTGGCGTCTTCTTCCTTCCACCCTTCTTCTTCTTTCCATCTTTTCCATTTTTTTTCCTATTTTTACTGTTCACGCTCTTTGTCTGTGGCCTTTATTCACCTTACTATTCATATCACCATTAATTCTTTTTAACAAGAAATCAACTCAAGGACGATCCGTAAAAACAATATGCATCCGACTTGGATCATATCATGTGGTATCTAGAGCCCGGATCCTAGAGTTGATAGAGTTCTTGTATTTTGTGTGCTTGTTCTTTGCTTTCCAAACATCAAGCACCATTGCTTGAATGTCATAATTGTACACAACCTTGATCATCATTGATCTCTGCCATTTCTGAGACTTGGCTACATTCTTTACTTTCTGTTCTTTACCTTCTGCCATTTATCTTCTGTTTCTTACTTTCTGTCATTTATCTTCCAGTCATTTAATTCTTGTCATTTATTTTCTGTCATTTAAATTCCAGTCCTTTTATTTTCTGCTTTTAGTTTATGTTCTTAAATTTCTGCGCAATATTTACAGCTTTGATCTTATCTAATTCTATATCCATTGTTGTTATATGTTTTATAGCACCTTAATTTGAAAGGAAGCTCCTAAAAACACAATTGGGCATAACATTTGGAACAAAAAAAAATTCAAGAACCATTTTTTTAAGTGCAAAAAGAGAACAAGGGCGTGAAAAATAGCATTAAAAAAAAAGGAAAAAAAAAGGTCTATT
Organism: Styphnolobium japonicum; assembly: GCA_023212625.1. Taxonomy (NCBI): domain Eukaryota; kingdom Viridiplantae; phylum Streptophyta; class Magnoliopsida; order Fabales; family Fabaceae; genus Styphnolobium; species Styphnolobium japonicum. The sequence continues at coordinate 692,427 of JALBWW010000039.1, forward strand.
CCAAAAAAAAAAAAAGAAAAAAAAAAGATCTATTCCAAAAAAAAAAAAAGGATCTATTCCAAAAAAAATAAAAAGGAAAGAGACTGCCCTTGCACTTTAGCAAGATTAAGTTTGATTGCCTTGTGGACTTCATTAAGCGGTGCTATTCTACATACCTTGCGCATTTCTTTTCGTCTTATTCCTTTTGAGTTCTACCTTTCTTTTAATTAGCTTTTCTTGCTTGTCTTTTAAATTCCTTTGAGTTTTGTCTAGAGTTTCATCCTTTCTTCAACTTCTGAGTGCTTACTCTTGAGAAGACCGCTACTTTTGTAAAATCTTTTGATAATTGATACGTGAGAGGGTTTATTTAAGAACTTGCAAAGAGAACTTGAGTGGTAAAAGGCAAGAGCGTTTTCATTAAACAAAAGCCTAATTGTGTGAAACACGAGTGGAATCAATCTAAGAGTGTATACACGTGAGAAGAGTGGTAAGGGCCTTTCAATCTTGAATTATTCTTATTACTTGTGCAAAGATGAGTGAAGGAAGTACACCCCCATCCCCTAGAACTGCAAACCTTATGCAAGCCTTAGCTAAAGAACTTGAGAAGTTTAGGGTGGAAATTAATACAAGGCTCAATAATGAAAGGCGGAGAGACTCTCAACATGAAGTCTCATATGAGGATGAAGATACCTATGATTCGGGTAGGGAAAGGAGGACTAGGAGGAACCATGATAGGAGAAGGAGGCATGGGAGGAGTGAAAGGAGTTATGAAAGGAGGAATAGGAGACATAGGAGTGATGAAAGGGGACGAGAGCTAGGAGGAGTAAAGACCCAAATACCTTCTTTCCAAGGGAAAAATGACCCCGAAGCCTACTTAGAATGGGAAACCAAGGTAGAACAAATCTTTTCCTATCACCATTACAATGAAGAAAGGAAGGTGAAGGTGGCTGCTTTAGAATTTTCCAACTATGCCCTAATTTGGTGGAACCAAGTACAAAAAGAGAGGGAAAGAAATAGGGAGTACCCTGTAGATACTTGGGAGGAGATGAAAAGTTTGATGAGGAGGAGGTTTGTCCCTTCATGGTACCATAGGGAATTACACAATAAACTCCAAAGACTTACCCAAGGAAGTAGAAGTGTGGATGAGTACTACAAAGAGATGGAGGTGGCTATGATAAGGGCCAATGTCATTGAAGATAGGGAGGCTACTATGTCACGTTTCCTTCATGGTTTAAACCGTGAGATAGGAGACATTGTGGAGTTGCACAACTATGAAGAGCTTGATGAGTTAGTCCACCAAGCCATAAAGGTGGAACAACAACTCAAAAGAAATGGTGCATGGAAGAAGCCTTCTTCTGACCTCAAACCTTCCACTTGGAAGGACAAACAACCAAAGGAAGACTCCTCTACACAACCTAAGGGAGGTATGATTTCTAAAAGCTCTAGTGTTTTTCCTTCTACTAATACTTCTTCTTCTTCTTCTAAAAGTAGGAACATCAAGTGCTTCAAATGCTTGGGGAATGGACACATAGCCTCTCAATGCCCAAACAAAAGGGCAATGGTGATAAAAGAAGGACACCTCTCTAGTGATTCATGTCCAAATTGTCCTCCCTCAAGTGAAGGAGAAGAAGACTGTGAGACCTATGCTCATGATGGCGACTTGCTAATGATAAGGAGACTTTTGGGTAACCAAGTTGTGGCAAGGGACCAAGACCAAAGGGAAAACATCTTCCATACAAGATGTACCATCCAAGGCAAAGTGTGCTCATTAATCATTGATGGGGAAGTTGCACTAATGTGGCAAGCACTCGCTGGGTAAGAAAACTTGACCTTAAAACTATTCCTCACCCCCGACCATACAAGCTTCAATGGCTAAGTGAGAACGGTGAGTTGATAGTAAATCAACAAGTGTTGGTAAGTTTGTCAATTGGTAAGTATAATGATGATGTTTTGTGTGATGTTGTTCCCATGGAGGCTGGCCATATTTTGCTTGGAAGGCCTTGGCAATTTGATAAGCATGCTATTCATAATGGTTTCACTAACAAGTACTCCTTTGTTCATAATTCTTTGAAGGTAACCCTTGTACCCCTTACTCCCAAACAGGTTTGTGAAGACCAAGTGGCCTTGAAGCTAAGAAGGGAGCAAGAGAAGAAGGACTTAAAAGTAAAATCAAAGGGGGAAGCAAAGAGTAGGGACCAAGAACTTGTAAATGAGAAAAAAATTAAATATTTAATAACTAGGGAAAGTGAGATTAAGAGGGCTTGCTTTGCAAAGAAAGAGATGTACATTAGTATACAAAAGGACTTGTGCTTAAATTATAACTCTAACCCTCTATCTCGTGAAGTTGATTCTCTTTTGCAGGACTTTGAAGATGTGTTTCCAAAGAGTGTCCCTCCCAAACTACCACCCTTAGGAGGGATTGAACATCAAATGGACTTCATCCCAAGAGCCTCTTTCAACTCAAAATGCTTACCACTTATTGAATTTGCTTATAATAGGGCTATGCATGCTATTACTAGCATTTCTCCTATTGAGATTATATATGATTTTAATCCCCTCAGCCCCCTTGATTTACTGCCTCTACCTAATGTCTTTTCTTTAATTCATAGGGATGGACAGGCAAAAAATGAATATGTAAGGACGCTCCATGAACAAGTCAAGGCTCAAATTGAAAGGAAGATGGAGCAATATGCTAGGAAAGCAAACAAGGGAAGGAGACAAGTTGTTTTTGATCCAGGAGATTGGTGTGGGTGCACATGCGAAAAGAAAGTTGATGAAAGATCAAATTCGAGGACGAATTCTTTTGAAGGGGGAGGGCATGATGGAGACCAAGGAAGCTTAAGTGGAAGCCCAATGGGCCCAAGGCCCAAAGATGCACTGCAAGGACTTGGAGGACCAATGACAAGGACAAGAGCTAAGAAGGCTAAGGAGAATTTGGATAAAGAAGTCAACTATTTTCTCTCACTCAAGCCCATTCCAGAAGAAGAAGCACTCAAGATGGTCCAAATGATCCAAGTTGATGAAGGGCCCAATGTGGGGGCATAAGTTCTTTTTAGTCATTTTTTAATTATGTATTTGAACCTTTTAATCTTTTTAGTTTTGGTTCTTATTTATCTTTTGGGTATTATTTTGTAATAAGGGCCTATTGTTTGGGCTTAAGTAAGTGCATAGCATAGATAGGGATAGATGCTGCCTTCTAATTGGGCTTGGGCCACTTTTGTGCTAGGATTAGGGTTAAAAAGGTGCTAGCTTGCTGCCTCCTTTTAGTTAGACCTAGCCGCCAACTCAATCCCTATAAATAGGTTTGTAATTTCTGCATTTGTTAACTTTGAATTTGATAATACAATTACACTCCTTTGTGAGTTTTTGAGAGCTTTGTTCTCTTGGGGTTCTTGGGTGAACCATCTTGGTTCTTATCAAAGGTTTCCTTACCTTTGTGGCGAATCTTCGCTTGACTTATCACTCCCAAAGAGTGTGGCGTCTTCTTCCTTCCACCCTTCTTCTTCTTTCCATCTTTTCCATTTTTTTTCCTATTTTTACTGTTCACGCTACTGTACCGTGGCACTGTTCACCTTACTATTCATATCACCATTAATTCTTTTTAACAAGAAATCAACTCAAGGACGATCCGTAAAAACAATATGCATCCGACTTTGGATCATATCACTTGGATTATAAGAACTTCAAGGCCAAGTGGTAGGTGTTTTCATGAAACACATGACATAGATGGTGTATGGGAGAGCCAATAGATGTTTGCCAAGCCCTCAGAGTGTTTGGAAGAGTCAAGTTATATTGGTTTAAGAGTTGTATGCTCATTTGCGCCTTCTCGGTTTATCTTGGATTATAAGAACTTCAAGGCCAAGTGGTAGGTGTTTTCATGAAACACATGAGTTAGATGGTGTATGGGAGAGCCAATAGATGTTTGCCAAGCCCTCACAGTGTTTGAAGACACAAGTTATCTTGGTTTAAGAGTTGCGAGCCCATTTGCGCCTTCTCGGTTTATCTTGGATTTTAAGAACTTCAAGGCCAAGTGGTAGGTGTTTTTATGAAACTCATGAGTTAGATGGTGTATGGGAGAGCCAATAGGTGTTTGCCAAGCCCTCACAGTGTTTGGAAGAGTCAAGTTATATTGGTTTAAGAGTTGTATGCTCATTTGCGCCTTCTCGGTGTATCTTGGATTATAAGAACTTCAAGGCCAAGTGGTCGATGTTTTCATGAAACACATGACTTAGATGGTGTATGGGAGAGCCAATAGGTGTTTGCCAAGCCCTCACATTGTTTGGAAGACACAAGTTATCTTGGTTTAAGAGTTGCGAACCCATTTGCGCCTTCTCGGTTTATCTTGGATTATAAGAACTTCTATTCCAAGTAGTAGGTGTTTTCAAGAAACACATGAGTTAGATGGTGTATGGAAGAGCCAATAGATGTTTGCCAAGCCCTCACAGTGTTTGAAGACACAAGTTATCTTGGTTTAAGAGTTGTGAGCCCATTTGCGCCTTCTCGGTTTATCTTGGATTATAAGAACTTCAAGGCCAAGTGGTAGGTGTTTTCATGAAACACATGAGTTAGATGGTGTATGGGAGAGCCAATAGATGTTTGCCAAGCCCTCACAGTGTTTGAAGACACATGTTATCTTGGTTTAAGAGTTGCGAGCCCATTTGCGCCTTCTCGGTTTATCTTGGATTATAAGAACTTCAAGGCCAAGTGGTTGGTGTTTTCATGAAACACATGACTTAGATGGTGTATGGGTGAGCCAATAGATGTTTGCCAAGCCCTCACAGTGTTTGGAAGAGTCAAGTTATATTGGTTTAAGAGTTGTATGCTCATTTGCGCCTTCTCGGTTTATCTTGGATTATAAGAACTTCAAGGCCAAGTGGTAGGTGTTTTCATGAAACACATGAGTTATATGGTGTATGGGAGAGCCAATAGATGTTTGCCAAGCCCTCACACAGTTTGAAGAGTCAAGTTATGTTGGTTTAAGAGTTGTGAGCCCATTTGCGCCTTCTCGGTTTATCTTGGATTATAAGAACTTCTATTCCAAGTAGTAGGTGTTTTCAAGAAACACATGAGTTAGATGGTGTATGCAAGAGCCAATAGATGTTTGCCAAGCCCTCACAGTGTTTGAAGACACAAGTTATCTTGGTTTAAGAGTTGCGAGCCCATTTGCGCCTTCTCGGTTTATCTTGGATTTTAAGAACTTCAAGGCCAAGTGGTAGGTGTTTTTATGAAACTCATGAGTTAGATGGTGTATGGGAGAGCCAATAGGTGTTTGCCAAGCCCTCACACAGTTTGAAGAGTCAAGTTATCTTGGTTTAAGAGTTGCGAGCCCATTTGCGCCTTCTCGGTTTATCTTGGATTTTAAGAACTTCAAGGCCAAGTGGTAGGTGTTTTCAAGAAACACATGAGTTAGATGGTGTATGCAAGAGCCAATAGATGTTTGCCAAGCCCTCACAGTGTTTGAAGACACAAGTTATCTTGGTTTAAGAGTTGCGAGCCCATTTGCGCCTTCTCGGTTTATCTTGGATTATAAGAACTTCAAGGCCAAGTAGTAGGTGTTTTCAAGAAACACATGAGTTAGATGGTGTATGCAAGAGCCAATAGATGTTTGCCAAGCCCTCACAGTGTTTGAAGACACAAGTTATCTTGGTTTAAGAGTTGCGAGCCCATTTGCGCCTTCTCGGTTTATCTTGGATTATAAGAACTTCAAGGCCAAGTAGTAGGTGTTTTCAAGAAACACATGAGTTAGATGGTGTATGCAAGAGCCAATAGATGTTTGCCAAGCCCTCACAGTGTTTGAAGACACAAGTTATCTTGGTTTAAGAGTTGCGAGCCCATTTGCGCCTTCTCGGTTTATCTTGGATTATAAGAACTTCAAGGCCAAGTGGTAGGTGTTTTTATGAAACTCATGAGTTAGATGGTGTATGGGAGAGCCAATAGGTGTTTGCCAAGCCCTCACAGTGTTTGGAAGAGTCAAGTTATATTGGTTTAAGAGTTGTATGCTCATTTGCGCCTTCTCGGTGTATCTTGGATTATAAGAACTTCAAGGCCAAGTGGTAGGTGTTTTCATGAAACACATGAGTTAGATGGTGCATGGGTGAGCCAATAGATGTTTGCCAAGCCCTCACAGTGTTTGAAGAATCAAGTTATCTTGGTTTAAGAGTTGTGAGCCCATTTGTGCCTTCTCGGTTTATCTTGGATTATAAGAACTTCTATTCCAAGTAGTAGGTGTTTTCAAGAAACACATGAGTTAGATGGTGTATGCAAGAGCCAATAGATGTTTGCCAAGCCCTCACCGTGTACGAAGACACATGTTATCTTGGTTTAAGAGTTGCGAGCCCATTTGCGCCTCCTCGGTTTATCTTGGATTATAAGAACTTCAAGGCCAAGTGGTCGGTGTTTTCATGAAACACATGACTTAGATGGTGTATGGGAGAGCCAATAGGTGTTTGCCAAGCCCTCACATTGTTTGGAAGAGTCAAGTTATCTTGGTTTAAAAGTTGGGAGCCCATTTGCGCCTTCTCGGTTTATCTTGGATTATAAGAACTTCTATTCCAAGTAGTAGGTGTTTTCAAGAAACACATGAGTTAGATGGTGTATGCAAGAGCCAATAGATGTTTGCCAAGCCCTCACAGTGTTTGAAGACACAAGTTATCTTGGTTTAAGAGTTGCGAGCCCATTTGCGCCTTCTCGGTTTATCTTGGATTTTAAGAACTTCAAGGCCAAGTGGTAGGTGTTTTTATGAAACTCATGAGTTAGATGGTGTATGGGAGAGCCAATAGGTGTTTGCCAAGCCCTCACAGTGTTTGGAAGAGTCAAGTTATATTGGTTTAAGAGTTGTATGCTCATTTGTGCCTTCTCGGTGTATCTTGGATTATAAGAACTTCAAGGCCAAGTGGTAGGTGTTTTCATGAAACACATGAGTTAGATGGTGCATGGGTGAGCCAATAGATGTTTGCCAAGCCCTCACAGTGTTTGAAGAGTCAAGTTATCTTGGTTTAAGAGTTGTGAGCCCATTTGCGCCATCTCGGTTTATCTTGGATTATAAGAACTTCTATTCCAAGTAGTAGGTGTTTTCAAGAAACACATGAGTTAGATGGTGTATGCAAGAGCCAATAGATGTTTGCCAAGCCCTCACAGTGTTTGAAGACACATGTTATCTTGGTTTAAGAGTTGCGAGCCCATTTGCGCCTCCTCGGTTTATCTTGGATTATAAGAACTTCAAGGCCAAGTGGTCGATGTTTTCATGAAACACATGACTTAGATGGTGTATGGGAGAGCCAATAGGTGTTTGCGAAGCCCTCACATTGTTTGGAAGACACAAGTTATCTTGGTTTAAGAGTTGCGAACCCATTTGCGCCTTCTCGGTTTATCTAGGATTATAAGAACTTCAAGGCCAAGTGATAGGTGTTTTCATGAAACACATGAGGGTATATGGTGTATCGGAGAGCCAATAGATGTTTGCCAAGCCCTCACACAGTTTGAAGAGTCAAGTTATCTTGGTTTAAGAGTTGTGAGCCCATTTGCGCCTTCTCGGTTTATCTTGGATTATAAGAACTTCTATTCCAAGTAGTAGGTGTTTTCAAGAAACACATGAGTTAGATGGTGTATGCAAGAGCCAATAGATGTTTGCCAAGCCCTCACAGTGTTTGAAGACACAAGTTATCTTGGTTTAAGAGTTGCGAGCCCATTTGCGCCTTCTCGGTTTATCTTGGATTATAAGAACTTCAAGGCCAAGTAGTAGGTGTTTTCAAGAAACACATGAGTTAGATGGTGTATGCAAGAGCCAATAGATGTTTGCCAAGCCCTCACAGTGTTTGAAGACACAAGTTATCTTGGTTTAAGAGTTGCGAGCCCATTTGCGCCTTCTCGGTTTATCTTGGATTATAAGAACTTCAAGGCCAAGTGGTAGGTGTTTTTATGAAACTCATGAGTTAGATGGTGTATGGGAGAGCCAATAGGTGTTTGCCAAGCCCTCACAGTGTTTGGAAGAGTCAAGTTATATTGGTTTAAGAGTTGTATGCTCATTTGCGCCTTCTCGGTGTATCTTGGATTATAAGAACTTCAAGGCCAAGTGGTAGGTGTTTTCATGAAACACATGAGTTAGATGGTGCATGGGTGAGCCAATAGATGTTTGCCAAGCCCTCACAGTGTTTGAAGAATCAAGTTATCTTGGTTTAAGAGTTGTGAGCCCATTTGTGCCTTCTCGGTTTATCTTGGATTATAAGAACTTCTATTCCAAGTAGTAGGTGTTTTCAAGAAACACATGAGTTAGATGGTGTATGCAAGAGCCAATAGATGTTTGCCAAGCCCTCACAGTGTTTGAAGACACATGTTATCTTGGTTTAAGAGTTGCGAGCCCATTTGCGCCTCCTCGGTTTATCTTGGATTATAAGAACTTCAAGGCCAAGTGGTCGGTGTTTTCATGAAACACATGACTTAGATGGTGTATGGGAGAGCCAATAGGTGTTTGCCAAGCCCTCACATTGTTTGGAAGAGTCAAGTTATCTTGGTTTAAAAGTTGGGAGCCCATTTGCGCCTTCTCGGTTTATCTTGGATTATAAGAACTTCTATTCCAAGTAGTAGGTGTTTTCAAGAAACACATGAGTTAGATGGTGTATGCAAGAGCCAATAGATGTTTGCCAAGCCCTCACAGTGTTTGAAGACACAAGTTATCTTGGTTTAAGAGTTGCGAGCCCATTTGCGCCTTCTCGGTTTATCTTGGATTTTAAGAACTTCAAGGCCAAGTGGTAGGTGTTTTTATGAAACTCATGAGTTAGATGGTATATGAGAGAGCCAATAGGTGTTTGCCAAGCCCTCACAGTGTTTGGAAGAGTCAAGTTATATTGGTTTAAGAGTTGTATGCTCATTTGCGCCTTCTCGGTGTATCTTGGATTATAAGAACTTCAAGGCCAAGTGGTAGGTGTTTTCATGAAACACATGAGTTAGATGGTGCATGGGTGAGCCAATAGATGTTTGCCAAGCCCTCACAGTGTTTGAAGAGTCAAGTTATCTTGGTTTAAGAGTTGTGAGCCCATTTGCGCCATCTCGGTTTATCTTGGATTATAAGAACTTCTATTCCAAGTAGTAGGTGTTTTCAAGAAACACATGAGTTAGATGGTGTATGCAAGAGCCAATAGATGTTTGCCAAGCCCTCACAGTGTTTGAAGACACATGTTATCTTGGTTTAAGAGTTGCGAGCCCATTTGCGCCTCCTCGGTTTATCTTGGATTATAAGAACTTCAAGGCCAAGTGGTCGATGTTTTCATGAAACACATGACTTAGATGGTGTATGGGAGAGCCAATAGGTGTTTGCGAAGCCCTCACATTGTTTGGAAGACACAAGTTATCTTGGTTTAAGAGTTGCGAACCCATTTGCGCCTTCTCGGTTTATCTAGGATTATAAGAACTTCAAGGCCAAGTGATAGGTGTTTTCATGAAACACATGAGGGTATATGGTGTATCGGAGAGCCAATAGATGTTTGCCAAGCCCTCACAGTGTTTGAAGAGTCAAGTTATCTTGGTTTAAGAGTTGTGAGCCCATTTGCGCCTTCTCGGTTTATCTTGGATTATAAGAACTTCTATTCCAAGTAGTAGGTGTTTTCAAGAAACACATGAGTTAGATGGTGTATGCAAGAGCCAATAGATGTTTGCCAAGCCCTCACAGTGTTTGAAGACACAAGTTATCTTGGTTTAAGAGTTGCGAGCCCATTTGCGCCTTCTCGGTTTATCTTGGATTATAAGAACTTCAAGGCCAAGTAGTAGGTGTTTTCAAGAAACACATGAGTTAGATGGTGTATGCAAGAGCCAATAGATGTTTGCCAAGCCCTCACAGTGTTTGAAGACACAAGTTATCTTGGTTTAAGAGTTGCGAGCCCATTTGCGCCTTCTCGGTTTATCTTGGATTATAAGAACTTCAAGGCCAAGTGGTAGGTGTTTTTATGAAACTCATGAGTTAGATGGTGTATGGGAGAGCCAATAGGTGTTTGCCAAGCTGATATGATCCAAGTCGGATGCATATTGTTTTTACGGATCGTCCTTGAGTTGATTTCTTGTTAAAAAGAATTAATGGTGATATGAATAGTAAGGTGAATAGTGCCACGGTACAGTATCGCGAACAGTGCCACGGTACAGTAGCGTGAACAGTAAAAATAGGAAAAAAAATGGAAAAGATGGAAAGAAGAAGAAGGGTGGAAGGAAGAAGACGCCACACTCTTTGGGAGTGATAAGTCAAGCGAAGATTCGCCACAAAGGTAAGGAAACCTTTGATAAGAACCAAGATGGTTCACCCAAGAACCCCAAGAGAACAAAGCTCTCAAAAACTCACAAAGGAGTGTAATTGTATTATCAAATTCAAAGTTAACAAATGCAGAAATTACAAACCTATTTATAGGGATTGAGTTGGCGGCTAGGTCTAACTAAAAGGAGGCAGCAAGCTAGCACCTTTTTAACCCTAATCCTAGCACAAAAGTGGCCCAAGCCCAATTAGAAGGCAGCATCTATCCCTATCTATGCTATGCACTTACTTAAGCCCAAACAATAGGCCCTTATTACAAAATAATACCCAAAAGATAAATAAGAACCAAAACTAAAAAGATTAAAAGGTTCAAATACATAATTAAAAAATGACTAAAAAGAACTTATGCCCCCACATTGGGCCCTTCATCAACTTGGATCATTTGAACCATCTTGAGTGCTTCTTCTTCTGGAATGGGCTTGAGTGTTTGCCAAGCCCTCACAGTGTTTGAAGAGTCAAGTTATCTTGGTTTAAGAGTTGTGAGCCCATTTGCGCCTTCTCGGTTTATCTTGGATTATAAGAACTTCTATTCCAAGTAGTAGGTGTTTTCAAGAAACACATGAGTTAGATGGTGTATGCAAGAGCCAATAGATGTTTGCCAAGCCCTCACAGTGTTTGAAGACACATGTTATCTTGGTTTAAGAGTTGCGAGCCCATTTGCGCCTTCTCGGTTTATCTTGGATTATAAGAACTTCAAGGCCAAGTGGTCGGTGTTTTCATGAAACACATGACTTAGATGGTGTATGGGTGAGCCAATAGATGTTTGCCAAGCCCTCACAGTGTTTGGAAGAGTCAAGTTATATTGTTTTAAGAGTTGTATGCTCATTTGCGCCTTCTCGGTTTATCTTGGATTATAAGAACTTCAAGGCCAAGTGGTAGGTGTTTTCATGAAACACATGAGTTATATGGTGTATGGGAGAGCCAATAGATGTTTGCCAAGCCCTCACACAGTTTGAAGAGTCAAGTTATGTTGGTTTAAGAGTTGTGAGCCCATTTGCGCCTTCTCGGTTTATCTTGGATTATAAGAACTTCTATTCCAAGTAGTAGGTGTTTTCAAGAAACACATGAGTTAGATGGTGTATGGAAGAGCCAATAGATGTTTGCCAAGCCCTCACAGTGTTTGAAGACACAAGTTATCTTGGTTTAAGAGTTGTGAGCCCATTTGCGACTTCTCGGTTTATCTTGGATTACAAGAACTTCAAGGCCAAGTGGTAGGTGTTTTTATGAAACTCATGAGTTAGATGGTGTATGGGAGAGCCAATAGGTGTTTGCCAAGCCCTCACAGTGTTTGGAAGAGTCAAGTTATATTGGTTTAAGAGTTGTATGCTCATTTGCGCCTTCTCGGTGTATCTTGGATTATAAGAACTTCAAGGCCAAGTGGTAGGTGTTTTCATGAAACACATGAGTTAGATGGTGCATGGGTGAGCCAATAGATGTTTGCCAAGCCCTCACAGTGTTTGAAGACACATGTTATCTTGGTTTAAGAGTTGCGAGCCCATTTGCGCCTTCTCAGTTTATCTTGGATTATAAGAACTTCAAGGCCAAGTGGTCGGTGTTTTCATGAAACACATGACTTAGATGGTGTATGGGAGAGCCAATAGGTGTTTGCCAAGCCCTCACATTGTTTGGAAGAGTCAAGTTATCTTGGTTTAGAAGTTGTGAGCCCATTTGCGCCTTCTCGGTTTATCTTGGATTATAAGAACTTCAAGGCCAAGTGGTAGGTTTTTCATGAAACACATGAGTTAGATGGTGTATGGGAGAGCCAATAGATGTTTGCCAAGCCCTCACAGTGTTTGAAGAGTCAAGTTATCTTGGTTTAAGAGTTGTGAGCCCATTTGCGCATTCTCGGTTTATCTTGGATTATAAGAACTTCTATTCCAAGTAGTAGGTGTTTTCAAGAAACACATGAGTTAGATGGTGTATGGAAGAGCCAATAGATGTTTGCCAAGCCCTCACAGTGTTTGAAGACACAAGTTATCTTGGTTTAAGAGTTGTGAGCCCATTTGCGACTTCTCGGTTTATCTTGGATTACAACAACTTCAAGACCAAGTGGTAGGTGTTTTTATGAAACTCATGAGTTAGATGGTGTATGGGAGAACCAATAGGTGTTTGCCATGCCCTCACAGTGTTTGGAAGAGTCAAGTTATATTGGTTTAAGAGTTGTATGCTCATTTGCGCCTTCTCGGTGTATCTTGGATTATAAGAACTTCAAGGCCAAGTGGTAGGTGTTTTCATGAAACACATGAGTTAGATGGTGCATGGGTGAGCCAATAGATGTTTGCCAAGCCCTCACAGTGTTTGAAGAGTCAAGTTATCCTGGTTTAAGAGTTGTGAGCCCATTTGCGCCTTCTCGGTTTATCTTGGATTATAAGAACTTCTATTCCAAGTAGTAGGTGTTTTCAAGAAACACATGAGTTAGATGGTGTATGCAAGAGCCAATAGATGTTTGCCAAGCCCTCACATTGTTTGAAGACACAAGTTATCTTGGTTTAAGAGTTGCGAGCCCATTTGCGCCTTCTCGGTTTATCTTGGATTATAACAACTTCAAGGCCAAGTGGTCGGTGTTTTCATGAAACACATGACTTAGATGGTGTTTGGGAGAGCCAATAGATGTTTGCCAAACCCTCACAGTGTTTGGAAGAGTCAAGTTATATTGGTTTAAGAGTTGTATGCTCATTTGCGCCTTCTCGGTTTATCTTGGATTATAAGAACTTCAAGGCCAAGTGGTAGGTGTTTTCATGAATCACATGAGTTATATGGTGCATGGGTGAGCCAATAGATGTTTGCCAAGCCCTCACAGTGTTTGAAGAGTCAAGTTATCTTGGTTTAAGAGTTGTGAGCCTATTTGCGCCTTCTCGGTTTATCTTGGATTATAAGAACTTCTATTCCAAGTAGTAGGTGTTTTCAAGAAACACATGAGTTAGATGGTGTATGCAAGAGCCAATAGATGTTTGCCAAGCCCTCACAGTGTTTGAAGACACAAGTTATCTTGGTTTAAGAGTTGCGAGCCCATTTGCGCCTTCTCGGTTTATCTTGGATTATAAGAACTTCAAGGCGAAGTGGTCGGTGTTTTCATGAAACACATGACTTAGATGGTGTTTGGGAGAGCCAATAGATGTTTGCCAAGCCCTCACAGTGTTTGGAAGAGTCAAGTTATATTGGTTTAAGAGTTGTATGCTCATTTGCGCCTTCTCGGTTTATCTTGGATTATAAGAACTTCAAGGCCAAGTGGTAGGTGTTTTCATGAATCACATGAGTTATATGGTGCATGGGTGAGCCAATAGATGTTTGCCAAGCCCTCACAGTGTTTGAAGAGTCAAGTTATCTTGGTTTAAGAGTTGTGAGCCCATTTGCGCCTTCTCGGTTTATCTTGGATTATAAGAACTTCTATTCCAAGTAGTAGGTGTTTTCAAGAAACACATGAGTTAGATGGTGTATGCAAGAGCCAATAGATGTTTGCCAAGCCCTCACAGTGTTTGAAGACACATGTTATCTTGGTTTAAGAGTTGCGAGCCCATTTGCGCCTTCTCGGTTTATCTTGGATTATAAGAACTTCAAGGCCAAGTGGTCGGTGTTTTCATGAAACACATGACTTAGATGGTGTATGGGAGAGCCAATAGGTGTTTGCCAAGCCCTCACAGTGTTTGGAAGAGTCAAGTTATATTGGTTTAAGAGTTGAATGCTCATTTGCGCCTTCTCGGTGTATCTTGGATTATAAGAACTTCAAGGCCAAGTGGTAGGTGTTTTCATGAAACACATGAGTTAGATGGTGCATGGGTGAGCCAATAGATGTTTGCCAAGCCCTCACAGTGTTTGAAGAGTCAAGTTATCTTGGTTTAAGAGTTGTGAGCCCATTTGCGCCATCTCGGTTTATCTTGGATTATAAGAACTTCAAGGCCAAGTGATAGGTGTTTTCATTAAACACATGAGGGTATATGGTGTATCGGAGAGGCAATAGATGTTTGCCAAGCCCTCACACAGTTTGAAGAGTCAAGTTATCTTGGTTTAAGAGTTGTGAGCCCATTTGCGCCTTCTCGGTTTATCTTGGATTATAAGAACTTCTATTCCAAGTAGTAGGTGTTTTCAAGAAACACATGAGTTAGATGGTGTATGCAAGAGCCAATAGATGTTTGCCAAGCCCTCACAGTGTTTGAAGACACAAGTTATCTTGGTTTAAGAGTTGCGAGCCCATTTGCGCCTTCTCGGTTTATCTTGGATTTTAAGAACTTCAAGGCCAAGTGGTAGGTGTTTTTATGAAACTCATGAGTTAGATGGTGTATGGGTGAGCCAATAGGTGTTTGCCAAGCCCTCACAGTGTTTGGAAGAGTCAAGTTATATTGGTTTAAGAGTTGTATGCTCATTTGCGCCTTCTCGGTTTATCTTGGATTATAAGAACTTCAAGGCCAAGTGGTAGGTGTTTTCATGAAACACATGAGTTATATGGTGTTTGGGTGAGCCAATAGATGTTTGCCAAGCCCTCACACAGTTTGAAGAGTCAAGTTATCTTGGTTTAAGAGTTGTGAGCCCATTTGCGCCTTCTCGGTTTATCTTGGATTATAAGAAGTTCTAGGCCAAGTATTACGTGTTTTCATGAATCACATGAGTAAGATGGTGTATGGGAGAGCCAATAGATGTTTGCCAAGCCGTCACAGTGTTTGAAGAGTCAAGTTATCTTGGTTTAAGAGTTGTGAGCCCATTTGCGCCTTCTCGGTTTATCTTGGATTATAAGAACTTCTATTCCAAGTAGTAGGTGTTTTCAAGAAACACATGAGTTAGATGGTGTATGCAAGAGCCAATAGATGTTTGCCAAGCCCTCACATTGTTTGAAGACACAAGTTATCTTGGTTTAAGAGTTGCGAGCCCATTTGCGCCTTCTCGGTTTATCTTGGATTATAACAACTTCAAGGCCAAGTGGTCGGTGTTTTCATGAAACACATGACTTAGATGGTGTTTGGGAGAGCCAATAGATGTTTGCCAAACCCTCACAGTGTTTGGAAGAGTCAAGTTATATTGGTTTAAGAGTTGTATGCTCATTTGCGCCTTCTCGGTTTATCTTGGATTATAAGAACTTCAAGGCCAAGTGGTAGGTGTTTTCATGAATCACATGAGTTATATGGTGCATGGGTGAGCCAATAGATGTTTGCCAAGCCCTCACAGTGTTTGAAGAGTCAAGTTATCTTGGTTTAAGAGTTGTGAGCCCATTTGCGCCTTCTCGGTTTATCTTGGATTATAAGAACTTCTATTCCAAGTAGTAGGTGTTTTCAAGAAACACATGAGTTAGATGGTGTATGCAAGAGCCAATAGATGTTTGCCAAGCCCTCACAGTGTTTGAAGACACAAGTTATCTTAGTTTAAGAGTTGCGAGCCCATTTGCGCCTTCTCGGTTTATCTTGGATTATAAGAACTTCAAGGCGAAGTGGTCGGTGTTTTCATGAAACACATGACTTAGATGGTGTTTGGGAGAGCCAATAGATGTTTGCCAAGCCCTCACAGTGTTTGGAAGAGTCAAGTTATATTGGTTTAAGAGTTGTATGCTCATTTGCGCCTTCTCGGTTTATCTTGGATTATAAGAACTTCAAGGCCAAGTGGTAGGTGTTTTCATGAATCACATGAGTTATATGGTGCATGGGTGAGCCAATAGATGTTTGCCAAGCCCTCACAGTGTTTGAAGAGTCAAGTTATCTTGGTTTAAGAGTTGTGAGCCCATTTGCGCCTTCTCGGTTTATCTTGGATTATAAGAACTTCTATTCCAAGTAGTAGGTGTTTTCAAGAAACACATGAGTTAGATGGTGTATGCAAGAGCCAATAGATGTTTGCCAAGCCCTCACAGTGTTTGGAAGAGTCAAGTTATATTGGTTTAAGAGTTGTATGCTCATTTGCGCCTTCTCGGTTTATCTTGGATTATAAGAACTTCAAGGCCAAGTGGTCGGTGTTTTCATGAAACACATGACTTAGATGGTGTATGGGAGAGCCAATAGGTGTTTGCCAAGCCCTCACAGTGTTTGGAAGAGTCAAGTTATATTGGTTTAAGAGTTGTATGCTCATTTGCGCCTTCTCGGTGTATCTTGGATTATAAGAACTTCAAGGCCAAGTGGTAGGTGTTTTCATGAAACACATGAGTTAGATGGTGCATGGGTGAGCCAATAGATGTTTGCCAAGCCCTCACAGTGTTTGAAGAGTCAAGTTATCTTGGTTTAAGAGTTGTGAGCCCATTTGCGCCTTCTCGGTTTATCTTGGATTATAAGAACTTCTATTCCAAGTAGTAGGTGTTTTCAAGAAACACATGAGTTAGATGGTGTATGCAAGAGCCAATAGATGTTTGCCAAGCCCTCACAGTGTTTGAAGACACAAGTTATCTTGGTTTAAGAGTTGCGAGCCCATTTGCGCCTTCTCGGTTTATCTTGGATTATAAGAACTTCAAGGCCAAGTGGTCGGTGTTTTCATGAAACACATGACTTAGATGGTGTATGGGTGAGCCAATAGATGTTTGCCAAGCCCTCACAGTGTTTGGAAGAGTCAAGTTATATTGGTTTAAGAGTTGTATGCTCATTTGCGCCTTCTCGGTGTATCTTGGATTATAAGAACTTCAAGGCCAAGTGGTAGGTGTTTTCATAAAACACATGAGTTATATGGTGTATGGGAGAGCCAATAGATGTTTGCCAAGCCCTCACACAGTTTGAAGAGTCAAGTTATCTTGGTTTAAGAGTTGTGAGCCCATTTGCGCCTTCTCGGTTTATCTTGGATTATAAGAACTTCTATTCCAAGTAGTAGGTGTTTTCAAGAAACACATGAGTTAGATGGTGTATGGAAGAGCCAACAGATGTTTGCCAAGCCCTCACAGTGTTTGAAGACACAAGTTATCTTGGTTTAAGAGTTGTGAGCCCATTTGCGACTTCTCGGTTTATCTTCGATTACAAGAACTTCAAGGCCAAGTGGTAGGTGTTTTTATGAAACTCATGAGTTAGATGGTGTATGGGAGAGCCAATAGGTGTTTGCCAAGCCCTCACAGTGTTTGGAAGAGTCAAGTTATATTGGTTTAAGAGTTGTATGCTCATTTGCGCCTTCTCGGTGTATCTTGGATTATAAGAACTTCAAGGCCAAGTGGTAGGTGTTTTCATGAAACACATGAGTTAGATGGTGCATGGGTGAGCCAATAGATGTTTGCCAAGCCCTCACAGTGTTTGAAGAGTCAAGTTATCTTGGTTTAAGAGTTGTGAGCCCCTTTGCGCCTTCTCGGTTTATCTTGGATTATAAGAACTTCTATTCCAAGTAGTAGGTGTTTTCAAGAAACACATGAGTTAGATGGTGTATGGAAGAGCCAATAGATGTTTGCCAAGCCCTCACAGTGTTTGAAGACACATGTTATCTTGGTTTAAGAGTTGCGAGCCCATTTGCGCCTCCTCGGTTTATCTTGGATTATAAGAACTTCAAGGCCAAGTGGTCGGTGTTTTCATGAAACACATGACTTAGATGGTGTATGGGAGAGCCAATAGATGTTTGCCAAGCCCTCACATTGTTTGGAAGAGTCAAGTTATCTTGGTTTAAAAGTTGTGAGCCCATTTGCGCCTTCTCGGTTTATCTTGGATTATAAGAACTTCAAGGCCAAGTGGTAGGTTTTTCATGAAACACATGAGTTAGATGGTGTATGGGAGAGCCAACAGATGTTTGCCAAGCCCTCACAGTGTTTGAAGAGTCAAGTTATCTTGGTTTAAGAGTTGTGAGCACATTTGCGCCTTCTCGGTTTATCTTGGATTATAAGAACTTCTATTCCAAGTAGTAGGTGTTTTCAAGAAACACATGAGTTAGATGGTGTATGCAAGAGCCAATAGATGTTTGCCAAGCCCTCACAGTGTTTGAAGACACAAGTTATCTTGGTTTAAGAGTTGCGAGCCCATTTGCGCCTTCTCGGTTTATCTTGGATTATAACAACTTCAAGGCCAAGTGGTCGGTGTTTTCATGAAACACATGACTTAGATGGTGTTTGGGAGAGCCAATAGATGTTTGCCAAGCCCTCACAGTGTTTGGAAGAGTCAAGTTATATTGGTTTAAGAGTTGTATGCTCATTTGCGCCTTCTCGGTTTTTCTTGGATTATAAGAACTTCAAGGCCAAGTGGTAGGTGTTTTCATGAATCACATGAGTTATATGGTGCATGGGTGAGCCAATAGATGTTTGCCAAGCCCTCACAGTGTTTGAAGAGTCAAGTTATCTTGGTTTAAGAGTTGTGAGCCCATTTGCGCCTTCTCGGTTTATCTTGGATTATAAGAACTTCTATTCCAAGTAGTAGGTGTTTTCAAGAAACACATGAGTTAGATGGTGTATGCAAGAGCCAATAGATGTTTGCCAAGCCCTCACAGTGTTTGAAGACACATGTTATCTTGGTTTAAGAGTTGCGAGCCCATTTGCGCCTTCTCGGTTTATCTTGGATTATAAGAACTTCAAGGCCAAGTGGTCGGTGTTTTCATGAAACACATGACTTAGATGGTGTATGGGAGAGCCAATAGATGTTTGCCAAGCCCTCACAGTGTTTGGAAGAGTCAAGTTATATTGGTTTAAGAGTTGTATGCTCATTTGCGCCTTCTCGGTTTATCTTGGATTATAAGAACTTCAAGGCCAAGTGGTAGGTGTTTTCATGAAACACATGAGTTATATGGTGTTTGGGTGAGCCAATAGATGTTTGCCTAGCCCTCACAGAGTTGAAGACTCCAGTTATCTTGGTTTAAGAGTTGAATGCCCATTTGCGCCTTCTCGATTTATCTTGGATTATAAGAAGTTCTAGGCCAAGTAGTAGGTGTTTTCATGAAACACATGAGTTATATGGTGTATGGGAGAGCCAATAGATGTTTGCCAAGCCCTCACACAGTTTGAAGAGTCAAGTTATCTTGGTTTAAGAGTTGTGAGCCCATTTGCGCCTTCTCGGTTTATCTTGGATTATAAGAACTTCTATTCCAAGTAGCAGGTGTTTTCAAGAAACACATGAGTTAGATGGTGTATGGAAGAGCCAATAGATGTTTGCCAAGTCCTCACAGGGTTTGAAGACACAAGTTATCTTGGTTTAAGAGTTGTGAGCCCATTTGCGCCTTCTCGGTTCATCTTGGATTATAAGAACTTCAAGGCCAAGTGGTAGGTGTTTTCATGAAACACATGAGTTAGATGGTGTATGGGAGAGCCAATAGATGTTTGCCAAGCCCTCACAGTGTTTGAAGACACAAGTTATCTTGGTTTAAGAGTTGTGAGCCCATTTGCGCCTTCCCGGTTTATCTTGGATTATAAGAACTTCTAGGCCAAGTAGTAGGTGTTTTCATGAAACACATGAGTTAGATGGTGTACGGGAGAGCCAATAGATGTTTGCCTAGCCCTCACAGAGTTGAAGACCCAACTTATCGTGTTTTAATATTTGTGCGCCCATTTCTTCCTTCTCAGTTGATCTTTGATTATTAGAACATCTAGGCCAAGTAGTAGGTGTTTTCATGAAACACATGAGTTAGATGGTGTTTGGGTGAGCCAATAGATGTTTGCCTAGCCCTCACAGAGTTGAAGACTCCAGTTATAATTGTTTAAGAGTTGTATGCTCATTTGCGCCTTCTCGGTTTATCTTGGATTATAAGAACTTCAAGGCCAACTGGTAGGTGTTTTCATGAAACACATGAGTTAGATGGTGTATGGGAGAGCCAATAGATGTTTGCTAAGCCCTCACAGTGTTCGGGAGTGGCAAGTTATATTGGTTTAAGAGGTGTATGCTCATTTGTGCCTTCTTGGTGTATCTTGGATTATAAGAACTTCTATTCCAAAAAGCAGGTGTTTTCAAGAAACACATGAGTTAGATGGTGTATGGAAGAGCCAATAGATGTTTGCCAAGCCCTCACAGTGTTTGAAGACACATGTTATCTTGGTTTAAGAGTTGCGAGCCCATTTGCGCCTTCTCGGTTTATCTTGGATTATAAGAACTTCAAGGCCAAGTCGTCGGTGTTTTCATGAAACACATGACTTAGATGGTGTATGGGAGAGCCAATAGGTGTTTGCCAAGCCCTCACAGTGTTTGGAAGAGTCAAGTTATATTGGTTTAAGAGTTGTATGCTCATTTGCGCCTTCTCAGTGTATCTTGGATTATAAGAACTTCAAGGCCAAGTGGTAGGTGTTTTCATGAAACACATGAGTTAGATGGTGCATGGGTGAGCCAATAGATGTTTGCCAAGCCCTCACAGTGTTTGAAGAGTCAAGTTATCTTGGTTTAAGAGTTGTGAGCCCATTTGCGCCTTCTCGGTTTATCTTGGATTATAAGAACTTCTATTCCAAGTAGTAGGTGTTTTCAAGAAACACATGAGTTAGATGGTGTAAGCAAGAGCCAATAGATGTTTGCCAAGCCCTCACAGTGTTTGAAGACACATGTTATCTTGGTTTAAGAGTTGCGAGCCCATTTGCGCCTTCTCGGTTTATCTTGGATTATAAGAACTTCAAGGCCAAGTGGTCGGTGTTTTCATGAAACACATGACTTAGATGGTGTATGGGTGAGCCAATAGATGTTTGCCAAGCCCTCACAGTGTTTGGAAGAGTCAAGTTATATTGGTTTAAGAGTTGTATGCTCATTTGCGCCTTCTCGGTTTATCTTGGATTATAAGAACTTCAAGGCCAAGTGGTAGGTGTTTTCATGAAACACATGAGTTATATGGTGTATGGGAGAGCCAATAGATGTTTGCCTAGCCCTCACACAGTTTGAAGAGTCAAGTTATGTTGGTTTAAGAGTTGTGAGCCCATTTGCGCCTTCTCGGTTTATCTTGGATTATAAGAACTTCTATTCCAAGTAGTAGGTGTTTTCAAGAAACACATGAGTTAGATGGTGTATGGGTGAGCCAATAGATGTTTGCCAAGCCCTCACAGTGTTTGGAAGAGTCAAGTTATATTGGTTTAAGAGTTGTATGCTCATTTGCGCCTTCTCGGTGTATCTTGGATTATAAGAACTTCAAGGCCAAGTGGTAGGTGTTTTCATGAAATACATGAGTTAGATGGTGCATGGGTGAGCCAATAGATGTTTGCCAAGCCCTCACAGTGTTTGAAGAGTCAAGTTATCTTGGTTTAAGAGTTGTGAGCCCATTTGCGCCTTCTCGGTTTATCTTGGATTATAAGAACTTCTATTCCAAGTAGTAGGTGTTTTCAAGAAACACATGAGTTAGATGGTGTATGCAAGAGCCAATAGATGTTTGCCAAGCCCTCACAGTGTTTGAAGACACATGTTATCTTGGTTTAAGAGTTGCGAGCCCATTTGCGCCTCCTCGGTTTATCTTGGATTATAAGAACTTCAAGGCCAAGTGGTAGGTGTTTTCATGAAACACATGAGTTAGATGGTGCATGGGTGAGCCAATAGATGTTTGCCAAGCCCTCACAGTGTTTGAAGAGTCAAGTTATCTTGGTTTAAGAGTTGTGAGCCCATTTGCGCCTTCTCGGTTTATCTTGGATTATAAGAACTTCTATTCCAAGTAGTAGGTGTTTTCAAGAAACACATGAGTTAGATGGTGTAAGCAAGAGCCAATAGATGTTTGCCAAGCCCTCACAGTGTTTGAAGACACATGTTATCTTGGTTTAAGAGTTGCGAGCCCATTTGCGCCTTCTCGGTTTATCTTGGATTATAAGAACTTCAAGGCGAAGTGGTCGGTGTTTTCATGAAACACATGACTTAGATGGTGTTTGGGAGAGCCAATAGATGTTTGCCAAGCCCTCACAGTGTTTGGAAGAGTCAAGTTATATTGGTTTAAGAGTTGTATGCTCATTTGCGCCTTCTCGGTTTATCTTGGATTATAAGAACTTCAAGGCCAAGTGGTAGGTGTTTTCATGAATCACATGAGTTATATGGTGCATGGGTGAGCCAATAGATGTTTGCCAAGCCCTCACAGTGTTTGAAGAGTCAAGTTATCTTGGTTTAAGAGTTGTGAGCCCATTTGCGCCTTCTCGGTTTATCTTGGATTATAAGAACTTCTATTCCAAGTAGTAGGTGTTTTCAAGAAACACATGAGTTAGATGGTGTATGCAAGAGCCAATAGATGTTTGCCAAGCCCTCACAGTGTTTGAAGACACATGTTATCTTGGTTTAAGAGTTGCGAGCCCATTTGCGCCTTCTCGGTTTATCTTGGATTATAAGAACTTCAAGGCCAAGTGGTCGGTGTTTTCATGAAACACATGACTTAGATGGTGTATGGGAGAGCCAATAGGTGTTTGCCAAGCCCTCACAGTGATTGGAAGAGTCAAGTTATATTGGTTTAAGAGTTGTATGCTCATTTGCGCCTTCTCGGTTTATCTTGGATTATAAGAACTTCAAGGCCAAGTGGTAGGTGTTTTCATGAATCACATGAGTTATATGGTGCATGGGTGAGCCAATAGATGTTTGCCAAGCCCTCACAGTGTTTGAAGAGTCAAGTTATCTTGGTTTAAGAGTTGTGAGCCCATTTGCGCCTTCTCGGTTTATCTTGGATTATAAGAACTTCTATTCCAAGTAGTAGGTGTTTTCAAGAAACACATGAGTTAGATGGTGTATGCAAGAGCCAATAGATGTTTGCCAAGCCCTCACAGTGTTTGAAGACACATGTTATCTTGGTTTAAGAGTTGCGAGCCCATTTGCGCCTTCTCGGTTTATCTTGGATTATAAGAACTTCAAGGCCAAGTGGTCGTTGTTTTCATGAAACACATGACTTAGATGGTGTATGGGAGAGCCAATAGGTGTTTGCCAAGCCCTCACAGTGTTTGGAAGAGTCAAGTTATATTGGTTTAAGAGTTGTATGCTCATTTGCGCCTTCTCGGTGTATCTTGGATTATAAGAACTTCAAGGCCAAGTGGTAGGTGTTTTCATGAAACACATGAGTTAGATGGTGCATGGGTGAGCCAATAGATGTTTGCCAAGCCCTCACAGTGTTTGAAGAGTCAAGTTATCTTGGTTTAAGAGTTGTGAGCCCATTTGCGCCTTCTCGGTTTATCTTGGATTATAAGAACTTCTATTCCAAGTAGTAGGTGTTTTCAAGAAACACATGAGTTAGATGGTGTATGCAAGAGCCAATAGATGTTTGCCAAGCCCTCACAGTGTTTGAAGACACAAGTTATCTTGGTTTAAGAGTTGCGAGCCCATTTGCGCCTTCTCGGTTTATCATGGATTATAAGAACTTCAAGGCCAAGTGGTCGGTGTTTTCATGAAACACATGACTTAGATGGTGTATGGGTGAGCCAATAGATGTTTGCCAAGCCCTCACAGTGTTTGGAAGAGTCAAGTTATATTGGTTTAAGAGTTGTATGCTCATTTGCGCCTTCTCGGTTTATCTTGGATTATAAGAACTTCAAGGCCAAGTGGTAGGTGTTTTCATGAAACACATGAGTTATATGGTGTATGGGAGAGCCAATAGATGTTTGCCAAGCCCTCACACAATTTGAAGAGTCAAGTTATGTTGGTTTAAGAGTTGTGAGCCCATTTGCGCCTTCTCGGTTTATCTTGGATTATAAGAACTTCTATTCCAAGTAGTAGGTGTTTTCAAGAAACACATGAGTTAGATGGTGTATGGAAGAGCCAATAGATGTTTGCCAAGCCCTCACAGTGTTTGAAGACACAAGTTATCTTGGTTTAAGAGTTGTGAGCCCATTTGCGCCTTCTCGGTTTATCTTGGATTATAAGAACTTCAAGGCCAAGTGGTAGGTGTTTTCATGAAACACATGAGTTAGATGGTGTCTGCAAGAGCCAATAGATGTTTGCCAAGCTCTCACAGTGTTTGAAGACACAAGTTATCTTGGTTTAAGAGTTGCGAGCCCATTTGCGCCTTCTCGGTTTATCTTGGATTATAAGAACTTCAAGGCGAAGTGGTCGGTGTTTTCATGAAACACATGACTTAGATGGTGTTTGGGAGAGCCAATAGATGTTTGCCAAGCCCTCACAGTGTTTGGAAGAGTCAAGTTATATTGGTTTAAGAGTTGTATGCTCATTTGCGCCTTCTCGGTTTATCTTGGATTATAAGAACTTCAAGGCCAAGTGGTAGGTGTTTTCATGAATCACATGAGTTATATGGTGCATGGGTGAGCCAATAGATGTTTGCCAAGCCCTCACAGTGTTTGAAGAGTCAAGTTATCTTGGTTTAAGAGTTGTGAGCCCATTTGCGCCTTCTCGGTTTATCTTGGATTATAAGAACTTCTATTCCAAGTAGTAGGTGTTTTCAAGAAACACATGAGTTAGATGGTGTATGCAAGAGCCAATAGATGTTTGCCAAGCCCTCACAGTGTTTGAAGACACATGTTATCTTGGTTTAAGAGTTGCGAGCCCATTTGCGCCTTCTCGGTTTATCTTGGATTATAAGAACTTCAAGGCCAAGTGGTCGGTGTTTTCATGAAACACATGACTTAGATGGTGTATGGGAGAGCCAATAGGTGTTTGCCAAGCCCTCACAGTGATTGGAAGAGTCAAGTTATATTGGTTTAAGAGTTGTATGCTCATTTGCGCCTTCTCGGTTTATCTTGGATTATAAGAACTTCAAGGCCAAGTGGTAGGTGTTTTCATGAATCACATGAGTTATATGGTGCATGGGTGAGCCAATAGATGTTTGCCAAGCCCTCACAGTGTTTGAAGAGTCAAGTTATCTTGGTTTAAGAGTTGTGAGCCCATTTGCGCCTTCTCGGTTTATCTTGGATTATAAGAACTTCTATTCCAAGTAGTAGGTGTTTTCAAGAAACACATGAGTTAGATGGTGTATGCAAGAGCCAATAGATGTTTGCCAAGCCCTCACAGTGTTTGAAGACACATGTTATCTTGGTTTAAGAGTTGCGAGCCCATTTGCGCCTTCTCGGTTTATCTTGGATTATAAGAACTTCAAGGCCAAGTGGTCGTTGTTTTCATGAAACACATGACTTAGATGGTGTATGGGAGAGCCAATAGGTGTTTGCCAAGCCCTCACAGTGTTTGGAAGAGTCAAGTTATATTGGTTTAAGAGTTGTATGCTCATTTGCGCCTTCTCGGTGTATCTTGGATTATAAGAACTTCAAGGCCAAGTGGTAGGTGTTTTCATGAAACACATGAGTTAGATGGTGCATGGGTGAGCCAATAGATGTTTGCCAAGCCCTCACAGTGTTTGAAGAGTCAAGTTATCTTGGTTTAAGAGTTGTGAGCCCATTTGCGCCTTCTCGGTTTATCTTGGATTATAAGAACTTCTATTCCAAGTAGTAGGTGTTTTCAAGAAACACATGAGTTAGATGGTGTATGCAAGAGCCAATAGATGTTTGCCAAGCCCTCACAGTGTTTGAAGACACAAGTTATCTTGGTTTAAGAGTTGCGAGCCCATTTGCGCCTTCTCGGTTTATCTTGGATTATAAGAACTTCAAGGCCAAGTGGTCGGTGTTTTCATGAAACACATGACTTAGATGGTGTATGGGTGAGCCAATAGATGTTTGCCAAGCCCTCACAGTGTTTGGAAGAGTCAAGTTATATTGGTTTAAGAGTTGTATGCTCATTTGCGCCTTCTCGGTTTATCTTGGATTATAAGAACTTCAAGGCCAAGTGGTAGGTGTTTTCATGAAACACATGAGTTATATGGTGTATGGGAGAGCCAATAGATGTTTGCCAAGCCCTCACACAATTTGAAGAGTCAAGTTATGTTGGTTTAAGAGTTGTGAGCCCATTTGCGCCTTCTCGGTTTATCTTGGATTATAAGAACTTCTATTCCAAGTAGTAGGTGTTTTCAAGAAACACATGAGTTAGATGGTGTATGGAAGAGCCAATAGATGTTTGCCAAGCCCTCACAGTGTTTGAAGACACAAGTTATCTTGGTTTAAGAGTTGTGAGCCCATTTGCGACTTCTCGGTTTATCTTCGATTACAAGAACTTCAAGGCCAAGTGGTAGGTGTTTTTATGAAACTCATGAGTTAGATGGTGTATGGGAGAGCCAATAGGTGTTTGCCAAGCCCTCACAGTGTTTGGAAGAGTCAAGTTATATTGGTTTAAGAGTTGTATGCTCATTTGCGCCTTCTCGGTGTATCTTGGATTATAAGAACTTCAAGGCCAAGTGGTAGGTGTTTTCATGAAACACATGAGTTAGATGGTGCATGGGTGAGCCAATAGATGTTTGCCAAGCCCTCACACAGTTTGAAGAGTCAAGTTATCTTGGTTTAAGAGTTGTGAGCCCATTTGCGCCTTCTCGGTTTATCTTGGATTATAAGAACTTCTATTCCAAGTAGTAGGTGTTTTCAAGAAACACATGAGTTAGATGGTGTATGGAAGAGCCAATAGATGTTTGCCAAGCCCTCACAGTGTTTGAAGACACATGTTATCTTGGTTTAAGAGTTGCGAGCCCATTTGCGCCTCCTCGGTTTATCTTGGATTATAAGAACTTCAAGGCCAAGTGGTCGGTGTTTTCATGAAACACATGACTTAGATGGTGTATGGGAGAGCCAATAGATGTTTGCCAAGCCCTCACATTGTTTGGAAGAGTCAAGTTATCTTGGTTTAAAAGTTGTGAGCCCATTTGCGCCTTCTCGGTTTATCTTGGATTATAAGAACTTCAAGGCCAAGTGGTAGGTTTTTCATGAAACACATGAGTTAGATGGTGTATGGGAGAGCCAACAGATGTTTGCCAAGCCCTCACAGTGTTTGAAGAGTCAAGTTATCTTGGTTTAAGAGTTGTGAGCCCATTTGCGCCTTCTCGGTTTATCTTGGATTATAAGAACTTCTATTCCAAGTAGTAGGTGTTTTCAAGAAACACATGAGTTAGATGGTGTATGCAAGAGCCAATAGATGTTTGCCAAGCCCTCACAGTGTTTGAAGACACAAGTTATCTTGGTTTAAGAGTTGCGAGCCCATTTGCGCCTTCTCGGTTTATCTTGGATTATAACAACTTCAAGGCCAAGTGGTCGGTGTTTTCATGAAACACATGACTTAGATGGTGTTTGGGAGAGCCAATAGATGTTTGCCAAGCCCTCACAGTGTTTGGAAGAGTCAAGTTATATTGGTTTAAGAGTTGTATGCTCATTTGCGCCTTCTCGGTTTTTCTTGGATTATAAGAACTTCAAGGCCAAGTGGTAGGTGTTTTCATGAATCACATGAGTTATATGGTGCATGGGTGAGCCAATAGATGTTTGCCAAGCCCTCACAGTGTTTGAAGAGTCAAGTTATCTTGGTTTAAGAGTTGTGAGCCCATTTGCGCCTTCTCGGTTTATCTTGGATTATAAGAACTTCTATTCCAAGTAGTAGGTGTTTTCAAGAAACACATGAGTTAGATGGTGTATGCAAGAGCCAATAGATGTTTGCCAAGCCCTCACAGTGTTTGAAGACACATGTTATCTTGGTTTAAGAGTTGCGAGCCCATTTGCGCCTTCTCGGTTTATCTTGGATTATAAGAACTTCAAGGCCAAGTGGTCGGTGTTTTCATGAAACACATGACTTAGATGGTGTATGGGAGAGCCAATAGATGTTTGCCAAGCCCTCACAGTGTTTGGAAGAGTCAAGTTATATTGGTTTAAGAGTTGTATGCTCATTTGCGCCTTCTCGGTTTATCTTGGATTATAAGAACTTCAAGGCCAAGTGGTAGGTGTTTTCATGAAACACATGAGTTATATGGTGTTTGGGTGAGCCAATAGATGTTTGCCTAGCCCTCACAGAGTTGAAGACTCCAGTTATCTTGGTTTAAGAGTTGAATGCCCATTTGCGCCTTCTCGATTTATCTTGGATTATAAGAAGTTCTAGGCCAAGTAGTAGGTGTTTTCATGAAACACATGAGTTATATGGTGTATGGGAGAGCCAATAGATGTTTGCCAAGCCCTCACACAGTTTGAAGAGTCAAGTTATCTTGGTTTAAGAGTTGTGAGCCCATTTGCGCCTTCTCGGTTTATCTTGGATTATAAGAACTTCTATTCCAAGTAGCAGGTGTTTTCAAGAAACACATGAGTTAGATGGTGTATGGAAGAGCCAATAGATGTTTGCCAAGTCCTCACAGGGTTTGAAGACACAAGTTATCTTGGTTTAAGAGTTGTGAGCCCATTTGCGCCTTCTCGGTTCATCTTGGATTATAAGAACTTCAAGGCCAAGTGGTAGGTGTTTTCATGAAACACATGAGTTAGATGGTGTATGGGAGAGCCAATAGATGTTTGCCAAGCCCTCACAGTGTTTGAAGACACAAGTTATCTTGGTTTAAGAGTTGTGAGCCCATTTGCGCCTTCTCGGTTTATCTTGGATTATAAGAACTTCTAGGCCAAGTAGTAGGTGTTTTCATGAAACACATGAGTTAGATGGTGTATGGGAGAGCCAATAGATGTTTGCCTAGCCCTCACAGAGTTGAAGACCCAACTTATCGTGTTTTAATATTTGTGCGCCCATTTCTTCCTTCTCAGTTGATCTTTGATTATTAGAACATCTAGGCCAAGTAGTAGGTGTTTTCATGAAACACATGAGTTAGATGGTGTTTGGGTGAGCCAATAGATGTTTGCCTAGCCCTCACGAGTTGAAGACTCCAAGTTATAATTGTTTAAGAGTTGTATGCTCATTTGCGCCTTCTCGGTTTATCTTGGATTATAAGAACTTCAAGGCCAACTGGTAGGTGTTTTCATGAAACACATGAGTTAGATGGTGTATGGGAGAGCCAATAGATGTTTGCTAAGCCCTCACAGTGTTCGGGAGTGGCAAGTTATATTGGTTTAAGAGGTGTATGCTCATTTGTGCCTTCTTGGTGTATCTTGGATTATAAGAACTTCTATACCAAAAGCAGGTGTTTTCAAGAAACACATGAGTTAGATGGTGTATGGGAGAGCCAATAGATTTTTGCCAAGACATCACAGTGTTTTAAGACACATGTTATCTTGGTTTAAGAGTTGTGAGCCCATTTGCGCCTTCTCGGTTTATCTTGGATTATAAGAACTTCAAGGCCAAGTGGTAGGTGTTTTCATGAAACACATGAGTTAGATGGTGTATGGGAGAGCCAATAGATGTTTGCCAAGCCCTCACAGTGTTTGGAAGAGTCAAGTTATATTGGTTTAAGAGTTCTATGCTCATTTGCGCCTTCTCGGTTTATCTTGGATTATAAGAACTTCAAGGCCAAGTGGTAGGTGTTTTCATGAAACACATGAGTTAGATGGTGCATGGTTGAGCCAATAGATGTTTGCCAAGCCCTCACATTGTTTGAAGACTCAAGTTATCTTGGTTTAAGAGTTGTGAGCCCATTTGCGCCTTCTCGGTTTATCTTGGATTATAAGAACTTCTATTCCAAGTAGTAGGTGTTTTCAAGAAACACATGAGTTAGATGGTGTAAGCAAGAGCCAATAGATGTTTGCCAAGCCCTCACAGTGTTTGGAAGACACAAGTTATCTTGGTTTAAGAGTTGCGAGCCCATTTGCGCCTTCTCGGTTTATCTTGGATTATAAGAACTTCAAGGCCAAGTGGTAGGTGTTTTCATGAAACACATGACTTAGATGGTGTATGGGTGAGCCAATAGATGTTTGCCAAGCCCTCACAGTGTTTGGAAGAGTCAAGTTATATTGGTTTAAGAGTTGTATGCTCATTTGCGCCTTCTCGGTTTATCTTGGATTATAAGAACTTCAAGGCCAAGTGGTAGGTGTTTTCATGAAACACATGAGTTATATGGTGTATGGGAGAGCCAATAGATGTTTGCCTAGCCCTCACACAGTGTTTGAAGAGTCAAGTTATGTTGGTTTAAGAGTTGTGAGCCCATTTGCGCCTTCTCGGTTTATCTTGGATTATAAGAACTTCTATTCCAAGTAGTAGGTGTTTTCAAGAAACACATGAGTTAGATGGTGTATGGGTGAGCCAATAGATGTTTGCCAAGCCCTCACAGTGTTTGGAAGAGTCAAGTTATATTGGTTTAAGAGTTGTATGCTCATTTGCGCCTTCTCGGTGTATCTTGGATTATAAGAACTTCAAGGCCAAGTGGTAGGTGTTTTCATGAAATACATGAGTTAGATGGTGCATGGGTGAGCCAATAGATGTTTGCCAAGCCCTCACAGTGTTTGAAGAGTCAAGTTATCTTGGTTTAAGAGTTGTGAGCCCATTTGCGCCTTCTCGGTTTATCTTGGATTATAAGAACTTCTATTCCAAGTAGTAGGTGTTTTCAAGAAACACATGAGTTAGATGGTGTATGGGAGAGCCAATAGATGTTTGCCAAGCCCTCACAGTGTTTGAAGACACATGTTATCTTGGTTTAAGAGTTGCGAGCCCATTTGCGCCTCCTCGGTTTATCTTGGATTATAAGAACTTCAAGGCCAAGTGGTAGGTGTTTTCATGAAACACATGAGTTAGATGGTGTATGGGTGAGCCAATAGATCTTTGCCAAGCCCTCACAAAGTGTTTGAAGAGTCAAGTTATCTTGGTTTAAGAGTTGTGAGCCCATTTGCGCCTTCTCGGTTTATCTTGGATTATAAGAACTTCTATTCCAAGTAGTAGGTGTTTTCAAGAAACACATGAGTTAGATGGTGTATGCAAGAGCCAATAGATGTTTGCCAAGCCCTCACAGTGTTTGAAGACACAAGTTATCTTGGTTTAAGAGTTGCGAGCCCATTTGCGCCTTCTCGGTTTATCTTGGATTATAAGAACTTCAAGGCCAAGTGGTCGGTGTTTTCATGAAACACATGACTTAGATGGTGTATGGGTGAGCCAATAGATGTTTGCCAAGCCCTCACAGTGTTTGGAAGAGTCAAGTTATATTGGTTTAAGAGTTGTATGCTCATTTGCGCCTTCTCGGTGTATCTTGGATTATAAGAACTTCAAGGCCAAATGGTAGGTGTTTTCATGAAACACATGAGTTATATGGTGTATGGGAGAGCCAATAGATGTTTGCCAAGCCCTCACACAGTTTGAAGAGTCAAGTTATCTTGGTTTAAGAGTTGTGAGCCCATTTGCGCCTTCTCGGTTTATCTTGGATTATAAGAACTTCTATTCCAAGTAGTAGGTGTTTTCAAGAAACACATGAGTTAGATGGTGTATGGAAGAGCCAATAGATGTTTGCCAAGCCCTCACAGTGTTTGAAGACACAGGTTATCTTGGTTTCAGAGTTGTGAGCCCATTTGCGCCTTCTCGGTTTATCTTGGATTACAAGAACTTCAAGGCCAAGTGGTAGGTGTTTTTATGAAACATATGAGTTAGATGGTGTATGGGAGAACCAATAGGTGTTTGCCAAGCCCTCACAGTGTTTGGAAGAGTCAAGTTATATTGGTTTAAGAGTTGTATGCTCATTTGCGCCTTCTCGGTGTATCTTGGATTATAAGAACTTCAAGGCCAAGTGGTAGGTGTTTTCATGAAACACATGAGTTAGATGGTGCATGGGTGAGCCAATAGATGTTTGCCAAGCCCTCACAGTGTTTGAAGAGTCAAGTTATCTTGGTTTAAGAGTTGTGAGCCCATTTGCGCCTTCTCGGTTTATCTTGGATTATAAGAACTTCTATTCCAAGTAGTAGGTGTTTTCAAGAAACACATGAGTTAGATGGTGTATGCAAGAGCCAATAGATGTTTGCCAAGCCCTCACAGTGTTTGAAGACACATGTTATCTTGGTTTAAGAGTTGCGAGCCCATTTGCGCCTCCTCGGTTTATCTTGGATTATAAGAACTTCAAGGCCAAGTGGTCGGTGTTTTCATGAAACACATGACTTAGATGGTGTATGGGAGAGCCAATAGGTGTTTGCCAAGCCCTCACATTGTTTGGAAGAGTCAAGTTATCTTGGTTTAAAAGTTGTGATCCCATTTGCGCCTTCTCGGTTTATCTTGGATTATAAGAACTTCAAGGCCAAGTGGTAGGTTTTTCATGAAACACATGAGTTAGATGGTGTATGGGAGAGCCAACAGATGTTTGCCAAGCCCTCACAGTGTTTGAAGAGTCAAGTTATCTTGGTTTAAGAGTTGTGAGCCCATTTGCGCCTTCTCGGTTTATCTTGGATTATAAGAACTTCTATTCCAAGTAGTAGGTGTTTTCAAGAAACACATGAGTTAGATGGTGTATGCAAGAGCCAATAGATGTTTGCCAAGCCCTCACAGTGTTTGAAGACACAAGTTATCTTGGTTTAAGAGTTGCGAGCCCATTTGCGCCTTCTCGGTTTATCTAGGATTATAAGAACTTCAAGGCCAAGTGGTAGGTGTTTTCATGAAACACATGAGATAGATGGTGTATGGGAGAGCCAATAGATGTTTGCCAAACCCTCACAGTGTTTGGAAGAGTCAAGTTATATTGGTTTAAGAGTTGTATGCTCATTTGCGCCTTCTCGGTTTATCTTGGATTATAAGAACTTCAAGGCCAAGTGGTAGGTGTTTTCATGAAACACATGAGTTATATGGTGCATGGGTGAGCCAATAGATGTTTGCCAAGCCCTCACAGTGTTTGAAGAGTCAAGTTATCTTGGTTTAAGAGTTGTGAGCCCATTTGCGCCTTCTCGGTTTATCTTGGATTATAAGAACTTCTATTCCAAGTAGTAGGTGTTTTCAAGAAACACATGAGTTAGATGGTGTATGCAAGAGCCAATAGATGTTTGCCAAGCCCTCACAGTGTTTGAAGACACATGTTATCTTGGTTTAAGAGTTGCGAGCCCATTTGCGCCTTCTCGGTTTATCTTGGATTACAAGAACTTCAAGGCCAAGTGGTAGGTGTTTTTATGAAACACATGAGTTAGATGGTGTATGGGAGAGCCAATAGGTGTTTGCCAAGCCCTCACAGTGTTTGGAAGAGTCAAGTTATATTGGTTTAAGAGTTGTATGCTCATTTGCGCCTTCTCGGTGTATCTTGGATTATAAGAACTTCAAGGCCAAGTGGTAGGTGTTTTCATGAAACACATGAGTTAGATGGTGCATGGGTGAGCCAATAGATGTTTGCCAAGCCCTCACAGTGTTTGAAGAGTCAAGTTATCTTGGTTTAAGAGTTGTGAGCCCATTTGCGCCTTCTCGGTTTATCTTGGATTATAAGAACTTCTATTCCAAGTAGTAGGTGTTTTCAAGAAACACATGAGTTAGATGGTGTATGGGAGAGCCAATAGATGTTTGCCAAGCCCTCACAGTGTTTGAAGACACATGTTATCTTGGTTTAAGAGTTGCGAGCCCATTTGCGCCTTCTCGGTTTATCTTGGATTATAAGAACTTCAAGGCCAAGTGGTAGGTGTTTTCATGAAACACATGAGTTAGATGGTGTATGGGAGAGCCAATAGGTGTTTGCCAAGCCCTCACAGTGTTTGGAAGAGTCAAGTTATATTGGTTTAAGAGTTGTATGCTCATTTGCGCCTTCTCGGTGTATCTTGGATTATAAGAACTTCAAGGCCAAGTGGTAGGTGTTTTCATGAAACACATGAGTTAGATGGTGCATGGGTGAGCCAATAGATGTTTGCCAAGCCCTCACAGTGTTTGAAGAGTCAAGTTATCTTGGTTTAAGAGTTGTGAGCCCATTTGCGCCTTCTCGGTTTATCTTGGATTATAAGAACTTCTATTCCAAGTAGTAGGTGTTTTCAAGAAACACATGAGTTAGATGGTGTATGCAAGAGCCAATAGATGTTTGCCAAGCCCTCACAGTGTTTGAAGAGTCAAGTTATCTTGGTTTAAGAGTTGCGAGCCCATTTGCGCCTCCTCGGTTTATCTTGGATTATAAGAACTTCAAGGCCAAGTGGTCGGTGTTTTCATGAAACACATGACTTAGATGGTGTATGGGAGAGCCAATAGATGTTTGCCAAGCCCTCACATTGTTTGGAAGAGTCAAGTTATCTTGGTTTAAAAGTTGTGATCCCATTTGCGCCTTCTCGGTTTATCTTGGATTATAAGAACTTCAAGGCCAAGTGGTAGGTTTTTCATGAAACACATGAGTTAGATGGTGTATGGGAGAGCCAATAGATGTTTGCCAAGCCCTCACAGTGTTTGAAGAGTCAAGTTATCTTGGTTTAAGAGTTGTGAGCCCATTTGCGCCTTCTCGGTTTATCTTGGATTATAAGAACTTCTATTCCAAGTAGTAGGTGTTTTCAAGAAACACATGAGTTAGATGGTGTATGCAAGAGCCAATAGATGTTTGCCAAGCCCTCACAGTGTTTGAAGACACAAGTTATCTTGGTTTAAGAGTTGCGAGCCCATTTGCGCCTTCTCGGTTTATCTTGGATTATAAGAACTTCAAGGCCAAGTGGTAGGTGTTTTCATGAAACACATGACTTAGATGGTGTATGGGAGAGCCAATAGATGTTTGCCAAGCCCTCACAGTGTTTGGAAGAGTCAAGTTATATTGGTTTAAGAGTTGTATGCTCATTTGCGCCTTCTCGGTTTATCTTGGATTATAAGAACTTCAAGGCCAAGTGGTAGGTGTTTTCATGAATCACATGAGTTATATGGTGCATGGGTGAGCCAATAGATGTTTGCCAAGCCCTCACAAAGTGTTTGAAGAGTCAAGTTATCTTGGTTTAAGAGTTGTGAGCCCATTTGCGCCTTCTCGGTTTATCTTGGATTATAAGAACTTCTATTCCAAGTAGTAGGTGTTTTCAAGAAACACATGAGTTAGATGGTGTATGCAAGAGCCAATAGATGTTTGCCAAGCCCTCACAGTGTTTGAAGTCACATGTTATCTTGGTTTAAGAGTTGCGAGCCCATTTGCGCCTACTCGGTTTATCTTGGATTATAAGAACTTCAAGGCCAAGTGGTCGGTGTTTTCATGAAACACATGACTTAGATGGTGTATGGGAGAGCCAATAGATGTTTGCCAAGCCCTCACACAGTTTGAAGAGTCAAGTTATATTGGTTTAAGAGTTGTATGCTCATTTGCGCCTTCTCGGTTTATCTTGGATTATAAGAACTTCAAGGCCAAGTGGTAGGTGTTTTCATGAAACACATGAGTTAGATGGTGCATGGGAGAGCCAATTGATGTTTGCCAAGCCCTCACAGTGTTTGAAGAGTCAAGTTATCTTGGTTTAAGAGTTGTGAGCCCATTTGCGCCTTCTCGGTTTATCTTGGATTATAAGAACTTCTATTCCAAGTAGTAGGTGTTTTCAAGAAACACATGAGTTAGATGGTGTATGGGAGAGCCAATAGAAGTTTGCCAAGCCCTCAAAGTGTTTGAAGACACAAGTTATCTTGGTTTAAGAGTTGCGAGCCCATTTGCGCCTTCTCGGTTTATCTTGGATTATAAGAACTTCAAGGCCAAGTGGTAGGTGTTTTCATGAAACACATGAGTTAGATGGTGTATGGGAGAGCCAATAGATGTTTGCCAAGCCCTCACAGTGTTTGGAAGAGTCAAGTTATATTGGTTTAAGAGTTGTATGCTCATTTGCGCCTTCTCGGTTTATCTTGGATTATAAGAACTTCAAGGCCAAGTGGTAGGTGTTTTCATGAAACACATGAGTTATATGGTGTATGGGAGAGCCAATAGATGTTTGCCAAGCCCTCACACAATTTGAAGAGTCAAGTTATATTGGTTTAAGAGTTGTGAGCCCATTTGCGCCTTCTCGGTTTATCTTGGATTATAAGAACTTCTATTCCAAGTAGTAGGTGTTTTCAAGAAACACATGAGTTAGATGGTGTATGGAAGAGCCAATAGATGTTTGCCAAGCCCTCACAGTGTTTGAAGACACATGTTATCTTGGTTTAAGAGTTGTGAGCCCATATGCGCCTTCTCGGTTTATCTTGGATTATAAGAACTTCAAGGCCAAGTGGTAGGTGTTTTCATGAAACACATGAGTTAGATGGTGTATGGGAGAGCCAATAGATGTTTGCCAAGCCCTCACAGTGTTTGGAAGAGTCAAGTTATATTGGTTTAAGAGTTGTATGCTCATTTGCGCCTTCTCGGTTTATCTTGGATTATAAGAACTTCAAGGCCAAGTGGTAGGTGTTTTCATGAAACACATGAGTTAGATGGTGCATGGGTGAGCCAATAGATGTTTGCCAAGCCCTCACAGTGTTTGAAGAGTCAAGTTATCTTGGTTTAAGAGTTGTGAGCCCATTTGCGCCTTCTCGGTTTATCTTGGATTATAAGAACTTCTATTCCAAGTAGTAGGTGTTTTCAAGAAACACATGAGTTAGATGGTGTATGGAAGAGCCAATAGATGTTTGCCAAGCCCTCACAGTGTTTGAAGACACATGTTATCTTGGTTTAAGAGTTGCGAGCCCATTTGCGCCTACTCGGTTTATCTTGGATTATAAGAACTTCAAGGCCAAGTGGTTGGTGTTTTCATGAAACACATGACTTAGATGGTGTATGGGAGAGCCAATAGGTGTTTGCCAAGCCCTCACATTGTTTGGAAGAGTCAAGTTATCTTGGTTTAAGAGTTGTGAGCCCATTTGCGCCTTCTCGGTTTATCTTGGATTATAAGAACTTCAAGGCCAAGTGGTAGGTGTTTTCATGAAACACATGAGTTAGATGGTGTATGGGAGAGCCAATAGATGTTTGCCAAGCCCTCACAGTGTTTGAAGAGTCAAGTTATCTTGGTTTAAGAGTTGTGAGCCCATTTGCGCCTTCTCGGTTTATCTTGGATTATAAGAACTTCTATTCCAAGTAGTAGGTGTTTTCAAGAAACACATGAGTTAGATGGTGTATGCAAGAGCCAATAGATGTTTGCCAAGCCCTCACAGTGTTTGAAGACACAAGTTATCTTGGTTTAAGAGTTGCGAGCCCATTTGCGCCTTCTCGGTTTATCTTGGATTATAACAACTTCAAGGCCAAGTGGTAGGTGTTTTCATGAAACACATGACTTAGATGGTGTTTGGGAGAGCCAATAGATGTTTGCCAAGCCCTCACAGTGTTTGGAAGAGTCAAGTTATATTGGTTTAAGAGTTGTATGCTCATTTGCGCCTTCTCGGTTTTTCTTGGATTATAAGAACTTCAAGGCCAAGTGGTAGGTGTTTTCATGAATCACATGAGTTATATGGTGCATGGGTGAGCCAATAGATGTTTGCCAAGCCCTCACAGTGTTTGAAGAGTCAAGTTATCTTGGTTTAAGAGTTGTGAGCCCATTTGCGCCTTCTCGGTTTATCTTGGATTATAAGAACTTCTATTCCAAGTAGTAGGTGTTTTCAAGAAACACATGAGTTAGATGGTGTATGGGAGAGCCAATAGAAGTTTGCCAAGCCCTCACATAGTTTGAAGACACATGTTATCTTGGTTTAAGAGTTGCGAGCCCATTTGCGCCTTCTCGGTTTATCTTGGATTATAAGAACTTCAAGGCCAAGTGGTAGGTGTTTTCATGAAACACATGAGTTAGATGGTGTATGGGAGAGCCAATAGATGTTTGCCAAGCCCTCACAGTGTTTGGAAGAGTCAAGTTATATTGGTTTAAGAGTTGTATGCTCATTTGCGCCTTCTCGGTTTATCTTGGATTATAAGAACTTCAAGGCCAAGTGGTAGGTGTTTTCATGAAACACATGAGTTATATGGTGTTTGGGTGAGCCAATAGATGTTTGCCTAGCCCTCACAGAGTTGAAGACTCCAGTTATCTTGGTTTAAGAGTTGAATGCCCATTTGCGCCTTCTCGATTTATCTTGGATTATAAGAAGTTCTAGGCCAAGTAGTAGGTGTTTTCATGAAACACATGAGTTATATGGTGTATGGGAGAGCCAATAGATGTTTGCCAAGCCCTCACACAGTTTGAAGAGTCAAGTTATCTTGGTTTAAGAGTTGTGAGCCCATTTGCGCCTTCTCGGTTTATCTTGGATTATAAGAACTTCTATTCCAAGTAGCAGGTGTTTTCAAGAAACACATGAGTTAGATGGTGTATGGAAGAGCCAATAGATGTTTGCCAAGCCCTCACAGTGTTTGAAGACACAAGTTATCTTGGTTTAAGAGTTGTGAGCCCATTTGCGCCTTCTCGGTTTATCTTGGATTATAAGAACTTCAAGGCCAAGTGGTAGGTGTTTTCATGAAACACATGAGTTAGATGGTGTATGGGAGAGCCAATAGATGTTTGCCAAGCCCTCACAGTGTTTGAAGACACAAGTTATCTTGGTTTAAGAGTTGTGAGCCCATTTGCGCCTTCTCGGTTTATCTTGGATTATAAGAACTTCTATTCCAAGTAGTAGGTGTTTTCATGAAACACATGAGTTAGATGGTGTATGGGAGAGCCAATAGATGTTTGCCAAGCCCTCACGAGTTGAAGACCCAACTTATCGTGTTTTAATATTTGTGCGCCCATTTCTTCCTTCTCAGTTGATCTTTGATTATTAGAACATCTAGGCCAAGTAGTAGGTGTTTTCATGAAACACATGAGTTAGATGGTGTTTGGGTGAGCCAATAGATGTTTGCCTAGCCCTCACAGAGTTGAAGACTCCAGTTATAATTGTTTAAGAGTTGTATGCTCATTTGCGCCTTCTCGGTTTATCTTGGATTATAAGAACTTCAAGGCCAACTGGTAGGTGTTTTCATGAAACACATGAGTTAGATGGTGTATGGGAGAGCCAATAGATGTTTGCTAAGCCCTCACAGTGTTCGGGAGTGGCAAGTTATATTGGTTTAAGAGGTGTATGCTCATTTGTGCCTTCTTGGTGTATCTTGGATTATAAGAACTTCTATTCCAAAAAGCAGGTGTTTTCAAGAAACACATGAGTTAGATGGTGTATGGAAGAGCCAATAGATGTTTGCCAAGCCCTCACAGTGTTTGAAGACACATGTTATCTTGGTTTAAGAGTTGCGAGCCCATTTGCGCCTTCTCGGTTTATCTTGGATTATAAGAACTTCAAGGCCAAGTCGTCGGTGTTTTCATGAAACACATGACTTAGATGGTGTATGGGAGAGCCAATAGGTGTTTGCCAAGCCCTCACAGTGTTTGGAAGAGTCAAGTTATCTTGGTTTAAGAGTTCTATGCTCATTTGCGCCTTCTCGGTTTATTTTGGATTATAAGAACTTCAAGGCCAAGTGGTAGGTGTTTTCATGAAACACATGAGTTAGATGGTGCATGGTTGAGCCAATAGATGTTTGCCAAGCCCTCACAGTGTTTGAAGAGTCAAGTTATCTTGGTTTAAGAGTTGTGAGCCCATTTGCGCCTTCTCGGTTTATCTTGGATTATAAGAACTTCTATTCCAAGTAGTAGGTGTTTTCAAGAAACACATGAGTTAGATGGTGTAAGCAAGAGCCAATAGATGTTTGCCAAGCCCTCACAGTGTTTGAAGTCACATGTTATCTTGGTTTAAGAGTTGCGAGCCCATTTGCGCCTACTCGGTTTATCTTGGATTATAAGAACTTCAAGGCCAAGTGGTCGGTGTTTTCATGAAACACATGACTTAGATGGTGTATGGGTGAGCCAATAGATGTTTGCCAAGCCCTCACAGTGTTTGGAAGAGTCAAGTTATATTGGTTTAAGAGTTGTATGCTCATTTGCGCCTTCTCGGTTTATCTTGGATTATAAGAACTTCTAGGCCAAGTGGTAGGTGTTTTCATGAAACACATGAGTTATATGGTGTATGGGAGAGCCAATAGATGTTTGCCAAGCCCTCACACAGTTTGAAGAGTCAAGTTATGTTGGTTTAAGAGTTGTGAGCCCATTTGCGCCTTCTCGGTTTATCTTGGATTATAAGAACTTCTATGCCAAGTAGTAGGTGTTTTCAAGAAACACATGAGTTAGATGGTGTATGGGAGAGCCAATAGATGTTTGCCAAGCCCTCACAGTGTTTGGAAGAGTCAAGTTATATTGGTTTAAGAGTTGTATGCTCATTTGCGCCTTCTCGGTGTATCTTGGATTATAAGAACTTCAAGGCCAAGTGGTAGGTGTTTTCATGAAATACATGAGTTAGATGGTGCATGGGTGAGCCAATAGATGTTTGCCAAGCCCTCACAGTGTTTGGAAGAGTCAAGTTATCTTGGTTTAAGAGTTGTGAGCCCATTTGCGCCTTCTCGGTTTATCTTGGATTATAAGAACTTCTATTCCAAGTAGTAGGTGTTTTCAAGAAACACATGAGTTAGATGGTGTATGCAAGAGCCAATAGATGTTTGCCAAGCCCTCACAGTGTTTGAAGACACATGTTATCTTGGTTTAAGAGTTGCGAGCCCATTTGCGCCTCCTCGGTTTATCTTGGATTATAAGAACTTCAAGGCCAAGTGGTAGGTGTTTTCATGAAACACATGAGTTAGATGGTGCATGGGTGAGCCAATAGATGTTTGCCAAGCCCTCACAGTGTTTGAAGAGTCAAGTTATCTTGGTTTAAGAGTTGTGAGCCCATTTGCGCCTTCTCGGTTTATCTTGGATTATAAGAACTTCTATTCCAAGTAGTAGGTGTTTTCAAGAAACACATGAGTTAGATGGTGTAAGCAAGAGCCAATAGATGTTTGCCAAGCCCTCACAGTGTTTGAAGACACATGTTATCTTGGTTTAAGAGTTGCGAGCCCATTTGCGCCTTCTCGGTTTATCTTGGATTATAAGAACTTCAAGGCCAAGTGGTCGGTGTTTTCATGAAACACATGACTTAGATGGTGTATGGGTGAGCCAATAGATGTTTGCCAAGCCCTCACAGTGTTTGGAAGAGTCAAGTTATATTGGTTTAAGAGTTGTATGCTCATTTGCGCCTTCTCGGTTTATCTTGGATTATAAGAACTTCAAGGCCAAATGGTAGGTGTTTTCATGAAACACATGAGTTATATGGTGTATGGGAGAGCCAATAGATGTTTTCCAAGCCCTCACACAGTTTGAAGAGTCAAGTTATGTTGGTTTAAGAGTTGTGAGCCCATTTGCGCCTTCTCGGTTTATCTTGGATTATAAGAACTTCTATTCCAAGTAGTAGGTGTTTTCAAGAAACACATGAGTTAGATGGTGTATGGGTGAGCCAATAGATGTTTGCCAAGCCCTCACAGTGTTTGGAAGAGTCAAGTTATATTGGTTTAAGAGTTGTATGCTCATTTGCGCCTTCTCGGTGTATCTTGGATTATAAGAACTTCAAGGCCAAGTGGTAGGTGTTTTCATGAAATACATGAGTTAGATGGTGCATGGGTGAGCCAATAGATGTTTGCCAAGCCCTCACAGTGTTTGAAGAGTCAAGTTATCTTGGTTTAAGAGTTGTGAGCCCATTTGCGCCTTCTCGGTTTATCTTGGATTATAAGAACTTCTATTCCAAGTAGTAGGTGTTTTCAAGAAACACATGAGTTAGATGGTGTATGCAAGAGCCAATAGATG
Organism: Styphnolobium japonicum; assembly: GCA_023212625.1. Taxonomy (NCBI): domain Eukaryota; kingdom Viridiplantae; phylum Streptophyta; class Magnoliopsida; order Fabales; family Fabaceae; genus Styphnolobium; species Styphnolobium japonicum. The sequence continues at coordinate 733,751 of JALBWW010000039.1, forward strand.
TTTGCCAAGCCCTCACAGTGTTTGAAGACACATGTTATCTTGGTTTAAGAGTTGTGAGCCCATTTGCGCCTTCTCGGTTTATCTTGGATTATAAGAACTTCAAGGCCAAGTGGTAGGTGTTTTCATGAAACACATGAGTTAGATGGTGTATGGGTGAGCCAATAGATGTTTGCCAAGCCCTCACAGTGTTTGAAGAGTCAAGTTATCTTGGTTTAAGAGTTGTGAGCCCATTTGCGCCTTCTCGGTTTATCTTGGATTATAAGAACTTCTATTCCAAGTAGTAGGTGTTTTCAAGAAACACATGAGTTAGATGGTGTAAGCAAGAGCCAATAGATGTTTGCCAAGCCCTCACAGTGTTTGAAGACACATGTTATCTTGGTTTAAGAGTTGTGAGCCCATTTGCGCCTTCTCGGTTTATCTTGGATTATAAGAACTTCAAGGCCAAGTGGTAGGTGTTTTCATGAAACACATGAGTTAGATGGTGTATGGGTGAGCCAATAGATGTTTGCCAAGCCCTCACAGTGTTTGGAAGAGTCAAGTTATATTGGTTTAAGAGTTGTATGCTCATTTGCGCCTTCTCGGTTTATCTTGGATTATAAGAACTTCAAGGCCAAGTGGTAGGTGTTTTCATGAAACACATGAGTTATATGGTGTATGGGAGAGCCAATAGATGTTTTCCAAGCCCTCACACAGTTTGAAGAGTCAAGTTATGTTGGTTTAAGAGTTGTGAGCCCGTTTGCGCCTTCTCGGTTTATCTTGGATTATAAGAACTTCTATCCCAAGTAGTAGGTGTTTTCAAGAAACACATGAGTTAGATGGTGTATGGAAGAGCCAATAGATGTTTGCCAAGCCCTCACAGTGTTTGAAGACACAAGTTATCTTGGTTTAAGAGTTGTGAGCCCATTTGCGCCTTCTCGGTTTATCTTGGATTATAAGAACTTCAAGGCCAAGTGGTAGGTGTTTTCATGAAACACATGAGTTAGATGGTGTATGGGAGAGCCAATAGATGTTTGCCAAGCCCTCACAGTGTTTGGAAGAGTCAAGTTATATTGGTTTAAGAGTTGTATGCTCATTTGCGCCTTCTCGGTTTATCTTGGATTATAAGAACTTCAAGGCCAAGTGGTAGGTGTTTTCATGAAACACATGAGTTAGATGGTGCATGGGTGAGCCAATAGATGTTTGCCAAGCCCTCACAGTGTTTGAAGAGTCAAGTTATCTTGGTTTAAGAGTTGTGAGCCCATTTGCGCCTTCTCGGTTTATCTTGGATTATAAGAACTTCTATTCCAAGTAGTAGGTGTTTTCAAGAAACACATGAGTTAGATGGTGTATGGGAGAGCCAATAGAAGTTTGCCAAGCCCTCACAGTGTTTGAAGAGTCAAGTTATCTTGGTTTAAGAGTTGCGAGCCCATTTGCGCCTTCTCGGTTTATCTTGGATTATAAGAAGTTGAAGGCCAAGTGGTCGGTGTTTTCATGAAACTCATGACTTAGATGGTGTATGGGAGAGCCAATAGATGTTTTCCAAGCCCTCACAGTGTTTGAAGAGTCAAGTTATCTTGGTTTAAGAGTTGTGAGCCCATTTGCGCCTTCTCGGTTTATCTTGGATTATAAGAACTTCAAGGCCAAGTGGTAGGTGTTTTCATGAAACACATGAGTTAGATGGTGTATGGGAGAGCCAATAGATGTTTGCCAAGCCCTCACAGTGTTTGAAGAGTCAAGTTATCTTGGTTTAAGAGTTGTGAGCCCATTTGCGCCTTCTCGGTTTATCTTGGATTATAAGAACTTCTATTCCAAGTAGTAGGTGTTTTCAAGAAACACATGAGTTAGATGGTGTATGCAAGAGCCAATAGATGTTTGCCAAGCCCTCACAGTGTTTGAAGACACAGGTTATCTTGGTTTCAGAGTTGTGAGCCCATTTGCGCCTTCTCGGTTTATCTTGGATTATAAGAACTTCAAGGCCAAGTGGTCGGTGTTTTCATGAAACACATGACTTAGATGGTGTTTGGGAGAGCCAATAGATGTTTGCCAAGCCCTCACAGTGTTTGGAAGAGTCAAGTTATATTGGTTTAAGAGTTGTATGCTCATTTGCGCCTTCTCGGTTTTTCTTGGATTATAAGAACTTCAAGGCCAAGTGGTAGGTGTTTTCATGAATCACATGAGTTATATGGTGTATGGGAGAGCCAATAGATGTTTGCCAAGCCCTCACAGTGTTTGAAGAGTCAAGTTATCTTGGTTTAAGAGTTGTGAGCCCATTTGCGCCTTCTCGGTTTATCTTGGATTATAAGAACTTCTATTCCAAGTAGTAGGTGTTTTCAAGAAACACATGAGTTAGATGGTGTATGCAAGAGCCAATAGATGTTTGCCAAGCCCTCACAGTGTTTGAAGACACAAGTTATCTTGGTTTAAGAGTTGCGAGCCCATTTGCGCCTTCTCGGTTTATCTTGGATTATAAGAACTTCAAGGCCAAGTGGTCGGTGTTTTCATGAAACACATGACTTAGATGGTGTATGGGAGAGCCAATAGATGTTTGCCAAGCCCTCACAGTGTTTGGAAGAGTCAAGTTATATTGGTTTAAGAGTTGTATGCTCATTTGCGCCTTCTCGGTTTATCTTGGATTATAAGAACTTCAAGGCCAAGTGGTAGGTGTTTTCATGAAACACATGAGTTATATGGTGTTTGGGTGAGCCAATAGATGTTTGCCTAGCCCTCACAGAGTTGAAGACTCCAGTTATCTTGGTTTAAGAGTTGAATGCCCATTTGCGCCTTCTCGATTTATCTTGGATTATAAGAAGTTCTAGGCCAAGTAGTAGGTGTTTTCATGAAACACATGAGTTATATGGTGTATGGGAGAGCCAATAGATGTTTGCCAAGCCCTCACAGAGTTTGAAGAGTCAAGTTATCTTGGTTTAAGAGTTGTGAGCCCATTTGCGCCTTCTCGGTTTATCTTGGATTATAAGAACTTCTATTCCAAGTAGGTAGGTGTTTTCAAGAAACACATGAGTTAGATGGTGTATGGAAGTGCCAATAGATGTTTGCCAAGTCCTCACAGTGTTTGAAGACTCAAGTTATCTTGGTTTAAGAGTTGTGAGCCCATTTGCGCCTTCTCGGTTTATCTTGGATTATAAGAACTTCAAGGCCAAGTGGTAGGTGTTTTCATGAAACACATGAGTTAGATGGTGTATGGGAGAGCCAATAGATGTTTGCCAAGCCCTCACCTTGTTTGAAGACTCAAGTTATCTTGGTTTAAGAGTTGTGAGCCCATTTGCGCCTTCTCGGTTTATCTTGGATTATAAGAACTTCTAGGCCAAGTAGTAGGTGTTTTCATGAAACACATGAGTTAGATGGTGTATGGGAGAGCCAATAGATGTTTGCCAAGCCCTCACAGAGTTGAAGACTCAAGTTATCGTGGTTTAATATTTGTGCGCCCATTTCTTCCTTCTCAGTTTATCTTTGATTATTAGAAATTCTAGGCCAAGTAGTAGGTGTTTTCATGTAACACATGAGTTAGATGTTTTATGGGAGTGCCAATAGATGTTTGCCAAGCCCTCACACGAGTTGAAGACTCAAGTTATAATTGTTTAAGAGTTGTATGCTCATTTGCGCCTTCTCGGTTTATCTTGGATTATAAGAACTTCAAGGCCAAGTGGTAGGTGTTTTCATGAAACACATGAGTTAGATGGTGTATGGGAGAGCCAATAGATGTTTGCCAAGCCCTCACAGTGTTTGGAAGTGGCAAGTTATATTGGTTTAAGAGTTGTATGCTCATTTGTGCCTTCTTGGTGTATCTTGGATTATAAGAACTTCTATTCCAAAAAGCAGGTGTTTTCATGAAACACATGAGTTAGATGGTGTATGGAAGAGCCAATAGATGTTTGCCAAGCCCTCACAGTGTTTGAAGACACAAGTTATCTTGGTTTAAGAGTTGTGAGCCCATTTGCGCCTTCTCGGTTTATCTTGGATTATAAGAACTTCAAGGCCAAGTGGTAGGTGTTTTTATGAAACACATGAGTTAGATGGTGTATGGGAGAGCCAATAGATGTTTGCCAAGCCCTCACAGTGTTTGGAAGAGTCAAGTTATATTGGTTTAAGAGTTGTATGCTCATTTGAGCCTTCTCGGTTTATCTTGGATTATAAGAACTTCAAGGCCAAGTGGTAGGTGTTTTCATGAAACACATGAGTTAGATGGTGTATGGGTGAGCCAATAGATGTTTGCCAAGCCCTCACAGTGTTTGGAAGAGTCAAGTTATCTTGGTTTAAGAGTTGTGAGCCCATTTGCGCCTTCTCGGTTTATCTTGGATTATAAGAACTTCTATTCCAAGTAGTAGGTGTTTTCAAGAAACACATGAGTTAGATGGTGTATGGGAGAGCCAATAGAAGTTTGCCAAGCCCTCACATAGTTTGAAGAGTCAAGTTATCTTGGTTTAAGAGTTGTGAGCCCATTTGCGCCTTCTCGGTTTATCTTGGATTATAAGAACTTCAAGGCCAAGTGGTAGGTGTTTTCATGAAACACATGAGTTAGATGGTGTATGGGAGAGCCAATAGATGTTTGCCAAGCCCTCACAGTGTTTGGAAGAGTCAAGTTATCTTGGTTTAAGAGTTGTGAGCCCATTTGCGCCTTCTCGGTTTATCTTGGATTATAAGAACTTCAAGGCCAAGTGGTAGGTGTTTTCATGAAACACATGAGTTAGATGGTGTATGGGAGAGCCAATAGATGTTTGCCAAGCCCTCACAGTGTTTGAAGAGTCAAGTTATCTTGGTTTAAGAGTTGTGAGCCCATTTGCGCCTTCTCGGTTTATCTTGGATTATAAGAACTTCTATTCCAAGTAGTAGGTGTTTTCAAGAAACACATGAGTTAGATGGTGTATGCAAGAGCCAATAGATGTTTGCCAAGCCCTCACAGTGTTTGAAGACACAAGTTATCTTGGTTTAAGAGTTGCGAGCCCATTTGCGCCTTCTCGGTTTATCTTGGATTATAAGAACTTCAAGGCCAAGTGGTCGGTGTTTTCATGAAACACATGAGTTAGATGGTGTATGGGAGAGCCAATAGGTGTTTGCCAAGCCCTCACATTGTTTGGAAGAGTCAAGTTATCTTGGTTTAAGAGTTGTGAGCCCATTTGCGCCTTCTCGGTTTATCTTGGATTATAAGAACTTCTATTCCAAGTAGTAGGTGTTTTCAAGAAACACATGAGTTAGATGGTGTATGCAAGAGCCAATAGATGTTTGCCAAGCCCTCACAGTGTTTGAAGACACAAGTTATCTTGGTTTAAGAGTTGCGAGCCCATTTGCGCCTTCTCGGTTTATCTTGGATTATAAGAACTTCAAGGCCAAGTGGTAGGTGTTTTCATGAAACACATGACTTAGATGGTGTTTGGGAGAGCCAATAGATGTTTGCCAAACCATCACAGTGTTTGAAAGAGTCAAGTTATATTGGTTTAAGAGTTGTATGCTCATTTGCGCCTTCTCGGTTTATCTTGGATTATAAGAACTTCAAGGCCAAGTGGTAGGTGTTTTCATGAATCACATGAGTTATATGGTGCATGGGTGAGCCAATAGATATTTGCCAAGCCCGCACGGTGTTTGAAGAGTCAAGTTATCTTGGTTTAAGAGTTGTGAGCCCATTTGCGCCTTCTCGGTTTATCTTGGATTATAAGAACTTCTATTCCAAGTAGTAGGTGTTTTCAAGAAACACATGAGTTAGATGGTGTATGCAAGAGCCAATAGATGTTTGCCAAGCCCTCACAGTGTTTGAAGACACAAGTTATCTTTGTTTAAGAGTTGCGAGCCCATTTGCGCCTTCTCGGTTTATCTTGGATTATAAGAACTTCAAGGCGAAGTGGTCGGTGTTTTCATGAAACACATGACTTAGATGGTGTTTGGGAGAGCCAATAGATGTTTGCCAAGCCCTCACAGTGTTTGGAAGAGTCAAGTTATATTGGTTTAAGAGTTGTATGCTCATTTGCGCCTTCTCGGTTTATCTTGGATTATAAGAACTTCAAGGCCAAGTGGTAGGTGTTTTCATGAATCACATGAGTTATATGGTGCATGGGTGAGCCAATAGATGTTTGCCAAGCCCTCACAGTGTTTGAAGAGTCAAGTTATCTTGGTTTAAGAGTTGTGTGCCCATTTGCGCCTTCTCGGTTTATCTTGGATTATAAGAAATTCTATTCCAAGTAGTAGGTGTTTTCAAGAAACACATGAGTTAGATGGTGTATGCAAGAGCCAATAGATGTTTGCCAAGCCCTCACAGTGTTTGAAGACACAAGTTATCTTGGTTTAAGAGTTGTGAGCCCATTTGCGACTTCTCGGTTTATCTTGGATTACAAGAACTTCAAGCCCAAGTGGTAGGTGTTTTTATGAAACTCATGAGTTAGATGGTGTATGGGAGAGCCAATAGATGTTTGCCAAGCCCTCACAATGTTTGGGACAGTCAAGTTATATTGGTTTAAGAGTTGTATGCTCATTTGCGCCTTCTCGGTTTATCTTGGATTATAAGAACTTCAAGGCCAAGTGGTAGGTGTTTTCATGAAACACATGAGTTATATGGTGTATGGGTGAGCCAATAGATGTTTGCCAAGCCCTCACACAGTTTGAAGAGTCAAGTTATATTGGTTTAAGAGTTGTATGCTCATTTGCGCCTTCTCGGTTTATCTTGGATTATAAGAACTTCTATTCCAAGTAGTAGGTGTTTTCAAGAAACACATGAGTTAGATGGTGTATGGAAGAGCCAATAGATGTTTGCCAAGCCCTCACAGTGTTTGAAGACACAAGTTATCTTGGTTTAAGAGTTGTGAGCCCATTTGCGACTTCTCGGTTTATCTTGGATTACAAGAACTTCAAGCCCAAGTGGTAGGTGTTTTTATGAAACTCATGAGTTACATGGTGTATGGGAGAGCCAATAGATGTTTGCCAAGCCCTCACAGTGTTTGGAAGAGTCAAGTTATATTGGTTTAAGAGTTGTATGCTCATTCGCGCCTTCTCGGTGTATCTTGGATTATAAGAACTTCAAGGCCAAGTGGTAGGTGTTTTCATGAAACACATGAGTTAGATGGTGCATGGGTGAGCCAATAGATGTTTGACAAGCCCTCACACAGTTTGAAGAGTCAAGTTATCTTGGTTTAAGAGTTGTGAGCCCATTTGCGCCTTCTCGGTTTATCTTGGATTATAAGAACTTCTATTCCAAGTAGTAGGTGTTTTCAAGAAACACATGAGTTAGATGGTGTATGCAAGAGCCAATAGATGTTTGCCAAGCCCTCACAGTGTTTGAAGTCACATGTTATCTTGGTTTAAGAGTTGCGAGCCCATTTGCGCCTACTCGGTTTATCTTGGATTATAAGAACTTCAAGGCCAAGTGGTCGGTGTTTTCATGAAACACATGACTTAGATGGTGTATGGGAGAGCCAATAGATGTTTGCCAAGCCCTCACACAGTTTGAAGAGTCAAGTTATCTTGGTTTAAGAGTTGTGAGCCCATTTGCGCCTTCTCGGTTTATCTTGGATTATAAGAACTTCAAGGCCAAGTGGTAGGTGTTTTCATGAAACACATGAGTTAGATGGTGTATGGGAGAGCCAATAGATGTTTGCCAAGCCCTCACAGTGTTTGAAGAGTCAAGTTATCTTGGTTTAAGAGTTGTGAGCCCATTTGCGCCTTCTCGGTTTATCTTGGATTATAAGAACTTCTATTCCAAGTAGTAGGTGTTTTCAAGAAACACATGAGTTAGATGGTGTATGCAAGAGCCAATAGATGTTTGCCAAGCCCTCACAGTGTTTGAAGACACAAGTTATGTTGGTTTAAGAGTTGCGAGCTCATTTGCGCCTTCTCGGTTTATCTTGGATTATAACAACTTCAAGGCCCAGTGGTCGGTGTTTTCATGAAACACATGACTTAGATGGTGTTTGGGAGAGCCAATAGATGTTTGCCAAGCCCTCACAGTGTTTGGAAGAGTCAAGTTATATTGGTTTAAGAGTTGTATGCTCATTTGCGCCTTCTCGGTTTATCTTGGATTATAAGAACTTCAAGGCCAAGTGGTAGGTGTTTTCATGAATCACATGAGTTATATGGTGCATGGGTGAGCCAATAGATGTTTGCCAAGCCCTCAAAGTGTTTGAAGAGTCAAGTTATGTTGGTTTAAGAGTTGTGAGCCCATTTGCGCCTTCTCGGTTTATCTTGGATTATAAGAACTTCTATTCCAAGTAGTAGGTGTTTTCAAGAAACACATGAGTTAGATGGTGTATGGAAGAGCCAATAGATGTTTGCCAAGCCCTCACAGTGTTTGGAAGAGTCAAGTTATATTGGTTTAAGAGTTGTGAGCCCATTTGCGCCTCCTCGGTTTATCTTGGATTATAAGAACTTCAAGGCCAAGTGGTCGGTGTTTTCATGAAACACATGACTTAGATGGTGTATGGGAGAGCCAATAGGTGTTTGCCAAGCCCTCACATTGTTTGGAAGAGTCAAGTTATCTTGGTTTAAAAGTTGTGAGCCCATTTGCGCCTTCTCGGTTTATCTTGGATTATAAGAACTTCAAGGCCAAGTGGTAGGTTTTTCATGAAACACATGAGTTAGATGGTGTATGGGAGAGCCAACAGATGTTTGCCAAGCCCTCACAGTGTTTGGAAGAGTCAAGTTATCTTGGTTTAAGAGTTGTGAGCCCATTTGCGCCTTCTCGGTTTATCTTGGATTATAAGAACTTCTATTCCAAGTAGTAGGTGTTTTCAAGAAACACATGAGTTAGATGGTGTATGCAAGAGCCAATAGATGTTTGCCAAGCCCTCACAGTGTTTGAAGACACAAGTTATCTTGGTTTAAGAGTTGCGAGCCCATTTGCGCCTTCTCGGTTTATCTTGGATTATAAGAACTTCAAGGCCAAGTGGTCGGTGTTTTCATGAAACACATGACTTAGATGGTGTATGGGAGAGCCAATAGGTGTTTGCCAAGCCCTCACATTGTTTGGAAGAGTCAAGTTATCTTGGTTTAAGAGTTGTGAGCCCATTTGCGCCTTCTCGGTTTATCTTGGATTATAAGAACTTCTATTCCAAGTAGTAGGTGTTTTCAAGAAACACATGAGTTAGATGGTGTATGCAAGAGCCAATAGATGTTTGCCAAGCCCTCACAGTGTTTGGAAGACACAAGTTATCTTGGTTTAAGAGTTGCGAGCCCATTTGCGCCTTCTCGGTTTATCTTGGATTATAACAACTTCAAGGCCAAGTGGTCGGTGTTTTCATGAAACACATGACTTAGATGGTGTTTGGGAGAGCCAATAGATGTTTGCCAAACCATCACAGTGTTTGAAAGAGTCAAGTTATATTGGTTTAAGAGTTGTATGCTCATTTGCGCCTTCTCGGTTTATCTTGGATTATAAGAACTTCAAGGCCAAGTGGTAGGTGTTTTCATGAATCACATGAGTTATATGGTGCATGGGTGAGCCAATAGATGTTTGCCAAGCCCTCACAGTGTTTGAAGAGTCAAGTTATCTTGGTTTAAGAGTTGTGAGCCCATTTGCGCCTTCTCGGTTTATCTTGGATTATAAGAACTTCTATTCCAAGTAGTAGGTGTTTTCAAGAAACACATGAGTTAGATGGTGTATGCAAGAGCCAATAGATGTTTGCCAAGCCCTCACAGTGTTTGAAGACACAAGTTATCTTTGTTTAAGAGTTGCGAGCCCATTTGCGCCTTCTCGGTTTATCTTGGATTATAAGAACTTCAAGGCCAAGTGGTATGTGTTTTCATGAATCTCATGACTTAGATGGTGTTTGGGAGAGCCAATAGATGTTTGCCAAGCCCTCACAGTGTTTGGAAGAGTCAAGTTATATTGGTTTAAGAGTTGTATGCTCATTTGCGCCTTCTCGGTGTATCTTGGATTATAAAAACTTCAAGGCCAAGTGGTAGGTGTTTTCATGAATCACATGAGTTAGATGGTGCATGGGTGAGCCAATAGATGTTTGCCAAGCCCTCACAGTGTTTGAAGAGTCAAGTTATCTTGGTTTAAGAGTTGTGTGCCCATTTGCGCCTTCTCGGTTTATCTTGGATTATAAGAAATTCTATTCCAAGTAGTAGGTGTTTTCAAGAAACACATGAGTTAGATGGTGTATGCAAGAGCCAATAGATGTTTGCCAAGCCCTCACAGTGTTTGAAGACACAAGTTATCTTGGTTTAAGAGTTGTGAGCCCATTTGCGCCTTCTCGGTTTATCTTGGATTACAAGAACTTCAAGGCCAAGTGGTAGGTGTTTTTATGAAACACATGAGTTAGATGGTGTATGGGAGAGCCAATAGATGTTTGCCAAGCCCTCACAGTGTTTGGAAGAGTCAAGTTATATTGGTTTAAGAGTTGTATGCTCATTTGCGCCTTCTCGGTTTATCTTGGATTATAAGAACTTCAAGGCCAAGTGGTAGGTGTTTTCATGAAACACATGAGTTATATGGTGTATGGGAGAGCCAATAGATGTTTGCCAAGCCCTCACACAGTTTGAAGAGTCAAGTTATGTTGGTTTAAGAGTTGTGAGCCCATTTGCGCCTTCTCGGTTTATCTTGGATTATAAGAACTTCTATTCCAAGTAGTAGGTGTTTTCAAGAAACACATGAGTTAGATGGTGTATGGAAGAGCCAATAGATGTTTGCCAAGCCCTCACAGTGTTTGAAGACACAAGTTATCTTGGTTTAAGAGTTGTGAGCCCATTTGCGCCTTCTCGGTTTATCTTGGATTACAAGAACTTCAAGGCCAAGTGGTAGGTGTTTTTATGAAACTCATGAGTTAGATGGTGTATGGGAGAGCCAATAGATGTTTGCCAAGCCCTCACAGTGTTTGGAAGAGTCAAGTTATATTGGTTTAAGAGTTGTATGCTCATTCGCGCCTTCTCGGTGTATCTTGGATTATAAGAACTTCAAGGCCAAGTGGTAGGTGTTTTCATGAAACACATGAGTTAGATGGTGCATGGGTGAGCCAATAGATGTTTGACAAGCCCTCACAGTGTTTGAAGAGTCAAGTTATCTTGGTTTAAGAGTTGTGAGCCCATTTGCGCCTTCTCGGTTTATCTTGGATTATAAGAACTTCTATTCCAAGTAGTAGGTGTTTTCAAGAAACACATGAGTTAGATGGTGTATGCAAGAGCCAATAGATGTTTGCCAAGCCCTCACAGTGTTTGAAGACACATGTTATCTTGGTTTAAGAGTTGCGAGGCCATTTGCGCCTCCTCGGTTTATCTTGGATTATAAGAACTTCAAGGCCAAGTGGTCGGTGTTTTCATGAAACACATGACTTAGATGGTGTATGGGAGAGCCAATAGGTGTTTGCCAAGCCCTCACATTGTTTGGAAGAGTCAAGTTATCTTGGTTTAAAAGTTGTGAGCCCATTTGCGCCTTCTCGGTTTATCTTGGATTATAAGAACTTCAAGGCCAAGTGGTAGGTTTTTCATGAAACACATGAGTTAGATGGCGTATGGGAGAGCCAACAGATGTTTGCCAAGCCCTCACAGTGTTTGAAGAGTCAAGTTATCTTGGTTTAAGAGTTGTGAGCCCATTTGCGCCTTCTCGGTTTATCTTGGATTATAAGAACTTCTATTCCAAGTAGTAGGTGTTTTCAAGAAACACATGAGTTAGATGGTGTATGCAAGAGCCAATAGATGTTTGCCAAGCCCTCACAGTGTTTGAAGACACAAGTTATCTTGGTTTAAGAGTTGCGAGCTCATTTGCGCCTTCTCGGTTTATCTTGGATTATAACAACTTCAAGGCTCAGTGGTCGGTGTTTTCATGAAACACATGACTTAGATGGTGTTTGGGAGAGCCAATAGATGTTTGCCAAGCCCTCACAGTGTTTGGAAGAGTCAAGTTATATTGGTTTAAGAGTTGTATGCTCATTTGCGCCTTCTCGGTTTATCTTGGATTATAAGAACTTCAAGGCCAAGTGGTAGGTGTTTTCATGAATCACATGAGTTATATGGTGCATGGGTGAGCCAATAGATGTTTGCCAAGCCCTCAAAGTGTTTGAAGAGTCAAGTTATGTTGGTTTAAGAGTTGTGAGCCCATTTGCGCCTTCTCGGTTTATCTTGGATTATAAGAACTTCTATTCCAAGTAGTAGGTGTTTTCAAGAAACACATGAGTTAGATGGTGTATGGAAGAGCCAATAGATGTTTGCCAAGCCCTCACAGTGTTCGAAGACACAAGTTATCTTGGTTTAAGAGTTGTGAGCCCATTTGCGCCTCCTCGGTTTATCTTGGATTATAAGAACTTCAAGGCCAAGTGGTCGGTGTTTTCATGAAACACATGACTTAGATGGTGTATGGGAGAGCCAATAGGTGTTTGCCAAGCCCTCACATTGTTTGGAAGAGTCAAGTTATCTTGGTTTAAAAGTTGTGAGCCCATTTGCGCCTTCTCGGTTTATCTTGGATTATAAGAACTTCAAGGCCAAGTGGTAGGTTTTTCATGAAACACATGAGTTAGATGGTGTATGGGAGAGCCAACAGATGTTTGCCAAGCCCTCACAGTGTTTGAAGAGTCAAGTTATCTTGGTTTAAGAGTTGTGAGCCCATTTGCGCCTTCTCGGTTTATCTTGGATTATAAGAACTTCTATTCCAAGTAGTAGGTGTTTTCAAGAAACACATGAGTTAGATGGTGTATGCAAGAGCCAATAGATATTTGCCAAGCCCTCACAGTGTTTGAAGACACATGTTATCTTGGTTTAAGAGTTGCGAGCTCATTTGCGCCTTCTCGGTTTATCTTGGATTATAACAACTTCAAGGCCCAGTGGTCGGTGTTTTCATGAAACACATGACTTAGATGGTGTTTGGGAGAGCCAATAGATGTTTGCCAAGCCCTCACAGTGTTTGGAAGAGTCAAGTTATATTGGTTTAAGAGTTGTATGCTCATTTGCGCCTTCTCGGTTTATCTTGGATTATAAGAACTTCAAGGCCAAGTGGTAGGTGTTTTCATGAATCACATGAGTTATATGGTGCATGGGTGAGCCAATAGATGTTTGCCAAGCCCTCACATTGTTTGAAGAGTCAAGTTATCTTGGTTTAAGAGTTGTGAGCCCATTTGCGCCTTCTCGGTTTATCTTGGATTATAAGAACTTCTATTCCAAGTAGTAGGTGTTTTCAAGAAACACATGAGTTAGATGGTGTATGCAAGAGCCAATAGATGTTTGCCAAGCCCTCACAGTGTTTGAAGACACAAGTTATCTTGGTTTAAGAGTTGTGAGCCCATTTGCGACTTCTCGGTTTATCTTGGATTACAAGAACTTCAAGGCCAAGTGGTAGGTGTTTTCATGAATCACATGAGTTATATGGTGCATGGGTGAGCCAATAGATGTTTGCCAAGCCCTCACAGTGTTTGAAGAGTCAAGTTATCTTGGTTTAAGAGTTGTGAGCCCATTTGCGCCTTCTCGGTTTATCTTGGATTATAAGAACTTCTATTCCAAGTAGTAGGTGTTTTCAAGAAACACATGAGTTAGATGGTGTATGCAAGAGCCAATAGATGTTTGCCAAGCCCTCACAGTGTTTGAAGACACAAGTTATCTTGGTTTAAGAGTTGTGAGCCCATTTGCGACTTCTCGGTTTATCTTGGATTACAAGAACTTCAAGGCCAAGTGGTAGGTGTTTTTATGAAACTCATGAGTTAGATGGTGTATGGGAGAGCCAATAGATGTTTGCCAAGCCCTCACAGTGTTTGGAAGAGTCAAGTTATATTGGTTTAAGAGTTGTATGCTCATTTGCGCCTTCTCGATTTATCTTGGATTATAAGAAGTTCTAGGCCAAGTAGTAGGTGTTTTCATGAAACACATGAGTTATATGGTGTATGGGAGAGCCAATAGATGTTTGCCAAGCCCTCACACAGTTTGAAGAGTCAAGTTATCTTGGTTTAAGAGTTGTGAGCCCATTTGCGCCTTCTCGGTTTATCTTGGATTATAAGAACTTCTATTCCAAGTAGCAGGTGTTTTCAAGAAACACATGAGTTAGATGGTGTATGGAAGAGCCAATAGATGTTTGCCAAGTCCTCACAGGGTTTGAAGACACAAGTTATCTTGGTTTAAGAGTTGTGAGCCCATTTGCGCCTTCTCGGTTCATCTTGGATTATAAGAACTTCAAGGCCAAGTGGTAGGTGTTTTCATGAAACACATGAGTTAGATGGTGTATGGGAGAGCCAATAGATGTTTGCCAAGCCCTCACAGTGTTTGAAGACACAAGTTATCTTGGTTTAAGAGTTGTGAGCCCATTTGCGCCTTCCCGGTTTATCTTGGATTATAAGAACTTCTAGGCCAAGTAGTAGGTGTTTTCATGAAACACATGAGTTAGATGGTGTACGGGAGAGCCAATAGATGTTTGCCTAGCCCTCACAGAGTTGAAGACCCAACTTATCGTGGTTTAATATTTGTGCGCCCATTTCTTCCTTCTCAGTTGATCTTTGATTATTAGAACATCTAGGCCAAGTAGTAGGTGTTTTCATGAAACACATGAGTTAGATGGTGTTTGGGTGAGCCAATAGATGTTTGCCTAGCCCTCACAGAGTTGAAGACTCCAGTTATAATTGTTTAAGAGTTGTATGCTCATTTGCGCCTTCTCGGTTTATCTTGGATTATAAGAACTTCAAGGCCAACTGGTAGGTGTTTTCATGAAACACATGAGTTAGATGGTGTATGGGAGAGCCAATAGATGTTTGCTAAGCCCTCACAGTGTTCGGGAGTGGCAAGTTATATTGGTTTAAGAGTTGTATGCTCATTTGTGCCTTCTTGGTGTATCTTGGATTATAAGAACTTCTATTCCAAATAGCAGGTGTTTTCAAGAAACACAAGAGTTAGATGGTGTATGGAAGAGCCAATAGATGTTTGCCAAGCCCTCACAGTGTTTGAAGACACATGTTATCTTGGTTTAAGAGTTGTGAGCCCATATGCGCCTTCGCGGTTTATCTTGGATTATAAGAACTTCAAGGCCAAGTGGTAGGTGTTTTTATGAAACACATGAGTTAGATGGTGTATGGGAGAGCCAATAGATGTTTGCCAAGCCCTCACAGTGTTTGGAAGAGTCAAGTTATATTGGTTTAAGAGTTGTGAGCCCATATGCGCCTTCTCGGTTTATCTTGGATTATAAGAAGTTGAAGGCCAAGTGGTCGGTGTTTTCATCAAACACATGAGTTAGATGGTGTATGGGAGAGCCAATAGATGTTTGCCAAGCCCTCACAGTGTTTGGAAGAGTCAAGTTATATTGGTTTAAGAGTTGAATGCTCATTTGTGCCTTCTCGGTTTATCTTGGATTATAAGAACTTCAAGGCCAACTGATAGGTGTTTTCATGAAACACATGAGGGTATATGGTGTATCGGAGAGCCAATAGATGTTTGCCAAGCCCTCACAGTGTTTGAAGAGTCAAGTTATCTTGGTTTAAGAGTTGTGAGCCCATTTGCGCCTTCTCGGTTTATCTTGGATTATAAGAACTTCTATTCCAAGTAGTAGGTGTTTTCAAGAAACACATGAGTTAGATGGTGTATGGAAGAGCCAATAGATGTTTGCCAAGCCCTCATAGTGTTTGAAGACACAAGTTATCTTGGTTTCAGAGTTGTGAGCCCATTTGCGCCTTCTCGGTTTATCTTGGATTACAAGAACTTCAAGGCCAAGTGGTAGGTGTTTTTATGAAACTCATGAGTTAGATGGTGTATGGGAGAGCCAATAGATGTTTGCCAAGCCCTCACAGTGTTTGGAAGAGTCAAGTTATATTGGTTTAAGAGTTGTATGCTCATTTGCGCCTTCTCGATTTATCTTGGATTATAAGAAGTTCTAGGCCAAGTAGTAGGTGTTTTCATGAAACACATGAGTTATATGGTGTATGGGAGAGCCAATAGATGTTTGCCAAGCCCTCACACAGTTTGAAGAGTCAAGTTATCTTGGTTTAAGAGTTGTGAGCCCATTTGCGCCTTCTCGGTTTATCTTGGATTATAAGAACTTCTATTCCAAGTAGCAGGTGTTTTCAAGAAACACATGAGTTAGATGGTGTATGGAAGAGCCAATAGATGTTTGCCAAGTCCTCACAGGGTTTGAAGACACAAGTTATCTTGGTTTAAGAGTTGTGAGCCCATTTGCGCCTTCTCGGTTCATCTTGGATTATAAGAACTTCAAGGCCAAGTGGTAGGTGTTTTCATGAAACACATGAGTTAGATGGTGTATGGGAGAGCCAATAGATGTTTGCAAAGCCCTCACAGTGTTTGAAGACACAAGTTATCTTGGTTTAAGAGTTGTGAGCCCATTTGCGCCTTCTCGGTTTATCTTGGATTATAAGAACTTCTAGGCCAAGTAGTAGGTGTTTTCATGAAACACATGAGTTAGATGGTGTATGGGAGAGCCAATAGATGTTTGCCTAGCCCTCACAGAGTTGAAGACCCAACTTATCGTGGTTTAATATTTGTGCGCCCATTTCTTCCTTCTCAGTTGATCTTTGATTATTAGAACATCTAGGCCAAGTAGTAGGTGTTTTCATGAAACACATGAGTTAGATGGTGTTTGGGTGAGCCAATAGATGTTTGCCTAGCCCTGACAGAGTTGAAGACTCCAGTTATAATTGTTTAAGAGTTGTATGCTCATTTGCGCCTTCTCGGTTTATCTTGGATTATAAGAACTTCAAGGCCAACTGGTAGGTGTTTTCATGAAACACATGAGTTAGATGGTGTATGGGAGAGCCAATAGATGTTTGCTAAGCCCTCACAGTGTTCGGGAGTGGCAAGTTATATTGGTTTAAGAGTTGTATGCTCATTTGTGCCTTCTTGGTGTATCTTGGATTATAAGAACTTCTATTCCAAATAGCAGGTGTTTTCAAGAAACACAAGAGTTAGATGGTGTATGGAAGAGCCAATAGATGTTTGCCAAGCCCTCACAGTGTTTGAAGACACATGTTATCTTGGTTTAAGAGTTGTGAGCCCATATGCGCCTTCGCGGTTTATCTTGGATTATAAGAACTTCAAGGCCAAGTGGTAGGTGTTTTTATGAAACACATGAGTTAGATGGTGTATGGGAGAGCCAATAGATGTTTGCCAAGCCCTCACAGTGTTTGGAAGAGTCAAGTTATATTGGTTTAAGAGTTGTGAGCCCATTTGCGCCTTCTCGGTTTATCTTGGATTATAAGAAGTTGAAGGCCAAGTGGTCGGTGTTTTCATGAAACTCATGACTTAGATGGTGTATGGGAGAGCCAATAGATGTTTGCCAAGCCCTCACAGTGTTTGGAAGAGTCAAGTTATATTGGTTTAAGAGTTGAATGCTCATTTGTGCCTTCTCGGTTTATCTTGGATTATAAGAACTTCAAGGCCAACTGATAGGTGTTTTCATGAAACACATGAGGGTATATGGTGTATCGGAGAGCCAATAGATGTTTGCCAAGCCCTCACACAGTTTGAAGAGTCAAGTTATCTTGGTTTAAGAGTTGTGAGCCCATTTGCGCCTTCTCGGTTTATCTTGGATTATAAGAACTTCTATTCCAAGTAGTAGGTGTTTTCAAGAAACACATGAGTTAGATGGTGTATGGAAGAGCCAATAGATGTTTGCCAAGCCCTCATAGTGTTTGAAGACACAAGTTATCTTGGTTTCAGAGTTGTGAGCCCATTTGCGCCTTCTCGGTTTATCTTGGATTACAAGAACTTCAAGGCCAAGTGGTAGGTGTTTTTATGAAACATATGAGTTAGATGGTGTATGGGAGAACCAATAGGTGTTTGCCAAGCCCTCACAGTGTTTGGAAGAGTCAAGTTATATTGGTTTAAGAGTTGTATGCTCATTTGCGCCTTCTCGGTTTATCTTGGATTATAAGAACTTCAAGGCCAAGTGATAGGTGTTTTCATGAAACACATGAGGGTATATGGTGTATGGGAGAGCCAATAGATGTTTGCCAAGCCCTCACACAGTTTGAAGAGTCAAGTTATCTTGGTTTAAGAGTTGTGAGCCCATTTGCGCCTTCTCGGTTTATCTTGGATTGTAAGAACTTCTATTCCAAGTAGTAGGTGTTTACAAGAAACACATGAGTTAGATGGTGTATGGAAGAGCCAATAGATGTTTGCCAAGCCCTCATAGTGTTTGAAGACACAAGTTATCTTCGTTTCAGAGTTGTGAGCCCATTTGCGCCTTCTCGGTTTATCTTGGATTACAAGAACTTCAAGGCCAAGTGGTAGGTGTTTTTATGAAACACATGAGTTAGATGGTGTATGGGAGAGCCAATAGATGTTTGCCAAGCCCTCACAGTGTTTGGAAGAGTCAAGTTATATTGGTTTAAGAGTTGTATGCTCATTTGCGCCTTCTCGGTGTATCTTGTATTATAAGAACTTCAAGGCCAAGTGGTAGGTGTTTTCATGAAACACATGAGTTAGATGGTGCATGGGAGAGCCAATAGATGTTTGCCAAGCCCTCACAGTGTTTGAAGAGTCAAGTTATCTTGGTTTAAGAGTTGTGAGCCCATTTGCGCCTTCTCGGTTTATCTTGGATTATAAGAACTTCTATTCCAAGTAGTAGGTGTTTTCAAGAAACACATGAGTTAGATGGTGTATGCAAGAGCCAATAGATGTTTGCCAAGCCCTCACAGTGTTTGAAGACACATGTTATCTTGGTTTAAGAGTTGCGAGCCCATTTGCGCCTTCTCGGTTTATCTTGGATTATAAGAACTTCAAGGCCAAGTGGTCGGTGTTTTCATGAAACACATGACTTAGATGGTGTATGGGAGAGCCAATAGATGTTTGCCAAGCCCTCACAGTGTTTGGAAGAGTCAAGTTATATTGGTTTAAGAGTTGTATGCTCATTTGCGCCTTCTCGGTTTATCTTGGATTATAAGAACTTCAAGGCCAAGTGGTAGGTGTTTTCATGAAACACATGAGTTATATGGTGTTTGGGTGAGCCAATAGATGTTTGCCTAGCCCTCACAGAGTTGAAGACTCCAGTTATCTTGGTTTAAGAGTTGAATGCCCATTTGCGCCTTCTCGATTTATCTTGGATTATAAGAAGTTCTAGGCCAAGTAGTAGGTCTTTTCATGAAACACATGAGTTATATGGTGTATGGGAGAGCCAATAGATGTTTGCCAAGCCCTCACACAGTTTGCAGAGTCAAGTTATCTTGGTTTAAGAGTTGTGAGCCCATTTGCGCCTTCTCGGTTTATCTTGGATTATAAGAACTTCTATTCCAAGTAGCAGGTGTTTTCAAGAAACACATGAGTTAGATGGTGTATGGAAGAGCCAATAGATGCTTGCCAAGTCCTCACAGGGTTTGAAGACACAAGTTATCTTGGTTTAAGAGTTGTGAGCCCATTTGCGCCTTCTCGGTTCATCTTGGATTATAAGAACTTCAAGGCCAAGTGGTAGGTGTTTTCATGAAACACATGAGTTAGATGGTGTATGGGAGAGCCAATAGATGTTTGCCAAGCCCTCACAGTGTTTGAAGACACAAGTTATCTTGGTTTAAGAGTTGTGAGCCCATTTGCGCCTTCCCGGTTTATCTTGGATTATAAGAACTTCTAGGCCAAGTAGTAGGTGTTTTCATGAAACACATGAGTTAGATGGTGTACGGGAGAGCCAATAGATGTTTGCCTAGCCCTCACAGAGTTGAAGACCCAACTTATCGTGGTTTAATATTTGTGCGCCCATTTCTTCCTTCTCAGTTGATCTTTGATTATTAGAACATCTAGGCCAAGTAGTAGGTGTTTTCATGAAACACATGAGTTAGATGGTGTTTGGGTGAGCCAATAGATGTTTGCCTAGCCCTCACAGAGTTGAAGACTCCAGTTATAATTGTTTAAGAGTTGTATGCTCATTTGCGCCTTCTCGGTTTATCTTGGATTATAAGAACTTCAAGGCCAAGTGGTAGGTGTTTTCATGAAACACATGAGTTAGATGGTGTATGGGAGAGCCAATAGATGTTTGCTAAGCCCTCACAGTGTTCGGGAGTGGCAAGTTATATTGGTTTAAGAGTTGTATGCTCATTTGTGCCTTCTTGGTGTATCTTGGATTATAAGAACTTCTATTCCAAATAGCAGGTGTTTTCATGAAACTCATGACTTAGATGGTGTATGGGAGAGCCAATAGATGTTTTCCAAGCCCTCACAGTGTTTGAAGACACATGTTATCTTGGTTTAAGAGTTGTGAGCCCATATGCGCCTTCTCGGTTTATCTTGGATTATAAGAACTTCAAGGCCAAGTGGTTGGTGTTTTTATGAAACACATGAGTTAGATGGTGTATGGGAGAGCCAATAGATGTTTGCCAAGCCCTCACAGTGTTTGGAAGAGTCAAGTTATATTGGTTTAAGAGTTGTGAGCCCATATGCGCCTTCTCGGTTTATCTTGGATTATAAGAAGTTGAAGGCCAAGTGGTCGGTGTTTTCATCAAACACATGAGTTAGATGGTGTATGGGAGAGCCAATAGATGTTTGCCAAGCCCTCACAGTGTTTGGAAGAGTCAAGTTATATTGGTTTAAGAGTTGTATGCTCATTTGCGCCTTCTCGGTTTATCTTGGATTATAAGAACTTCAAGGCCAAGTGATAGGTGTTTTCATGAAACACATGAGGGTATATGGTGTATGGGAGAGCCAATAGATGTTTGCCAAGACCTCACACAGTTTGAAGAGTCAAGTTATCTTGGTTTAAGAGTTGTGAGCCCATTTGCGCCTTCTCGGTTTATCTTGGATTATAAGAACTTCTATTCCAAGTAGTAGGTGTTTTCAAGAAACACATGAGTTAGATGGTGTATGGAAGAGCCAATAGATGTTTGCCAAGCCCTCATAGTGTTTGAAGACACAAGTTATCTTGGTTTCAGAGTTGTGAGCCCATTTGCGCCTTCTCGGTTTATCTTGGATTACAAGAACTTCAAGGCCAAGTGGTAGGTGTTTTTATGAAACACATGAGTTAGATGGTGTATGGGAGAGCCAATAGATGTTTGCCAAGCCCTCACAGTGTTTGGAAGAGTCAAGTTATATTGGTTTAAGAGTTGTATGCTCATTTGCGCCTTCTCGGTTTGTCTTGGATTATAAGAACTTCAAGGCCAAGTGATAGGTGTTTGCATGAAACACATGAGGGTATATGGTGTATGGGAGAGCCAATAGATGTTTGCCAAGCCCTCACACAGTTTGAAGAGTCAAGTTATCTTGGTTTAAGAGTTGTGAGCCCATTTGCGCCTTCTCGGTTTATCTTGGATTATAAGAACTTCTATTCCAAGTAGTAGGTGTTTACAAGAAACACATGAGTTAGATGGTGTATGGAAGAGCCAATAGATGTTTGCCAAGCCCTCATAGTGTTTGAAGACACAAGTTATCTTCGTTTCAGAGTTGTGAGCCCATTTGCGCCTTCTCGGTTTATCTTGGATTACAAGAACTTCAAGGCCAAGTGGTAGGTGTTTTTATGAAACACATGAGTTAGATGGTGTATGGGAGAGCCAATAGATGTTTGCCAAGCCCTCACAGTGTTTGGAAGAGTCAAGTTATATTGGTTTAAGAGTTGTATGCTCATTTGCGCCTTGTCGGTGTATCTTGTATTATAAGAACTTCAAGGCCAAGTGGTAGGTGTTTTCATGAAACACATGAGTTAGATGGTGCATGGGTGAGCCAATAGATGTTTGCCAAGCCCTCACAGTGTTTGAAGAGTCAAGTTATCTTGGTTTAAGAGTTGTGAGCCCATTTGCGCCTTCTCGGTTTATCTTGGATTATAAGAACTTCTATTCCAAGTAGGTGGTGTTTTCAAGAAACACATGAGTTAGATGGTGTATGCAAGAGCCAATAGATGTTTGCCAAGCCCTCACAGTGTTTGAAGACACATGTTATCTTGGTTTAAGAGTTGCGAGCCCATTTGCGCCTTCTCGGTTTATCTTGGATTATAAGAACTTCAAGGCCAAGTGGTCGGTGTTTTCATGAAACACATGACTTAGATGGTGTATGGGAGAGCCAATAGATGTTTGCCAAGCCCTCACAGTGTTTGGAAGAGTCAAGTTATATTGGTTTAAGAGTTGTATGCTCATTTGCGCCTTCTCGGTTTATCTTGGATTATAAGAACTTCAAGGCCAAGTGGTAGGTGTTTTCATGAAACACATGAGTTATATGGTGTTTGGGTGGGCCAATAGATGTTTGCCTAGCCCTCACAGAGTTGAAGACTCCAGTTATCTTGGTTTAAGAGTTGAATGCCCATTTGCGCCTTCTCGATTTATCTTGGATTATAAGAAGTTCTAGGCCAAGTAGTAGGTGTTTTCATGAAACACATGAGTTATATGGTGTATGGGAGAGCCAGTAGATGTTTGCCAAGCCCTCACACAGTTTGAAGAGTCAAGTTATCTTGGTTTAAGAGTTGTGAGCCCATTTGCGCCTTCTCGGTTTATCTTGGATTATAAGAACTTCTATTCCAAGTAGCAGGTGTTTTCAAGAAACACATGAGTTAGATGGTGTATGGAAGAGCAAATAGATGTTTGCCAAGTCCTCACAGGGTTTGAAGACACAAGTTATCTTGGTTTAAGAGTTGTGAGCCCATTTGCGCCTTCTCGGTTCATCTTGGATTATAAGAACTTCTAGGCCAAGTAGTAGGTGTTTTCATGAAACACATGAGTTAGATGGTGTACGGGAGAGCCAATAGATGTTTGCCTAGCCCTCACAGAGTTGAAGACCCAACTTATCGTGGTTTAATATTTGTGCGCCCATTTCTTCCTTCTCAGTTGATCTTTGATTATTAGAACATCTAGGCCAAGTAGTAGGTGTTTTCATGAAACACATGAGTTAGATGGTGTTTGGGTGAGCCAATAGATGTTTGCCTAGCCCTGACAGAGTTGAAGACTCCAGTTATAATTGTTTAAGAGTTGTATGCTCATTTGCGCCTTCTCGGTTTATCTTGGATTATAAGAACTTCAAGGCCAAGTGGTAGGTGTTTTCATGAAACACATGAGTTATATGGTGTTTGGGTGGGCCAATAGATGTTTGCCTAGCCCTCACAGAGTTGAAGACTCCAGTTATCTTGGTTTAAGAGTTGAATGCCCATTTGCGCCTTCTCGATTTATCTTGGATTATAAGAAGTTCTAGGCCAAGTAGTAGGTGTTTTCATGAAACACATGAGTTATATGGTGTATGGGAGAGCCAGTAGATGTTTGCCAAGCCCTCACACAGTTTGAAGAGTCAAGTTATCTTGGTTTAAGAGTTGTGAGCCCATTTGCGCCTTCTCGGTTTATCTTGGATTATAAGAACTTCTATTCCAAGTAGCAGGTGTTTTCAAGAAACACATGAGTTAGATGGTGTATGGAAGAGCAAATAGATGTTTGCCAAGTCCTCACAGGGTTTGAAGACACATGTTATCTTGGTTTAAGAGTTGTGAGCCCATATGCGCCTTCTCGGTTCATCTTGGATTATAAGAACTTCAAGGCCAAGTGGTAGGTGTTTTTATGAAACACATGAGTTAGATGGTGTATGGGAGAGCCAATAGATGTTTGCTAAGCCCTCACAGTGTTCGGGAGTGGCAAGTTATATTGGTTTAAGAGTTGTATGCTCATTTGTGCCTTCTTGGTGTATCTTGGATTATAAGAACTTCTATTCCAAATAGCAGGTGTTTTCAAGAAACACATGAGTTAGATGGTGTATGGGAGAGCCAATAGATGTTTGCCAAGCCCTCACAGTGTTTGGAAGAGTCAAGTAATATTGGTTTAAGAGTTGTATGCTCATTTGCCCCTTCTCGGTTTATCTTGGATTATAAGAACTTCAAGGCCAAGTGATAGGTGTTTTCATGAAACACATGAGGGTATATGGTGTATGGGAGAGCCAATAGATGTTTGCCAAGCCCTCACACAGTTTGAAGAGTCAAGTTATCTTGGTTTAAGAGTTGTGAACCCATTTGCGCCTTCTCGGTTTATCTTGGATTATAAGAACTTCTATTCCAAGTAGTAGGTGTTTTCAAGAAACACATGAGTTAGATGGTGTATGGAAGAGCCAATAGATGTTTGCCAAGCCCTCACAGTGTTTGAAGACACAAGTTATCTTGGTTTAAGAGTTGTGAGCCCATTTGCGCCTTCCCGGTTTATCTTGGATTATAAGAACTTCTAGGCCAAGTAGTAGGTGTTTTCATGAAACACATGAGTTAGATGGTGTACGGGAGAGCCAATAGATGTTTGCCTAGCCCTCACAGAGTTGAAGACCCAACTTATCGTGGTTTAATATTTGTGCGCCCATTTCTTCCTTCTCAGTTGATCTTTGATTATTAGAACATCTAGGCCAAGTAGTAGGTGTTTTCATGAAACACATGAGTTAGATGGTGTTTGGGTGAGCCAATAGATGTTTGCCTAGCCCTCACAGAGTTGAAGACTCCAGTTATAATTGTTTAAGAGTTGTATGCCCATTTGCGCCTTCTCGGTTTATCTTGGATTATGAGAACTTCAAGGCCAAGTGGTAGGTGTTTTCATGAAACACATGAGTTAGATGGTGTATGGGAGAGCCAATAGATGTTTGCTAAGCCCTCACAGTGTTCGGGAGTGGCAAGTTATATTGGTTTAAGAGTTGTATGCTCATTTGTGCCTTCTTGGTGTATCTTGGATTATAAGAACTTCTATTCCAAATAGCAGGTGTTTTCAAGAAACACATGAGTTAGATGGTGTATGGAAGAGCCAATAGATGTTTGCCAAGCCCTCACAGTGTTTGAAGACACATGTTATCTTGGTTTAAGAGTTGTGAGCCCATATGCGCCTTCTCGGTTTATCTTGGATTATAAGAACTTCAAGGCCAAGTGGTAGGTGTTTTTATGAAACACATGAGTTAGATGGTGTATGGGAGAGCCAATAGATGTTTGCCAAGCCCTCACAGTGTTTGGAAGAGTCAAGTTATATTGGTTTAAGAGTTGTGAGCCCATATGCGCCTTCTCGGTTTATCTTGGATTATAAGAAGTTGAAGGCCAAGTGGTCGGTGTTTTCATCAAACACATGAGTTAGATGGTGTATGGGAGAGCCAATAGATGTTTGCCAAGCCCTCACAGTGTTTGGAAGAGTCAAGTTATATTGGTTTAACAGTTGTATGCTCATTTGCGCCTTCTCGGTTTGTCTTGGATTATAAGAACTTCAAGGCCAAGTGATAGGTGTTTGCATGAAACACATGAGGGTATATGGTGTATGGGAGAGCCAATAGATGTTTGCCAAGCCCTCACACAGTTTGTAGAGTCAAGTTATCTTGGTTTAAGAGTTGTGAGCCCATTTGCGCCTTCTCGGTTTATCTTGGATTATAAGAACTTCTATTCCAAGTAGTAGGTGTTTACAAGAAACACATGAGTTAGATGGTGTATGGAAGAGCCAATAGATGTTTGCCAAGCCCTCATAGTGTTTGAAGACACAAGTTATCTTCGTTTCAGAGTTGTGAGCCCATTTGCGCCTTCTCGGTTTATCTTGGATTACAAGAACTTCAAGGCCAAGTGGTAGGTGTTTTTATGAAACACATGAGTTAGATGGTGTATGGGAGAGCCAATAGATGTTTGCCAAGCCCTCACAGTGTTTGGAAGAGTCAAGTTATATTGGTTTAAGAGTTGTATGCTCATTTGCGCCTTCTCGGTGTATCTTGTATTATAAGAACTTCAAGGCCAAGTGGTAGGTGTTTTCATGAAACACATGAGTTAGATGGTGCATGGGTGAGCCAATAGATGTTTGCCAAGCCCTCACAGTGTTTGAAGTGTCAAGTTATCTTGGTTTAAGAGTTGTGAGCCCATTTGCGCCTTCTCGGTTTATCTTGGATTATAAGAACTTCTATTCCAAGTAGTAGGTGTTTTCAAGAAACACATGAGTTAGATGGTGTATGCAAGAGCCAATAGATGTTTGCCAAGCCCTCACAGTGTTTGAAGACACATGTTATCTTGGTTTAAGAGTTGCGAGCCCATTTGCGCCTTCTCGGTTTATCTTGGATTATAAGAACTTCAAGGCCAAGTGGTCGGTGTTTTCATGAAACACATGACTTAGATGGTGTATGGGAGAGCCAATAGATGTTTGCCAAGCCCTCACAGTGTTTGGAAGAATCAAGTTATATTGGTTTAAGAGTTGTATGCTCATTTGCGCCTTCTCGGTTTATCTTGGATTATAAGAACTTCAAGGCCAAGTGGTAGGTGTTTTCATGAAACACATGAGTTATATGGTGTTTGGGTGAGCCAATAGATGTTTGCCTAGCCCTCACAGAGTTGAAGACTCCAGTTATCTTGGTTTAAGAGTTGAATGCCCATTTGCGCCTTCTCGATTTATCTTGGATTATAAGAAGTTCTAGGCCAAGTAGTAGGTGTTTTCATGAAACACATGAGTTATATGGTGTATGGGAGAGCCAATAGATGTTTGCCAAGCCCTCACACAGTTTGAAGAGTCAAGTTATCTTGGTTTAAGAGTTGTGAGCCCATTTGCGCCTTCTCGGTTTATCTTGGATTATAAGAACTTCTATTCCAAGTAGCAGGTGTTTTCAAGAAACACATGAGTTAGATGGTGTATGGAAGAGCCAATAGATGTTTGCCAAGTCCTCACAGGGTTTGAAGACACAAGTTATCTTGCTTTAAGAGTTGTGAGCCCATTTGCGCCTTCTCGGTTCATCTTGGATTATAAGAACTTCAAGGCCAAGTGGTAGGTGTTTTTATGAAACACATGAGTTAGATGGTGTATGGGAGAGCCAATAGATGTTTGCTAAGCCCTCACAGTGTTCGGGAGTGGCAAGTTATATTGGTTTAAGAGTTGTATGCTCATTTGTGCCTTCTTGGTGTATCTTGGATTATAAGAACTTCTATTCCAAATAGCAGGTGTTTTCAAGAAACACATGAGTTAGATGGTGTATGGGAGAGCCAATAGATGTTTGCCAAGCCCTCACAGTGTTTGGAAGAGTCAAGTTATATTGGTTTAAGAGTTGTATGCTCATTTGCGCCTTCTCGGTTTATCTTGGATTATAAGAACTTCAAGGCCAAGTGATAGGTGTTTTCATGAAACACATGAGGGTATATGGTGTATGGGAGAGCCAATAGATGTTTGCCAAGCCCTCACACAGTTTGAAGAGTCAAGTTATCTTGGTTTAAGAGTTGTGAACCCATTTGTGCCTTCTCGGTTTATCTTGGATTATAAGAACTTCTATTCCAAGTAGTAGGTGTTTTCAAGAAACACATGAGTTAGATGGTGTATGGAAGAGCCAATAGATGTTTGCCAAGCCTTCATAGTGTTTGAAGACACAAGTTATCTTGGTTTAAGAGTTGTGAGCCCATTTGCGCCTTCTCGGTTTATCTTGGATTACAAGAACTTCAAGGCCAAGTGGTAGGTGTATTTATGAAACACATGAGTTAGATGGTGTATGGGAGAGCCAATAGATGTTTGCCAAGCCCCCTCATAGTGTTTGGAAGAGTCAAGTTATATTGGTTTAAGAGTTGTATGCTCATTTGCGCCTTCTCGGTTTATCTTGGATTATAAGAACTTCAAAGCCAAGTGATAGGTGTTTGCATGAAACACATGAGGGTATATGGTGTATGGGAGAGCCAATAGATGTTTGTCAAGCCCTCACACAGTTTGAAGAGTCAAGTTATCTTGGTTTAAGAGTTGTGAGCCCATTTGCGCCTTCTCGGTTTATCTTGGATTATAAGAACTTCTATTCCAAGTAGTAGGTGTTTACAAGAAACACATGAGTTAGATGGTGTATGGAAGAGCCAATAGATGTTTGCCAAGCCCTCATAGTGTTTGAAGACACAAGTTATCTTCGTTTCAGAGTTGTGAGCCCATTTGCGCCTTCTCGGTTTATCTTGGATTACAAGAACTTCAAGGCCAAGTGGTAGGTGTTTTTATGAAACACATGAGTTAGATGGTGTATGGGAGAGCCAATAGATGTTTGCCAAGCCCTCACAGTGTTTGGAAGAGTCAAGTTATATTGGTTTAAGAGTTGTATGCTCATTTGCGCCTTCTCGGTGTATCTTGTATTATAAGAACTTCAAGGCCAAGTGGTAGGTGTTTTCATGAAACACATGAGTTAGATGGTGCATGGGTGAGCCAATAGATGTTTGCCAAGCCCTCACAGTGTTTGAAGAGTCAAGTTATCTTGGTTTAAGAGTTGTGAGCCCATTTGCGCCTTCTCGGTTTATCTTGGATTATAAGAACTTCTATTCCAAGTAGTAGGTGTTTTCAAGAAACACATGAGTTAGATGGTGTATGCAAGAGCCAATAGATGTTTGCCAAGCCCTCACAGTGTTTGAAGACACATGTTATCTTGGTTTAAGTGTTGCGAGCCCATTTGCGCCTTCTCGGTTTATCTTGGATTATAAGAACTTCAAGGCCAAGTGGTCGGTGTTTTCATGAAACACATGACTTAGATGGTGTATGGGAGAGCCAATAGATGTTTGCCAAGCCCTCACAGTGTTTGGAAGAGTCAAGTTATATTGGTTTAAGAGTTGTATGCTCATTTGCGCCTTCTCGGTTTATCTTGGATTATAAGAACTTCAAGGCCAAGTGATAGGTGTTTTCATGAAACACATGAGTTAGATGGTGTTTGGGTGAGCCAATAGATGTTTGCCTAGCCCTCACAGAGTTGAAGACTCCAGTTATCTTGGTTTAAGAGTTGTATGCCCATTTGCGCCTTCTCGGTTTATCTTGGATTATAAGAACTTCTAGGCCAAGTAGTAGGTGTTTTCATGAAACACATGAGTTATATGGTGTATGGGAGAGCCAATAGATGTTTGCCAAGCCCTCACACAGTTTGAAGAGTCAAGTTATCTTGGTTTAAGAGTTGTGAGCCCATTTGCGCCTTCTCGGTTTATCTTGGATTATAAGAACTTCTATTCCAAGTAGCAAGTGTTTTCAAGAAACACATGAGTTAGATGGTGTATGGAAGAGCCAATAGATGTTTGCCAAGTCCTCACAGGGTTTGAAGACACAAGTTATCTTGGTTTAAGAGTTGTGAGCCCATTTGCGCCTTCTCGGTTCATCATGGATTATAAGAACTTCAAGGCCAAGTGGTAGGTGTTTTCATGAAACACATGAGTTAGATGGTGTATGGGAGAGCTAATAGATGTTTGCCTAGCCCTCACAGAGTTGAAGACTCCAGTTATAATTGTTTAAGAGTTGTATGCTCATTTGCGCCTTCTCGGTTTATCTTGGATTATAAGAACTTCAAGGCCAAGTGGTAGGAGTTTTCATGAAACACATGAGTTAGATGGTGTTTGGGTGAGCCAATAGATGTTTGCCTAGCCCTCACAGAGTTGAAGACTCCAGTTATAATTGTTTAAGAGTTGTATGCTCATTTGCGCCTTCTCGGTTTATCTTGGATTATAAGAACTTCAAGGCCAAGTGGTAGGTGTTTTCATGAAACACATGAGTTAGATGGTGTATGGGAGAGCCAATAGATGTTTGCCAAGCCCTCACACAGTTTGAAGTGTCTAGTTATCTTGGTTTAAGAGTTGTGAGCCCATTTGCGCCTTCCCGGTTTATCTTGGATTATAAGAACTTCTAGGCCAAGTAGTAGGTGTTTTCATGAAACACATGAGTTAGATGGTGTACGGGAGAGCCAATAGATGTTTGCCTAGCCCTCACAGAGTTGAAGAGCCAACTTATCGTGGTTTAATATTTGTGCGCCCATTTCTTCCTTCTCAGTTGATCTTTGATTAGTAGAACATCTAGGCCAAGTAGTAGGTGTTTTCATGAAACACATGAGTTAGATGGTGTTTGGGTGAGCCAATAGATGTTTGCCTAGCCCTCACAGAGTTGAAGACTCCAGTTATAATTGTTTAAGAGTTGTATGCTCATTTGCGCCTTCTCGGTTTATCTTGGATTATAAGAACTTCAAGGCCAAGTGGTAGGTGTTTTCATGAAACACATGAGTTAGATGGTGTATGGGAGAGCCAATAGATGTTTGCTAAGCCCTCACAGTGTTCGGGAGTGGCAAGTTATATTGGTTTAAGAGTTGTATGCTCATTTGTGCCTTCTTGGTGTATCTTGGATTATAAGAACTTCTATTCCAAATAGCAGGTGTTTTCAAGAAACACATGAGTTAGATGGTGTATGGAAGAGCCAATAGATGTTTGCCAAGCCCTCACAGTGTTTGAAGACACATGTTATCTTGGTTTAAGAGTTGTGAGCCCATATGCGCCTTCTCGGTTTATCTTGGATTATAAGAACTTCAAGGCCAAGTGGTAGGTGTTTTTATGAAACACATGAGTTAGATGGTGTATGGGAGAGCCAATAGATGTTTGCCAAGCCCTCACAGTGTTTGGAAGAGTCAAGTTATATTGGTTTAAGAGTTGTGAGCCCATATGCGCCTTCTCGGTTTATCTTGGATTATAAGAAGTTGAAGGCCAAGTGGTCGGTGTTTTCATCAAACACATGAGTTAGATGGTGTATGGGAGAGCCAATAGATGTTTGCCAAGCCCTCACAGTGTTTGGAAGAGTCAAGTTATATTGGTTTAAGAGTTGTATGCTCATTTGCGCCTTCTCGGTTTATCTTGGATTATAAGAACTTCAAGGCCAAGTGATAGGTGTTTTCATGAAACACATGAGGGTATATGGTGTATGGGAGAGCCAATAGATGTTTGCCAAGCCCTCACACAGTTTGAAGAGTCAAGTTATCTTGGTTTAAGAGTTGTGAGCCCATTTGCGCCTTCTCGGTTTATCTTGGATTATAAGAACTTCTATTCCAAGTAGTAGGTGTTTTCAAGAAACACATGAGTTAGATGGTGTATGTGATGGAGACCAAGGAAGCTTAAGTGGAAGCCCAATGGGCCCAAGGCCCAAAGATGCACTGCAAGGACTTGGTGGACCAATGACAAGGACAAGAGCTAAGAAGGCTAAGGAGAATTTGGATAAAGAAGTCAACTATTTTCTCTCACTCAAGCCCATTCCAGAAGAAGAAGCACTCAAGATGGTCCAAATGATCCAAGTTGATGAAGGGCCCAATGTGGGGGCATAAGTTCTTTTTAGTCATTTTTTAATTATGTATTTGAACCTTTTAATCTTTTTAGTTTTGGTTCTTATTTATCTTTTGGGTATTATTTTGTAATAAGGGCCTATTGTTTGGGCTTAAGTAAGTGCATAGCATAGATAGGGATAGATGCTGCCTTCTAATTGGGCTTGGGCCACTTTTGTGCTAGGATTAGGGTTAAAAAGGTGCTAGCTTGCTGCCTCCTTTTAGTTAGACCTAGCCGCCAACTCAATCCCTATAAATAGGTTTGTAATTTCTGCATTTGTTAACTTTGAATTTCAGAATACAATTACACTCCTTTGTGAGTTTTTGAGAGCTTTGTTCTCTTGGGGTTCTTGGGTGAACCATCTTGGTTCTTATCAAAGGTTTCCTTACCTTTGTGGCGAATCTTCGCTTGACTTATCACTCCCCAAGAGTGTGGCGTCTTCTTCCTTCCACCCCTCTTCTTCTTTCCATCTTTTCCATTTTTTTACTATTTTGCACTGTTCACGGTACTGTTCGTACACTGTTCACGGTACTGTTCATCTCTCTCCTTTAAATTCCTTTTAACAAGAAATCAACTCAAGGACGATCCGTAAAAACAATATGCATCCGACTTGGATCATATCATGTGGTATCTAGAGCCCGGATCCTAGAGTTGATAGAGTTCTTGTATTTTGTGTGCTTGTTCTTTGCTTTCCAAACATCAAGCACCATTGCTTGAATGTCATAATTGTACACAACCTTGATCATCATTGATCTCTGCCATTTCTGAGACTTGGCTACATTCTTTACTCTCTGTTCTTTACCTTCTGCCATTTATCTTCTGTTTCTTACTTTCTGTCATTTATCTTCCAGTCATTTAATTCTTGTCATTTATTTTCTGTCATTTAAATTCCAGTCCTTTTATTTTCTGCTTTTAGTTTATGTTCTTAAATTTCTGCGCAATATTTACAGCTTTGATCTTATCTAATTCTATATCCATTGTTGTTATATGTTTTATAGCACCTTAATTTGAAAGGAAGCTCCTAAAAACACAATTGGGCATAACATTTGGAACAAAAAAAAATTCAAGAACCATTTTTTTTAAGTGCAAAAAGAGAACAAGGGCGTAAAAAATAGCATTAAAAAAAAAGGAAAAAAAAAGGTCTATTCCAAAAAAAAAAAAAGAAATCAACTCAAGGACGGTCCGTAAAAACAATATGCATCCAACTTGGATCATATCAGTATGGAAGAGCCAATAGATGTTTGCCAAGCCCTCATAGTGTTTGAAGACACAAGTTATCTTGGTTTAAGAGTTGTGAGCCCATTTGCGCCTTCTCGGTTTATCTTGGATTACAAGAACTTCAAGGCCAAGTGGTAGGTGTTTTTATGAAACACATGAGTTAGATGGTGTATGGGAGAGCCAATAGATGTTTGCCAAGCCCTCACACAATTTGAAGAGTCAACTTATCTTGGTTTAAGAGTTGTGAGCCCATTTGCGCCTTCTCGGTTTATCTTGGATTATAAGAACTTGTATGCCTAGTAGTAGGTGTTTTCAAGAAACACATGAGTTAGATGGTGTATGGAAGAGCCAATAGATGTTTGCCAAGCCCTCACAGTGTTTGAAGACACAAGTTATCTTGGTTTAAGAGTTGTGAGCCCATTTGCGCCATCTCGGTTTATCTTAGATTATAAGAACTTCAAGGTCAAGTGGTAGGTGTTTTCATGAAACACATGAGTTATATGGTGTATGGGAGAGCCAATAGATGTTTGCCAAGCCCTCAAACTGTTTGAAGAGTCAAGTTATCTTGGTTTAAGAGTTGTGAGCCCATTTGCGCCTTCTCGGTTTATCTTGGATTATAAGAACTTCTATTCCAAGTAGTAGGTGTTTTCAAGAAACACATGAGTTAGATGGTGTATGGGAGAGCCAATAGATGTTTGCCAAGCCCTCACAAAGTGTTTGAAGACACATGTTATCTTGGTTTAAGAGTTGCGAGCCCATATGCGCCTTCTCGTTGTATCTTGGATTATAAGAACTTCAAGGCCAAGTGGTAGGTGTTTTCATGAAACACATGAGTTAGATGGTGTATGGGAGAGCCAATAGATGTTTGCCAAGCCCTCACACAATTTGAAGAGTCAACTTATCTTGGTTTAAGAGTTGTGAGCCCATTTGCGCCTTCTCGGTTTATCTTGGATTATAAGAACTTGTATGCCTAGTAGTAGGTGTTTTCAAGAAACACATGAGTTAGATGGTGTATGGAAGAGCCAATAGATGTTTGCCAAGCCCTCACAGTGTTTGAAGACACAAGTTATCTTGGTTTAAGAGTTGTGAGCCCATTTGCGCCATCTCGGTTTATCTTGGATTATAAGAACTTCAAGGTCAAGTGGTAGGTGTTTTCATGAAACACATGAGTTATATGGTGTATGGGAGAGCCAATAGATGTTTGCCAAGCCCTCACACTGTTTGAAGAGTCAAGTTATCTTGGTTTAAGAGTTGTGAGCCCATTTGCGCCTTCTCGGTTTATCTTGGATTATAAGAACTTCTATTCCAAGTAGTAGGTGTTTTCAAGAAACACATGAGTTAGATGGTGTATGGGAGAGCCAATAGATGTTTGCCAAGCCCTCACAGTGTTTGAAGACACATGTTATCTTGGTTTAAGAGTTGCGAGCCCATATGCGCCTTCTCGGTGTATCTTGGATTATAAGAACTTCAAGGCCAAGTGGTAGGTGTTTTCATGAAACACATGAGTTAGATGGTGTATGGGAGAGCCAATAGATGTTTGCCAAGCCCTCACACTGTTTGAAGACACATGTTATCTTGGTTTAAGAGTTGCGAGCCCATATGCGCCTTCTCGGTGTATCTTGGATTATAAGAACTTCAAGGCCAAGTGGTAGGTGTTTTCATGAAACACATGAGTTAGATGGTGTATGGGAGAGCCAATAGATGTTTGCCAAGCCCTCACACAATTTGAAGAGTCAACTTATCTTGGTTTAAGAGTTGTGAGCCCATTTGCGCCTTCTCGGTTTATCTTGGATTATAAGAACTTGTATGCCTAGTAGTAGGTGTTTTCAAGAAACACATGAGTTAGATGGTGTATGGAAGAGCCAATAGATGTTTGCCAAGCCCTCACAGTGTTTGAAGACACAAGTTATCTTGGTTTAAGAGTTGTGAGCCCATTTGCGCCATCTCGGTTTATCTTAGATTATAAGAACTTCAAGGTCAAGTGGTAGGTGTTTTCATGAAACACATGAGTTATATGGTGTATGGGAGAGCCAATAGATGTTTGCCAAGCCCTCAAACTGTTTGAAGAGTCAAGTTATCTTGGTTTAAGAGTTGTAAGCCCATTTGCGCCTTCTCGGTTTATCTTGGATTATAAGAACTTCTATTCCAAGTAGTAGGTGTTTTCAAGAAACACATGAGTTAGATGGTGTATGGGAGAGCCAATAGATGTTTGCCAAGCCCTCACACAATTTGAAGAGTCAACTTATCTTGGTTTAAGAGTTGTGAGCCCATTTGCGCCTTCTCGGTTTATCTTGGATTATAAGAACTTGTATGCCTAGTAGTAGGTGTTTTCAAGAAACACATGAGTTAGATGGTGTATGGAAGAGCCAATAGATGTTTGCCAAGCCCTCACAGTGTTTGAAGACACAAGTTATCTTGGTTTAAGAGTTGTGAGCCCATTTGCGCCATCTCGGTTTATCTTAGATTATAAGAACTTCAAGGTCAAGTGGTAGGTGTTTTCATGAAACACATGAGTTATATGGTGTATGGGAGAGCCAATAGATGTTTGCCAAGCCCTCAAACTGTTTGAAGAGTCAAGTTATCTTGGTTTAAGAGTTGTGAGCCCATTTGCGCCTTCTCGGTTTATCTTGGATTATAAGAACTTCTATTCCAAGTAGTAGGTGTTTTCAAGAAACACATGAGTTAGATGGTGTATGGGAGAGCCAATAGATGTTTGCCAAGCCCTCACAGTGTTTGAAGACACATGTTATCTTGGTTTAAGAGTTGCGAGCCCATATGCGCCTTCTCGTTGTATCTTGGATTATAAGAACTTCAAGGCCAAGTGGTAGGTGTTTTCATGAAACACATGAGTTAGATGGTGTATGGGAGAGCCAATAGATGTTTGCCAAGCCCTCACACAATTTGAAGAGTCAACTTATCTTGGTTTAAGAGTTGTGAGCCCATTTGCGCCTTCTCGGTTTATCTTGGATTATAAGAACTTGTATGCCTAGTAGTAGGTGTTTTCATGAAACACATGAGTTAGATGGTGTATGGAAGAGCCAATAGATGTTTGCCAAGCCCTCACAGTGTTTGAAGACACAAGTTATCTTGGTTTAAGAGTTGTGAGCCCATTTGCGCCATCTCGGTTTATCTTGGATTATAAGAACTTCAAGGTCAAGTGGTAGGTGTTTTCATGAAACACATGAGTTATATGGTGTATGGGAGAGCCAATAGATGTTTGCCAAGCCCTCACACTGTTTGAAGAGTCAAGTTATCTTGGTTTAAGAGTTGTGAGCCCATTTGCGCCTTCTCGGTTTATCTTGGATTATAAGAACTTCTATTCCAAGTAGTAGGTGTTTTCAAGAAACACATGAGTTAGATGGTGTATGGGAGAGCCAATAGATGTTTGCCAAGCCCTCACAGTGTTTGAAGACACATGTTATCTTGGTTTAAGAGTTGCGAGCCCATATGCGCCTTCTCGGTGTATCTTGGATTATAAGAACTTCATGGCCAAGTGGTAGGTGTTTTCATGAAACACATGAGTTAGATGGTGTATGGGAGAGCCAATAGATGTTTGCCAAGCCCTCACAGTGTTTGAAGACACATGTTATCTTGGTTTAAGAGTTGCGAGCCCATATGCGCCTTCTCGGTGTATCTTGGATTATAAGAACTTCAAGGCCAAGTGGTAGGTGTTTTCATGAAACACATGAGTTAGATGGTGTATGGGAGAGCCAATAGATGTTTGCCAAGCCCTCACACAATTTGAAGAGTCAACTTATCTTGGTTTAAGAGTTGTGAGCCCATTTGCGCCTTCTCGGTTTATCTTGGATTATAAGAACTTGTATGCCTAGTAGTAGGTGTTTTCAAGAAACACATGAGTTAGATGGTGTATGGAAGAGCCAATAGATGTTTGCCAAGCCCTCACAGTGTTTGAAGACACAAGTTATCTTGGTTTAAGAGTTGTGAGCCCATTTGCGCCATCTCGGTTTATCTTAGATTATAAGAACTTCAAGGTCAAGTGGTAGGTGTTTTCATGAAACACATGAGTTATATGGTGTATGGGAGAGCCAATAGATGTTTGCCAAGCCCTCAAACTGTTTGAAGAGTCAAGTTATCTTGGTTTAAGAGTTGTGAGCCCATTTGCGCCTTCTCGGTTTATCTTGGATTATAAGAACTTCTATTCCAAGTAGTAGGTGTTTTCAAGAAACACATGAGTTAGATGGTGTATGGGAGAGCCAATAGATGTTTGCCAAGCCCTCACACAATTTGAAGAGTCAACTTATCTTGGTTTAAGAGTTGTGAGCCCATTTGCGCCTTCTCGGTTTATCTTGGATTATAAGAACTTGTATGCCTAGTAGTAGGTGTTTTCAAGAAACACATGAGTTAGATGGTGTATGGAAGAGCCAATAGATGTTTGCCAAGCCCTCACAGTGTTTGAAGACACATGTTATCTTGGTTTAAGTGTTGTGAGCTCATTTGCGCCATCTCGGTTTATCTTGGATTATAAGAACTTCAAGGTCAAGTGGTAGGTGTTTTCATGAAACACATGAGTTCTATGGTGTATGGGAGAGCCAATAGATGTTTGCCAAGCCCTCACACTGTTTGAAGAGTCAAGTTATCTTGGTGTAAGAGTTGTGAGCCCATTTGCGCCTTCTCGGTTTATCTTGGATTATAAGAACTTCTATTCCAAGTAGTAGGTGTTTTCAAGAAACACATGAGTTAGATGGTGTATGGGAGAGCCAATAGATGTTTGCCAAGCCCTCACAGTGTTTGAAGACACATGTTATCTTGGTTTAAGAGTTGCGAGCCCATATGCGCCTTCTCGTTGTATCTTGGATTATAAGAACTTCAAGGCCAAGTGGTAGGTGTTTTCATGAAACACATGAGTTAGATGGTGTATGGGAGAGCCAATAGATGTTTGCCAAGCCCTCACACAATTTGAAGAGTCAACTTATCTTGGTTTAAGAGTTGTGAGCCCATTTGCGCCTTCTCGGTTTATCTTGGATTATAAGAACTTGTATGCCTAGTAGTAGGTGTTTTCAAGAAACACATGAGTTAGATGGTGTATGGAAGAGCCAATAGATGTTTGCCAAGCCCTCACAGTGTTTGAAGACACAAGTTATCTTGGTTTAAGAGTTGTGAGCCCATTTGCGCCATCTCGGTTTATCTTGGATTATAAGAACTTCAAGGTCAAGTGGTAGGTGTTTTCATGAAACACATGAGTTATATGGTGTATGGGAGAGCCAATAGATGTTTGCCAAGCCCTCACACTGTTTGAAGAGTCAAGTTATCTTGGTTTAAGAGTTGTGAGCCCATTTGCGCCTTCTCGGTTTATCTTGGATTATAAGAACTTCTATTCCAAGTAGTAGGTGTTTTCAAGAAACACATGAGTTAGATGGTGTATGGGAGAGCCAATAGATGTTTGCCAAGCCCTCACAGTGTTTGAAGACACATGTTATCTTGGTTTAAGAGTTGCGAGCCCATATGCGCCTTCTCGGTGTATCTTGGATTATAAGAACTTCAAGGCCAAGTGGTAGGTGTTTTCATGAAACACATGAGTTAGATGGTGTATGGGAGAGCCAATAGATGTTTGCCAAGCCCTCACAGTGTTTGAAGACACATGTTATCTTGGTTTAAGAGTTGCGAGCCCATATGCGCCTTCTCGGTGTATCTTGGATTATAAGAACTTCAAGGCCAAGTGGTAGGTGTTTTCATGAAACACATGAGTTAGATGGTGTATGGGAGAGCCAATAGATGTTTGCCAAGCCCTCACACAATTTGAAGAGTCAACTTATCTTGGTTTAAGAGTTGTGAGCCCATTTGCGCCTTCTCGGTTTATCTTGGATTATAAGAACTTGTATGCCTAGTAGTAGGTGTTTTCAAGAAACACATGAGTTAGATGGTGTATGGAAGAGCCAATAGATGTTTGCCAAGCCCTCACAGTGTTTGAAGACACAAGTTATCTTGGTTTAAGAGTTGTGAGCCCATTTGCGCCATCTCGGTTTATCTTAGATTATAAGAACTTCAAGGTCAAGTGGTAGGTGTTTTCATGAAACACATGAGTTATATGGTGTATGGGAGAGCCAATAGATGTTTGCCAAGCCCTCAAACTGTTTGAAGAGTCAAGTTATCTTGGTTTAAGAGTTGTGAGCCCATTTGCGCCTTCTCGGTTTATCTTGGATTATAAGAACTTCTATTCCAAGTAGTAGGTGTTTTCAAGAAACACATGAGTTAGATGGTGTATGGGAGAGCCAATAGATGTTTGCCAAGCCCTCACACAATTTGAAGAGTCAACTTATCTTGGTTTAAGAGTTGTGAGCCCATTTGCGCCTTCTCGGTTTATCTTGGATTATAAGAACTTGTATGCCTAGTAGTAGGTGTTTTCAAGAAACACATGAGTTAGATGGTGTATGGAAGAGCCAATAGATGTTTGCCAAGCCCTCACAGTGTTTGAAGACACAAGTTATCTTGGTTTAAGAGTTGTGAGCTCATTTGCGCCATCTCGGTTTATCTTGGATTATAAGAACTTCAAGGTCAAGTGGTAGGTGTTTTCATGAAACACATGAGTTATATGGTGTATGGGAGAGCCAATAGATGTTTGCCAAGCCCTCTCACAATTTGAAGAGTCAACTTATCTTGGTTTAAGAGTTGTGAGCCCATTTGCGCCTTCTCGGTTTATCTTGGATTATAAGAACTTGTATGCCTAGTAGTAGGTGTTTCAAGAAACACATGAGTTAGATGGTGTATGGAAGAGCCAATAGATGTTTGCCAAGCCCTCACAGTGTTTCAAGACACAAGTTATCTTGGTTTAAGAGTTGTGAGCCCATTTGCGCCATCTCGGTTTATCTTGGATTATAAGAACTTCAAGGTCAAGTGGTAGGCTTTTTCATGAAACACATGAGTTATATGGTGTATGGGAGAGCCAATAGATGTTTGCCAAGCCCTCAAACTGTTTGAAGAGTCAAGTTATCTTGGTTTAAGAGTTGTGAGCCCATTTGCGCCTTCTCGGTTTATCTTGGATTATAAGAACTTCTATTCCAAGTAGTAGGTGTTTTCAAGAAACACATGAGTTAGATGGTGTATGGGAGAGCCAATAGATGTTTGCCAAGCCCTCACAGGATTTGAAGACACATGTTATCTTGGTTTAAGAGTTGCGAGCCCATATGCGCCTTCTCGGTGTATCTTGGATTATAAGAACTTCAAGGCCAAGTGGTAGGTGTTTTCATGAAACACATGAGTTAGATGGTGTATGGGAGAGCGAATAGATGTTTGCCAAGCCCTCACACAATTTGAAGAGTCAACTTATCTTGGTTTAAGAGTTGTGAGCCCATTTGCGCCTTCTCGGTTTATCTTGGATTATAAGAACTTGTATGCCTAGTAGTAAGTGTTTTCAAGAAACACATGAGTTAGATGGTGTATGGAAGAGCCAATAGATGTTTGCCAAGCCCTCACAGTGTTTGAAGACACAAGTTATCTTGGTTTAAGAGTTGTGAGCCCATTTGCGCCATCTCGGTTTATCTTGGATTATAAGAACTTCAAGGTCAAGTGGTAGGTGTTTTCATGAAACACATGAGTTAGATGGTGTATGGGAGAGCGAATAGATGTTTGCCAAGCCCTCACAGTGTTTGAAGACACAAGTTATCTTGGTTTAAGAGTTGCGAGCCCATTTGCGCCTTCTCGGTTTATCTTGGATTATAAGAACTTGAAGGCCAAGTGGTCGGTGTTTTCATGAAACACATGACTTAGATGGTGTATGGGAGAGCCAATAGATGTTTGCTAAGCCCTCACAGTGTTCGGGAGTGGCAAGTTATATTGGTTTAAGAGTTGTATGCTCATTTGTGCCTTCTTGGTGTATCTTGGATTATAAGAACTTCTATTCCAAATAGCAGGTGTATTCAAGAAACACATGAGTTAGATGGTGTCTGGAAGAGCCAATAGATGTTTGCCAAGCCCTCACAGTGTTTGAAGACACATGTTATCTTGGTTTAAGAGTTGCGAGCCCATATGCGCCTTCTCGGTGTATCTTGGATTATAAGAACTTCAAGGCCAAGTGGTAGGTGTTTTCATGAAACACATGAGTTAGATGGTGTCTGGAAGAGCCAATAGATGTTTGCCAAGCCCTCACTGTGTTTGAAGACACATGTTATCTTGGTTTAAGAGTTGTGAGCCCATATGCACCTTCTCGGTTTATCTTGGATTATAAGAACTTCAAGGCCAAGTGGTAGGTGTTTTTATGAAACACATGAGTTAGATGGTGTATGGGAGAGCCAATAGATGTTTGCCAAGCCCTCACAGTGTTTGAAGAGTCAAGTTATCTTGGTTTAAGAGTTGTGAGCCCATTTGCGCCTTCTCGGTTTATCTTGGATTATAAGAACTTCTATTCCAAATAGTAGGTGTTTTCAAGAAACACATGAGTTAGATGGTGTATGCAAGAGCCAATAGATGTTTTCCAAGCCCTCACAGTGTTTGAAGACACATGTTATCTTGGTTTAAGAGTTGCGAGCCCATATGCGCCTTCTCGGTGTATCTTGGATTATAAGAACTTCAAGGCCAAGTGGTAGGTGTTTTCATGAAACACATGAGTTAGATGGTGTATGGGAGAGCCAATAGATGTTTGCCAAGCCCTCACACAATTTGGAAGAGTCAACTTATCTTGGTTTAAGAGTTGTGAGCCCATTTGCGCCTTCTCGGTTTATCTTGGATTATAAGAACTTGTATGCCTAGTAGTAGGTGTTTTCAAGAAACACATGAGTTAGATGGTGTATGGAAGAGCCAATAGATGTTTGCCAAGCCCTCACACAATTTGAAGACACAAGTTATCTTGGTTTAAGAGTTGTGAGCCCATTTGCGCCATCTCGGTTTATCTTGGATTATAAGAACTTCAAGGTCAAGTGGTAGGTGTTTTCATGAAACACATGAGTTATATGGTGTATGGGAGAGCCAATAGATGTTTGCCAAGCCCTCACAGTGTTTGAAGACACATGTTATCTTGGTTTAAGAGTTGCGAGCCCATTTGCGCCTACTCGGTTTATCTTGGATTACAAGAACTTCAAGGCCAAGTGGTAGGTGTTTTTATGAAACACATGAGTTAGATGGTGTATGGGAGAGCCAATAGATGTTTGCCAAGCCCTCACACAATTTGAAGAGTCAAGTTATCTTGGTTTAAGAGTTGTGAGCCCATTTGCGCCTTCTCGGTTTATCTTGGATTATAAGAACTTCTATTCCAAGTAGTAGGTGTTTTCAAGAAACACATGAGTTAGATGGTGTATGGGAGAGCCAATAGATGTTTGCCAAGCCCTCACAGTGTTTGAAGACACATGTTATCTTGGTTTAAGAGTTGCGAGCCCATATGCGCCTTCTCGGTGTATCTTGGATTATAAGAACTTCATGGCCAAGTGGTAGGTGTTTTCATGAAACACATGAGTTAGATGGTGTATGGGAGAGCCAATAGATGTTTGCCAAGCCCTCACAGTGTTTGAAGACACATGTTATCTTGGTTTAAGAGTTGCGAGCCCATATGCGCCTTCTCGGTGTATCTTGGATTATAAGAACTTCAAGGCCAAGTGGTAGGTGTTTTCATGAAACACATGAGTTAGATGGTGTATGGGAGAGCCAATAGATGTTTGCCAAGCCCTCACACAATTTGAAGAGTCAACTTATCTTGGTTTAAGAGTTGTGAGCCCATTTGCGCCTTCTCGGTTTATCTTGGATTATAAGAACTTGTATGCCTAGTAGTAGGTGTTTTCAAGAAACACATGAGTTAGATGGTGTATGGAAGAGCCAATAGATGTTTGCCAAGCCCTCACAGTGTTTGAAGACACAAGTTATCTTGGTTTAAGAGTTGTGAGCCCATTTGCGCCATCTCGGTTTATCTTAGATTATAAGAACTTCAAGGTCAAGTGGTAGGTGTTTTCATGAAACACATGAGTTATATGGTGTATGGGAGAGCCAATAGATGTTTGCCAAGCCCTCAAACTGTTTGAAGAGTCAAGTTATCTTGGTTTAAGAGTTGTGAGCCCATTTGCGCCTTCTCGGTTTATCTTGGATTATAAGAACTTCTATTCCAAGTAGTAGGTGTTTTCAAGAAACACATGAGTTAGATGGTGTATGGGAGAGCCAATAGATGTTTGCCAAGCCCTCACACAATTTGAAGAGTCAACTTATCTTGGTTTAAGAGTTGTGAGCCCATTTGCGCCTTCTCGGTTTATCTTGGATTATAAGAACTTGTATGCCTAGTAGTAGGTGTTTTCAAGAAACACATGAGTTAGATGGTGTATGGAAGAGCCAATAGATGTTTGCCAAGCCCTCACAGTGTTTGAAGACACATGTTATCTTGGTTTAAGTGTTGTGAGCTCATTTGCGCCATCTCGGTTTATCTTGGATTATAAGAACTTCAAGGTCAAGTGGTAGGTGTTTTCATGAAACACATGAGTTATATGGTGTATGGGAGAGCCAATAGATGTTTGCCAAGCCCTCACACTGTTTGAAGAGTCAAGTTATCTTGGTGTAAGAGTTGTGAGCCCA
The DNA here is from genome assembly GCA_023212625.1 of Styphnolobium japonicum. Lineage (NCBI taxonomy): Eukaryota > Viridiplantae > Streptophyta > Magnoliopsida > Fabales > Fabaceae > Styphnolobium > Styphnolobium japonicum. Next base: position 776,304 of record JALBWW010000039.1, read on the forward strand.
TTTGCGCCTTCTCGGTTTATCTTGGATTATAAGAACTTCTATTCCAAGTAGTAGGTGTTTTCAAGAAACACATGAGTTAGATGGTGTATGGGAGAGCCAATAGATGTTTGCCAAGCCCTCACAAAGTGTTTGAAGACACATGTTATCTTGGTTTAAGAGTTGCGAGCCCATATGCGCCTTCTCGTTGTATCTTGGATTATAAGAACTTCAAGGCCAAGTGGTAGGTGTTTTCATGAAACACATGAGTTAGATGGTGTATGGGAGAGCCAATAGATGTTTGCCAAGCCCTCACACAATTTGAAGAGTCAACTTATCTTGGTTTAAGAGTTGTGAGCCCATTTGCGCCTTCTCGGTTTATCTTGGATTATAAGAACTTGTATGCCTAGTAGTAGGTGTTTTCAAGAAACACATGAGTTAGATGGTGTATGGAAGAGCCAATAGATGTTTGCCAAGCCCTCACAGTGTTTGAAGACACAAGTTATCTTGGTTTAAGAGTTGTGAGCCCATTTGCGCCATCTCGGTTTATCTTGGATTATAAGAACTTCAAGGTCAAGTGGTAGGTGTTTTCATGAAACACATGAGTTATATGGTGTATGGGAGAGCCAATAGATGTTTGCCAAGCCCTCACACTGTTTGAAGAGTCAAGTTATCTTGGTTTAAGAGTTGTGAGCCCATTTGCGCCTTCTCGGTTTATCTTGGATTATAAGAACTTCTATTCCAAGTAGTAGGTGTTTTCAAGAAACACATGAGTTAGATGGTGTATGGGAGAGCCAATAGATGTTTGCCAAGCCCTCACAGTGTTTGAAGACACATGTTATCTTGGTTTAAGAGTTGCGAGCCCATATGCGCATTCTCGGTGTATCTTGGATTATAAGAACTTCAAGGCCAAGTGGTAGGTGTTTTCATGAAACACATGAGTTAGATGGTGTATGGGAGAGCCAATAGATGTTTGCCAAGCCCTCACAGTGTTTGAAGACACATGTTATCTTGGTTTAAGAGTTGCGAGCCCATATGCGCCTTCTCGGTGTATCTTGGATTATAAGAACTTCAAGGCCAAGTGGTAGGTGTTTTCATGAAACACATGAGTTAGATGGTGTATGGGAGAGCCAATAGATGTTTGCCAAGCCCTCACACAATTTGAAGAGTCAACTTATCTTGGTTTAAGAGTTGTGAGCCCATTTGCGCCTTCTCGGTTTATCTTGGATTATAAGAACTTGTATGCCTAGTAGTAGGTGTTTTCAAGAAACACATGAGTTAGATGGTGTATGGAAGAGCCAATAGATGTTTGCCAAGCCCTCACACAGTTTGAAGACACAAGTTATCTTGGTTTAAGAGTTGTGAGCCCATTTGCGCCATCTCGGTTTATCTTAGATTATAAGAACTTCAAGGTCAAGTGGTAGGTGTTTTCATGAAACACATGAGTTATATGGTGTATGGGAGAGCCAATAGATGTTTGCCAAGCCCTCAAACTGTTTGAAGAGTCAAGTTATCTTGGTTTAAGAGTTGTGAGCCCATTTGCGCCTTCTCGGTTTATCTTGGATTATAAGAACTTCTATTCCAAGTAGTAGGTGTTTTCAAGAAACACATGAGTTAGATGGTGTATGGGAGAGCCAATAGATGTTTGCCAAGCCCTCACACAATTTGAAGAGTCAACTTATCTTGGTTTAAGAGTTGTGAGCCCATTTGCGCCTTCTCGGTTTATCTTGGATTATAAGAACTTGTATGCCTAGTAGTAGGTGTTTTCAAGAAACACATGAGTTAGATGGTGTATGGAAGAGCCAATAGATGTTTGCCAAGCCCTCACAGTGTTTGAAGACACAAGTTATCTTGGTTTAAGAGTTGTGAGCTCATTTGCGCCATCTCGGTTTATCTTGGATTATAAGAACTTCAAGGTCAAGTGGTAGGTGTTTTCATGAAACACATGAGTTATATGGTGTATGGGAGAGCCAATAGATGTTTGCCAAGCCCTCTCACAATTTGAAGAGTCAACTTATCTTGGTTTAAGAGTTGTGAGCCCATTTGCGCCTTCTCGGTTTATCTTGGATTATAAGAACTTGTATGCCTAGTAGTAGGTGTTTTCAAGAAACACATGAGTTAGATGGTGTATGGAAGAGCCAATAGATGTTTGCCAAGCCCTCACAGTGTTTCAAGACACAAGTTATCTTGGTTTAAGAGTTGTGAGCCCATTTGCGCCATCTCGGTTTATCTTGGATTATAAGAACTTCAAGGTCAAGTGGTAGGCTTTTTCATGAAACACATGAGTTATATGGTGTATGGGAGAGCCAATAGATGTTTGCCAAGCCCTCAAACTGTTTGAAGAGTCAAGTTATCTTGGTTTAAGAGTTGTGAGCCCATTTGCGCCTTCTCGGTTTATCTTGGATTATAAGAACTTCTATTCCAAGTAGTAGGTGTTTTCAAGAAACACATGAGTTAGATGGTGTATGGGAGAGCCAATAGATGTTTGCCAAGCCCTCACAGTGTTTGAAGACACATGTTATCTTGGTTTAAGAGTTGCGAGCCCATATGCGCCTTCTCGGTGTATCTTGGATTATAAGAACTTCAAGGCCAAGTGGTAGGTGTTTTCATGAAACACATGAGTTAGATGGTGTATGGGAGAGCGAATAGATGTTTGCCAAGCCCTCACACAATTTGAAGAGTCAACTTATCTTGGTTTAAGAGTTGTGAGCCCATTTGCGCCTTCTCGGTTTATCTTGGATTATAAGAACTTGTATGCCTAGTAGTAAGTGTTTTCAAGAAACACATGAGTTAGATGGTGTATGGAAGAGCCAATAGATGTTTGCCAAGCCCTCACAGTGTTTGAAGACACAAGTTATCTTGGTTTAAGAGTTGTGAGCCCATTTGCGCCATCTCGGTTTATCTTGGATTATAAGAACTTCAAGGTCAAGTGGTAGGTGTTTTCATGAAACACATGAGTTAGATGGTGTATGGGAGAGCGAATAGATGTTTGCCAAGCCCTCACAGTGTTTGAAGACACAAGTTATCTTGGTTTAAGAGTTGCGAGCCCATTTGCGCCTTCTCGGTTTATCTTGGATTATAAGAACTTGAAGGCCAAGTGGTCGGTGTTTTCATGAAACACATGACTTAGATGGTGTATGGGAGAGCCAATAGATGTTTGCTAAGCCCTCACAGTGTTCGGGAGTGGCAAGTTATATTGGTTTAAGAGTTGTATGCTCATTTGTGCCTTCTTGGTGTATCTTGGATTATAAGAACTTCTATTCCAAATAGCAGGTGTATTCAAGAAACACATGAGTTAGATGGTGTCTGGAAGAGCCAATAGATGTTTGCCAAGCCCTCACAGGTTTGAAGACACATGTTATCTTGGTTTAAGAGTTGCGAGCCCATATGCGCCTTCTCGGTGTATCTTGGATTATAAGAACTTCAAGGCCAAGTGGTAGGTGTTTTCATGAAACACATGAGTTAGATGGTGTCTGGAAGAGCCAATAGATGTTTGCCAAGCCCTCACTGTGTTTGAAGACACATGTTATCTTGGTTTAAGAGTTGTGAGCCCATATGCACCTTCTCGGTTTATCTTGGATTATAAGAACTTCAAGGCCAAGTGGTAGGTGTTTTTATGAAACACATGAGTTAGATGGTGTATGGGAGAGCCAATAGATGTTTGCCAAGCCCTCACAGTGTTTGAAGAGTCAAGTTATCTTGGTTTAAGAGTTGTGAGCCCATTTGCGCCTTCTCGGTTTATCTTGGATTATAAGAACTTCTATTCCAAATAGTAGGTGTTTTCAAGAAACACATGAGTTAGATGGTGTATGCAAGAGCCAATAGATGTTTTCCAAGCCCTCACAGTGTTTGAAGACACATGTTATCTTGGTTTAAGAGTTGCGAGCCCATATGCGCCTTCTCGGTGTATCTTGGATTATAAGAACTTCAAGGCCAAGTGGTAGGTGTTTTCATGAAACACATGAGTTAGATGGTGTATGGGAGAGCCAATAGATGTTTGCCAAGCCCTCACACAATTTGAAGAGTCAACTTATCTTGGTTTAAGAGTTGTGAGCCCATTTGCGCCTTCTCGGTTTATCTTGGATTATAAGAACTTGTATGCCTAGTAGTAGGTGTTTTCAAGAAACACATGAGTTAGATGGTGTATGGAAGAGCCAATAGATGTTTGCCAAGCCCTCACAGTGTTTGAAGACACAAGTTATCTTGGTTTAAGAGTTGTGAGCCCATTTGCGCCATCTCGGTTTATCTTGGATTATAAGAACTTCAAGGTCAAGTGGTAGGTGTTTTCATGAAACACATGAGTTATATGGTGTATGGGAGAGCCAATAGATGTTTGCCAAGCCCTCACAGTGTTTGAAGACACATGTTATCTTGGTTTAAGAGTTGCGAGCCCATTTGCGCCTACTCGGTTTATCTTGGATTACAAGAACTTCAAGGCCAAGTGGTAGGTGTTTTTATGAAACACATGAGTTAGATGGTGTATGGGAGAGCCAATAGATGTTTGCCAAGCCCTCACACAATTTGAAGAGTCAAGTTATCTTGGTTTAAGAGTTGTGAGCCCATTTGCGCCTTCTCGGTTTATCTTGGATTATAAGAACTTCTATTCCAAGTAGTAGGTGTTTTCAAGAAACACATGAGTTAGATGGTGTATGCAAGAGCCAATAGATGTTTTCCAAGCCCTCACAGTGTTTGAAGACACATGTTATCTTGGTTTAAGAGTTGCGAGCCCATTTGCGCCTACTCGGTTTATCTTGGATTACAAGAACTTCAAGGCCAAGTGGTAGGTGTTTTTATGAAACACATGAGTTAGATGGTGTATGGGAGAGCCAATAGATGTTTTCCAAGCCCTCACAGTGTTTGAAGACACAAGTTATCTTGGTTTAAGAGTTGCGAGCCCATTTGCGCCTTCTCGGTTTATCTTGGATTATAAGAACTTGAAGGCCAAGTGGTCGGTGTTTTCATGAAACACATGACTTAGATGGTGTATGGGAGAGCCAATAGATGTTTGCTAAGCCCTCACAAAGTTGTTTGGAAGAGTCAAGTTATATTGGTTTAAGAGTTGTATGCTCATTTGTGCCTTCTTGGTGTATCTTGGATTATAAGAACTTCTATTCCAAATAGCAGGTGTATTCAAGAAACACATGAGTTAGATGGTGTCTGGAAGAGCCAATAGATGTTTGCCAAGCCCTCACAGTGTTTGAAGAGTCACATGTTATCTTGGTTTAAGAGTTGCGAGCCCATTTGCGCCTTCTCGGTGTATCTTGGATTATAAGAACTTCAAGGCCAAGTGGTAGGTGTTTTCATGAAACACATGAGTTAGATGGTGTATGGGAGAGCGAATAGATGTTTGCCAAGCCCTCACACAATTTGAAGAGTCAACTTATCTTGGTTTAAGAGTTGTGAGCCCATTTGCGCCTTCTCGGTTTATCTTGGATTATAAGAACTTGTATGCCTAGTAGTAGGTGTTTTCAAGAAACACATGAGTTAGATGGTGTATGGAAGAGCCAATAGATGTTTGCCAAGCCCTCACAGTGTTTGAAGACACAAGTTATCTTGGTTTAAGAGTTGTGAGCCCATTTGCGCCATCTCGGTTTATCTTGGATTATAAGAACTTCAAGGTCAAGTGGTAGGTGTTTTCATGAAACACATGAGTTAGATGGTGTATGGGAGAGCGAATAGATGTTTGCCAAGCCCTCACACAATTTGAAGAGTCAACTTATCTTGGTTTAAGAGTTGTGAGCCCATTTGCGCCTTCTCGGTTTATCTTGGATTATAAGAACTTCTATTCCAAGTAGTAGGTGTTTTCAAGAAACACATGAGTTAGATGGTGTATGCAAGAGCCAATAGATGTTTTCCAAGCCCTCACAGTGTTTGAAGACACAAGTTATCTTGGTTTAAGAGTTGCGAGCCCATTTGCGCCTACTCGGTTTATCTTGGATTACAAGAACTTCAAGGCCAAGTGGTAGGTGTTTTTATGAAACACATGAGTTAGATGGTGTATGGGAGAGCGAATAGATGTTTGCCAAGCCCTCACAGTGTTTGAAGACACAAGTTATCTTGGTTTAAGAGTTGCGAGCCCATTTGCGCCTTCTCGGTTTATCTTGGATTATAAGAACTTGAAGGCCAAGTGGTCGGTGTTTTCATGAAACACATGACTTAGATGGTGTATGGGAGAGCCAATAGATGTTTGCTAAGCCCTCACAGTGTTCGGGAGTGGCAAGTTATATTGGTTTAAGAGTTGTATGCTCATTTGTGCCTTCTTGGTGTATCTTGGATTATAAGAACTTCTATTCCAAATAGCAGGTGTATTCAAGAAACACATGAGTTAGATGGTGTCTGGAAGAGCCAATAGATGTTTGCCAAGCCCTCACAGTGTTTGAAGACACATGTTATCTTGGTTTAAGAGTTGCGAGCCCATATGCGCCTTCTCGGTGTATCTTGGATTATAAGAACTTCAAGGCCAAGTGGTAGGTGTTTTCATGAAACACATGAGTTAGATGGTGTCTGGAAGAGCCAATAGATGTTTGCCAAGCCCTCACTGTGTTTGAAGACACATGTTATCTTGGTTTAAGAGTTGTGAGCCCATATGCACCTTCTCGGTTTATCTTGGATTATAAGAACTTCAAGGCCAAGTGGTAGGTGTTTTTATGAAACACATGAGTTAGATGGTGTATGGGAGAGCCAATAGATGTTTGCCAAGCCCTCACAGTGTTTGAAGAGTCAAGTTATCTTGGTTTAAGAGTTGTGAGCCCATTTGCGCCTTCTCGGTTTATCTTGGATTATAAGAACTTCTATTCCAAATAGTAGGTGTTTTCAAGAAACACATGAGTTAGATGGTGTATGCAAGAGCCAATAGATGTTTTCCAAGCCCTCACAGTGTTTGAAGACACATGTTATCTTGGTTTAAGAGTTGCGAGCCCATATGCGCCTTCTCGGTGTATCTTGGATTATAAGAACTTCAAGGCCAAGTGGTAGGTGTTTTCATGAAACACATGAGTTAGATGGTGTATGGGAGAGCCAATAGATGTTTGCCAAGCCCTCACACAATTTGAAGAGTCAACTTATCTTGGTTTAAGAGTTGTGAGCCCATTTGCGCCTTCTCGGTTTATCTTGGATTATAAGAACTTGTATGCCTAGTAGTAGGTGTTTTCAAGAAACACATGAGTTAGATGGTGTATGGAAGAGCCAATAGATGTTTGCCAAGCCCTCACAGTGTTTGAAGACACAAGTTATCTTGGTTTAAGAGTTGTGAGCCCATTTGCGCCATCTCGGTTTATCTTGGATTATAAGAACTTCAAGGTCAAGTGGTAGGTGTTTTCATGAAACACATGAGTTATATGGTGTATGGGAGAGCCAATAGATGTTTGCCAAGCCCTCACAGTGTTTGAAGACACATGTTATCTTGGTTTAAGAGTTGCGAGCCCATTTGCGCCTACTCGGTTTATCTTGGATTACAAGAACTTCAAGGCCAAGTGGTAGGTGTTTTTATGAAACACATGAGTTAGATGGTGTATGGGAGAGCCAATAGATGTTTGCCAAGCCCTCACACAATTTGAAGAGTCAAGTTATCTTGGTTTAAGAGTTGTGAGCCCATTTGCGCCTTCTCGGTTTATCTTGGATTATAAGAACTTCTATTCCAAGTAGTAGGTGTTTTCAAGAAACACATGAGTTAGATGGTGTATGCAAGAGCCAATAGATGTTTTCCAAGCCCTCACAGTGTTTGAAGACACATGTTATCTTGGTTTAAGAGTTGCGAGCCCATTTGCGCCTACTCGGTTTATCTTGGATTACAAGAACTTCAAGGCCAAGTGGTAGGTGTTTTTATGAAACACATGAGTTAGATGGTGTATGGGAGAGCCAATAGATGTTTTCCAAGCCCTCACAGTGTTTGAAGACACAAGTTATCTTGGTTTAAGAGTTGCGAGCCCATTTGCGCCTTCTCGGTTTATCTTGGATTATAAGAACTTGAAGGCCAAGTGGTCGGTGTTTTCATGAAACACATGACTTAGATGGTGTATGGGAGAGCCAATAGATGTTTGCTAAGCCCTCACAGTGTTCGGGAGTGGCAAGTTATATTGGTTTAAGAGTTGTATGCTCATTTGTGCCTTCTTGGTGTATCTTGGATTATAAGAACTTCTATTCCAAATAGCAGGTGTATTCAAGAAACACATGAGTTAGATGGTGTCTGGAAGAGCCAATAGATGTTTGCCAAGCCCTCACAGTGTTTGAAGACACATGTTATCTTGGTTTAAGAGTTGCGAGCCCATATGCGCCTTCTCGGTGTATCTTGGATTATAAGAACTTCAAGGCCAAGTGGTAGGTGTTTTCATGAAACACATGAGTTAGATGGTGTATGGGAGAGCGAATAGATGTTTGCCAAGCCCTCACACAATTTGAAGAGTCAACTTATCTTGGTTTAAGAGTTGTGAGCCCATTTGCGCCTTCTCGGTTTATCTTGGATTATAAGAACTTGTATGCCTAGTAGTAGGTGTTTTCAAGAAACACATGAGTTAGATGGTGTATGGAAGAGCCAATAGATGTTTGCCAAGCCCTCACAGTGTTTGAAGACACAAGTTATCTTGGTTTAAGAGTTGTGAGCCCATTTGCGCCATCTCGGTTTATCTTGGATTATAAGAACTTCAAGGTCAAGTGGTAGGTGTTTTCATGAAACACATGAGTTAGATGGTGTATGGGAGAGCGAATAGATGTTTGCCAAGCCCTCACACAATTTGAAGAGTCAACTTATCTTGGTTTAAGAGTTGTGAGCCCATTTGCGCCTTCTCGGTTTATCTTGGATTATAAGAACTTCTATTCCAAGTAGTAGGTGTTTTCAAGAAACACATGAGTTAGATGGTGTATGGGAGAGCCAATAGATGTTTTCCAAGCCCTCACAGTGTTTGAAGACACAAGTTATCTTGGTTTAAGAGTTGCGAGCCCATTTGCGCCTTCTCGGTTTATCTTGGATTATAAGAACTTGAAGGCCAAGTGGTCGGTGTTTTCATGAAACACATGACTTAGATGGTGTATGGGAGAGCCAATAGATGTTTGCCAAGCCCTCACAGTGTTCGGGAGTGGCAAGTTATATTGGTTTAAGAGTTGTATGCTCATTTGTGCCTTCTTGGTGTATCTTGGATTATAAGAACTTCTATTCCAAATAGCAGGTGTATTCAAGAAACACATGAGTTAGATGGTGTATGGAAGAGCCAATAGATGTTTGCCAAGCCCTCACAGTGTTTGAAGACACATGTTATCTTGGTTTAAGAGTTGTGAGCCCATTTGCGCCTTCTCGGTGTATCTTGGATTATAAGAACTTCAAGGCCAAGTGGTAGGTGTTTTCATGAAACACATGAGTTAGATGGTGTATGGAAGAGCCAATAGATGTTTGCCAAGCCCTCACAGTGTTTGAAGACACAAGTTATCTTGGTTTAAGAGTTGTGAGCCCATTTGCACCTTCTCGGTTTATCTTGGATTATAAGAACTTCAAGGCCAAGTGGTAGGTGTTTTCATGAAACACATGAGTTAGATGGTGTATGGGAGAGCCAATAGATGTTTGCCTAGCCCTCACAGTGTTTGAAGAGTCAAGTTATCTTGGTTTAAGAGTTGTGAGCCCATTTGCGCCTTCTCGGTTTATCTTGGATTATAAGAACTTCTATTCCAAATAGTAGGTGTTTTCAAGAAACACATGAGTTAGATGGTGTATGCAAGAGCCAATAGATGTTTTCCAAGCCCTCACAGTGTTTGAAGACACAAGTTATCTTGGTTTAAGAGTTGCGAGCCCATATGCGCCTTCTCGGTGTATCTTGGATTATAAGAACTTCAAGGCCAAGTGGTAGGTGTTTTCATGAAACACATGAGTTAGATGGTGTATGGGAGAGCCAATAGATGTTTGCCAAGCCCTCACACAATTTGAAGAGTCAACTTATCTTGGTTTAAGAGTTGTGAGCCCATTTGCGCCTTCTCGGTTTATCTTGGATTATAAGAACTTGTATGCCTAGTAGTAGGTGTTTTCAAGAAACACATGAGTTAGATGGTGTATGGAAGAGCCAATAGATGTTTGCCAAGCCCTCACAGTGTTTGAAGACACAAGTTATCTTGGTTTAAGAGTTGTGAGCCCATTTGCGCCATCTCGGTTTATCTTGGATTATAAGAACTTCAAGGTCAAGTGGTAGGTGTTTTCATGAAACACATGAGTTATATGGTGTATGGGAGAGCCAATAGATGTTTGCCAAGCCCTCACAGTGTTTGAAGACACATGTTATCTTGGTTTAAGAGTTGCGAGCCCATTTGCGCCTACTCGGTTTATCTTGGATTATAAGAACTTCAAGGCCAAGTGGTAGGTGTTTTTATGAAACACATGAGTTAGATGGTGTATGGGAGAGCCAATAGATGTTTGCCAAGCCCTCACACAATTTGAAGAGTCAAGTTATCTTGGTTTAAGAGTTGTGAGCCCATTTGCGCCTTCTCGGTTTATCTTGGATTATAAGAACTTCTATTCCAAGTAGTAGGTGTTTTCAAGAAACACATGAGTTAGATGGTGTATGCAAGAGCCAATAGATGTTTTCCAAGCCCTCACAGTGTTTGAAGTCACATGTTATCTTGGTTTAAGAGTTGCGAGCCCATTTGCGCCTACTCGGTTTATCTTGGATTATAAGAACTTCAAGGCCAAGTGGTAGGTGTTTTTATGAAACACATGAGTTAGATGGTGTATGGGAGAGCCAATAGATGTTTTCCAAGCCCTCACAAGTGTTTGGAAGACACAAGTTAACTTGGTTTAAGAGTTGCGAGCCCATTTGCGCCTTCTCGGTTTATCTTGGATTATAAGAACTTGAAGGCCAAGTGGTAGGTGTTTTCATGAAACACATGAGTTAGATGGTGTATGGGAGAGCCAATAGATGTTTGCAAAGCCCTCACAAGGTGTTCGGGAGTGGCAAGTTATATTGGTTTAAGAGTTGTATGCTCATTTGTGCCTTCTTGGTGTATCTTGGATTATAAGAACTTCTATTCCAAATTAGGTGTATTCATGAAACACATGAGTTAGATGGTGTATGGGAGAGCCAATAGATGTTTGCCAAGCCCTCACAAAGTGTTTGAAGAGTCAAGTTATCTTGGTTTAAGAGTTGCGAGCCCATTTGCGCCTTCTCGGTGTATCTTGGATTATAAGAACTTCAAGGCCAAGTGGTAGGTGTTTTCATGAAACACATGAGTTAGATGGTGTCTGGAAGAGCCAATAGATGTTTGCCAAGCCCTCACAAGGTGTTTGAAGACACATGTTATCTTGGTTTAAGAGTTGTGAGCCCATTTGCACCTTCTCGGTTTATCTTGGATTATAAGAACTTCAAGGCCAAGTGATAGGTGTTTTTATGAAACACATGAGTTAGATGGTGTTTGGGTGAGCCAATAGATGTTTGCCAAGCCCTCACACATGTTTGAAGAGTCAAGTTATCTTGGTTTAAGAGTTGTGAGCCCATTTGCGCCTTCTCGGTTTATCTTGGATTATAAGAACTTCTATTCCAAATAGTAGGTGTTTTCAAGAAACACATGAGTTAGATGGTGTATGCAAGAGCCAATAGATGTTTTCCAAGCCCTCACAGTGTTTGAAGACACATGTTATCTTGGTTTAAGAGTTGCGAGCCCATATGCGCCTTCTCGGTGTATCTTGGATTATAAGAACTTCAAGGCCAAGTGGTAGGTGTTTTCATGAAACACATGAGTTAGATGGTGTATGGGAGAGCCAATAGATGTTTGCCAAGCCCTCACACAATTTGAAGAGTCAACTTATCTTGGTTTAAGAGTTGTGAGCCCATTTGCGCCTTCTCGGTTTATCTTGGATTATAAGAACTTGTATGCCTAGTAGTAGGTGTTTTCAAGAAACACATGAGTTAGATGGTGTATGGAAGAGCCAATAGATGTTTGCCAAGCCCTCACAGTGTTTGAAGACACAAGTTATCTTGGTTTAAGAGTTGTGAGCCCATTTGCGCCATCTCGGTTTATCTTGGATTATAAGAACTTCAAGGTCAAGTGGTAGGTGTTTTCATGAAACACATGAGTTATATGGTGTATGGGAGAGCCAATAGATGTTTGCCAAGCCCTCACAGTGTTTGAAGACACATGTTATCTTGGTTTAAGAGTTGCGAGCCCATTTGCGCCATCTCGGTTTATCTTGGATTATAAGAACTTCAAGGCCAAGTGGTAGGTGTTTTCATGAAACACATGAGTTAGATGGTGTATGGGAGAGCGAATAGATGTTTGCCAAGCCCTCACACAATTTGAAGAGTCAACTTATCTTGGTTTAAGAGTTGTGAGCCCATTTGCGCCTTCTCGGTTTATCTTGGATTATAAGAACTTCTATTCCAAGTAGTAGGTGTTTTCAAGAAACACATGAGTTAGATGGTGTATGCAAGAGCCAATAGATGTTTTCCAAGCCCTCACAGTGTTTGAAGACACAAGTTATCTTGGTTTAAGAGTTGCGAGCCCATTTGCGCCTTCTCGGTTTATCTTGGATTATAAGAACTTGAAGGCCAAGTGGTCGGTGTTTTCATGAAACACATGACTTAGATGGTGTATGGGAGAGCCAATAGATGTTTGCTAAGCCCTCACAGTGTTCGGGAGTGGCAAGTTATATTGGTTTAAGAGTTGTATGCTCATTTGTGCCTTCTTGGTGTATCTTGGATTATAAGAACTTCTATTCCAAATAGCAGGTGTATTCAAGAAACACATGAGTTAGATGGTGTATGGAAGAGCCAATAGATGTTTGCCAAGCCCTCACAGTGTTTGAAGACACATGTTATCTTGGTTTAAGAGTTGCGAGCCCATTTGCGCCTTCTCGGTGTATCTTGGATTATAAGAACTTCAAGGCCAAGTGGTAGGTGTTTTCATGAAACACATGAGTTAGATGGTGTATGGAAGAGCCAATAGATGTTTGCGAAGCCCTCACCGAGTTTGAATAGTAATGTTATGTTGGTTTAAGAGTTGTGAGCCCATATGCGCCTTCTCGGTTTATCTTGGATTATAAGAACTTCAAGGCCAAGTGGTAGGTGTTTTTATGAAACACATGAGTTAGATGGTGTATGGGAGAGCCAATAGATGTTTGCCAAGCCCTCACAGTGTTTGAAGAGTCAAGTTATCTTGGTTTAAGAGTTGTGAGCCCATTTGCGCCTTCTCGGTTTATCTTGGATTATAAGAACTTCTATTCAAAATAGTAGGTGTTTTCATGAAACACATGAGTTAGATGGTGTATGGGACCACCAATAGGTGTTTTCCAAGCCCTCACAGTGTTTGGAAGAGTCAATTTATATTGGTTTAAGAGTTGTGAGCCCATTTGCGCCTTCTCGGTGTATCTTGGATTATAAGAACTTCAAGGCCAAGTGGTAGGTGTTTTCATGAAACACATGAGTTAGATGGTGTATGGGAGAGCCAATAGATGTTTGCCAAGCCCTCACACAATTTGAAGAGTCAACTTATCTTGGTTTAAGAGTTGTGAGCCCATTTGCGCCTTCTCGGTTTATCTTGGATTATAAGAACTTGTATGCCTAGTAGTAGGTGTTTTCAAGAAACACATGAGTTAGATGGTGTATGGAAGAGCCAATAGATGTTTGCCAAGCGCTCACAGTGTTTGAAGACACAAGTTATCTTGGTTTAAGAGTTGTGAGCCCATTTGCGCCATCTCGGTTTATCTTGGATTATAAGAACTTCAAGGTCAAGTGGTAGGTGTTTTCATGAAACACATGAGTTATATGGTGTATGGGAGAGCCAATAGATGTTTGCCAAGCCCTCACATAGTTTGAAGACACATGTTATCTTGGTTTAAGAGTTGCGAGCCCATTTGCGCCTACTCGGTTTATCTTGGATTACAAGAACTTCAAGGCCAAGTGGTAGGTGTTTTTATGAAACACATGAGTTAGATGGTGTATGGGAGAGCCAATAGATGTTTGCCAAGCCCTCACACAATTTGAAGAGTCAAGTTATCTTGGTTTAAGAGTTGTGAGCCCATTTGCGCCTTCTCGGTTTATCTTGGATTATAAGAACTTCTATTCCAAGTAGTAGGTGTTTTCAAGAAACACATGAGTTAGATGGTGTATGCAAGAGCCAATAGATGTTTTCCAAGCCCTCACAGTGTTTGAAGAGTCAAGTTATCTTGGTTTAAGAGTTGCGAGCCCATTTGCGCCTACTCGGTTTATCTTGGATTACAAGAACTTCAAGGCCAAGTGGTAGGTGTTTTTATGAAACACATGAGTTAGATGGTGTATGGGAGAGCCAATAGATGTTTTCCAAGCCCTCACAGTGTTTGAAGACACAAGTTAACTTGGTTTAAGAGTTGCGAGCCCATTTGCGCCTTCTCGGTTTATCTTGGATTATAAGAACTTGAAGGCCAAGTGGTCGGTGTTTTCATGAAACACATGACTTAGATGGTGTATGGGAGAGCCAATAGATGTTTGCTAAGCCCTCACGGTTCGGGAGTGGCAAGTTATATTGGTTTAAGAGTTGTATGCTCATTTGTGCCTTCTTGGTGTATCTTGGATTATAAGAACTTCTATTCCAAATAGCAGGTGTATTCAAGAAACACATGAGTTAGATGGTGTCTGGAAGAGCCAATAGATGTTTGCCAAGCCCTCACAGTGTTTGAAGACACATGTTATCTTGGTTTAAGAGTTGCGAGCCCATATGCGCCTTCTCGGTGTATCTTGGATTATAAGAACTTCAAGGCCAAGTGGTAGGTGTTTTCATGAAACACATGAGTTAGATGGTGTATGGAAGAGCCAATAGATGTTTGCCAAGCCCTCACAAATGTTTGAAGACACATGTTATCTTGGTTTAAGAGTTGTGAGCCCATTTGCTCCTTCTCGGTTTATCTTCGATTATAAGAACTTCAAGGCCAAGTGGTGGGTGTTTTCATGAAACACATGAGTTAGATGGTGTATGGGAGAGCCAATAGATGTTTGCCAAGCCCTCACACAGTTTGAAGAGTCAAGTTATCTTGGTTTAAGAGTTGTGAGCCCATTTGCGCCTTCTCGGTTTCTCTTGGATTATAAGAACTTCTATGCCAAATAGTAGGTGTTTTCATGAAACACATGAGTTAGATGGTGTATGGAAGAGCCAATAGATGTTTTCCAAGCCCTCACGGTGTTTGAAGACACAAGTTATCTTGGTTTAAGAGTTGCGAGCCCATATGCGCCTTCTCGGTGTATCTTGGATTATAAGAACTTCTAGGCCAACTGGTAGGTGTTTTCATGAAACACATGAGTTAGATGGTGTACGGGAGAGCCAATAGATGTTTGCCAAGCCCTCACACAATTTGATGGGTCAAGTTGTCTTAGTTTAAGAGTTGTGAGCCCATTTGCGCCTTCTCCGTTTATCTTGGATTATAAGAACTTGTATGCCTAGTAGTAGGTGTTTTCATGAAACACATGAGTTAGATTCTGTATGGTAGAGCCAATAGATGTTTGCCAAGCCCTCACAGTGTTTGAAGAGTCAAGTTATCTTGGTTTAAGAGTTGTGAGCCCATTTGCGCCATCTCGGTTTATCTTGGATTATAAGAACTTCAAGGTCAAGTGGTAGGTGTTTTCATGAAACACATGAGTTATATGGTGTATGGGAGAGCCAATAGATGTTTGCCAAGCCCTCACAGTGTTTGAAGAGTCATGTTATCTTGGTTTAAGAGTTGCGAGCCCATTTGCGCCATCTCGGTTTATCTTGGATTATAAGAACTTCAAGGCCAAGTGGTAGGTGTTTTCATGAAACACATGAGTTAGATGGTGTATGGGAGAGCCAATAGATGTTTGCCAAGCCCTCACACAATTTGAAGAGTCAAGTTATCTTGGTTTAAGAGTTGTGAGCCCATTTGCGCCTTCTCGGTTTATCTTGGATTATAAGAACTTCTATGCCAAGTAGTAGGTGTTTTCATGAAACACATGAGTTAGATGGTGTATGGGAGAGCCAATAGATGTTTTCCAAGCCCTCACAGTGTTTGAAGAGTCAAGTTATCTTGGTTTAAGAGTTGTGAGCCCATTTGCGCCTTCTCGGTTTATCTTGGATTATAAGAACTTGAAGGCCAAGTGGTAGGTGTTTTCATGAAACACATGAGTTAGATGGTGTATGGGAGAGCCAATAGATGTTTGCCAAGCCCTCACAGTGTTTGCGAGAGTCAAGTTATATTGGTTTAAGAGTTGTATGCTCATTTGTGCCTTCTTGGTGTATCTTGGATTATAAGAACTTCTATTCCAAATAGCAGGTGTATTCAAGAAACACATGAGTTAGATGGTGTATGGAAGAGCCAATAGATGTTTGCCAAGCCCTCACAGTGTTTGAAGAGTCAAGTTATCTTGGTTTAAGAGTTGTGAGCCCATTTGCGCCTTCTCGGTTTATCTTGGATTATAAGAACTTCAAGGCCAAGTGGTAGGTGTTTTCATGAAACACATGAGTTAGATGGTGTATGGAAGAGCCAATAGATGTTTGCCAAGCCCTCACAGTGTTTGGAAGACACAAGTTATCTTGGTTTAAGAGTTGTGAGCCCATTTGCTCCTTCTCGGTTTATCTTGGATTATAAGAACTTCAAGGCCAAGTGGTAGGTGTTTTCATGAAACACATGAGTTAGATGGTGTATGGGAGAGCCAATAGATGTTTGCCAAGCCCTCACAGTGTTTGAAGAGTCAAGTTATCTTGGTTTAAGAGTTGTGAGCCCATTTGCGCCTTCTCGGTTTATCTTGGATTATAAGAACTTCTATGCCAAATAGTAGGTGTTTTCAAGAAACACATGAGTTAGATGGTGTATGGGAGAGCCAATAGATGTTTTCCAAGCCCTCACAGTGATTGGGAGAGTCAAGTTATCTTGGTTTAAGAGTTGCGAGCCCATTTGCGCCTTCTCGGTTTATCTTGGATTATAAGAACTTCAAGGCCAAGTGGTAGGTGTTTTCATGAAACACATGAGTTAGATGGTGTATGGGAGAGCCAATAGATGTTTGCCAAGCCCTCACACAGTTTGAAGAGTCAAGTTATCTTGGTTTAAGAGTTGTGAGCCCATTTGCGCCTTCTCGGTTTATCTTGGATTATAAGAACTTCTATGCCAAGTAGTAGGTGTTTTCATGAAACACATGAGTTAGATGGTGTATGGGAGAGCCAATAGATGTTTGCCAATCCCTCACATTTTTTGAAGAGTCAAGTTATCTTGGTTTAAGAGTTGTGAGCCCATTTGCGCCATCTCGGTTTATCTTGGATTATAAGAACTTCAAGGCCAAGTGGTAGGTGTTTTCATGAAACACATGAGTTATATGGTGTATGGGAGAGCCAATAGATGTTTGCCAAGCCCTCACAAAGTTGTTTGGAAGAGTCAAGTTATCTTGGTTTAAGAGTTGCGAGCCCATATGCGCCTTCTCGGTTTATCTTGGATTATAAGAACTTCAAGGCCAAGTGGTAGGTGTTTTTATGAAACACATGAGTTAGATGGTGTATGGGAGAGCCAATAGATGTTTGCCAAGCCCTCACACAGTTTGAAGAGTCAAGTTATCTTGGTTTAAGAGTTGTGAGCCCATTTGCGCCTTCTCGGTTTATCTTGGATTATAAGAACTTCTATGCCAAGTAGTAGGTGTTTTCATGAAACACATGAGTTAGATGGTGTATGGGAGAGCCAATAGATGTTTTCCAAGCCCTCAAAATTGTTTGGGAGAGTCAAGTTATCTTGGTTTAAGAGTTGCGAGCCCATTTGCGCCTTCTCGGTTTATCTTGGATTATAAGAACTTCAAGGCCAAGTGGTAGGTGTTTTCATGAAACACATGAGTTAGATGGTGTATGGGAGAGCCAATAGATGTTTGCCAAGCCCTCACAGTGTTTGAAAAGTCAAGTTATCTTGGTTTAAGAGTTGTGAGCCCATTTGCTCCTTCTCGGTTTATCTTCGATTATAAGAACTTGAAGGCCAAGTGGTAGGTGTTTTCATGAAACACATGAGTTAGATGGTGTATGGGAGAGCCAATAGATGTTTGCCAAGCCCTCACAGTGTTTGGAGGAGTCAAGTTATATTGGTTTAAGAGTTCTATGCTCATTTGCGCCTTCTTGGTGTATCTTGGATTATAAGAACTTCTATTCCAAATAGCAGGTGTATTCATGAAACACATGAGTTAGATGGTGTATGGGAGAGCCAATAGATGTTTGCCAAGCCCTCACAGTGTTTGAAGAGTCAAGTTATCTTGGTTTAAGAGTTGTGAGCCCATTTGCGCCTTCTCGGTTTATCTTGGATTATAAGAACTTCAAGGCCAAGTGGTAGGTGTTTTCATGAAACACATGAGTAAGATGGTGTTTGGGAGAGCCAATAGATGTTTGCCAAGCCCTCACAGTGTTTGAAAAGTCAAGTTATCTTGGTTTAAGAGTTGTGAGCCCATTTGCTCCTTCTCGGTTTATCTTCGATTATAAGAACTTCAAGGCCAAGTGGTAGGTGTTTTCATGAAACACATGAGTTAGATGGTGTATGGGAGAGCCAATAGATGTTTGCCAAGCCCTCACAGTGTTTGAAGAGTCAAGTTATCTTGGTTTAAGAGTTGTGAGCCCATTTGCGCCTTCTCGGTTTATCTTGGATTATAAGAACTTCTATTCCAAGTAGTAGGTGTTTTCAAGAAACACATGAGTTAGATGGTGTATGGGAGAGCCAATAGAAGTTTGCCAAGCCCTCACATAGTTTGAAGAGTCAAGTTATCTTGGTTTAAGAGTTGTGAGCCCATTTGCGCCTTCTCGGTTTATCTTGGATTATAAGAACTTCAAGGCCAAGTGGTAGGTGTTTTCATGAAACACATGAGTTAGATGGTGTATGGGAGAGCCAATAGATGTTTGCCAAGCCCTCACACAGTTTGAAGAGTCAAGTTATCTTGGTTTAAGAGTTGTGAGCCCATTTGCGCCTTCTCGGTTTATCTTGGATTATAAGAACTTCTAGGCCAAGTGGTAGGTGTTTTCATGAAACACATGAGTTAGATGGTGTATGGAAGAGCCAATAGATGTTTGCCAAGCCCTCACAGTGTTTGAAAAGTCAAGTTATCTTGGTTTAAGAGTTGTGAGCCCATTTGCTCCTTCTCGGTTTATCTTCGATTATAAGAACTTCAAGGCCAAGTGGTAGGTGTTTTCATGAAACACATGAGTTAGATGGTGTATGGGAGAGCCAATAGATGTTTGCCAAGCCCTCACACTGTTTGAAGAGTCAAGTTATCTTGGTTTAAGAGTTGTGAGCCCATTTGCGCCTTCTCGGTTTCTCTTGGATTATAAGAACTTCTTTGCCAAGTAGTAGGTGTTTTCATGAAACACATGAGTTAGATGGTGTATGGGAGAGCCAATAGATGTTTGCCAAGCCCTCACACAGTTTGAAGAGTCAAGTTATCTTGGTTTAAGAGTTGTGAGCCCATTTGCGCCTTCTCGGTTTATCTTGGATTATAAGAACTTCTATGCCAAGTGGTAGGTGTTTTCATGAAACACATGAGTTAGATGGTGTATGGAAGAGCCAATAGATGTTTGCCAAGCCCTCACAGTGTTTGAAAAGTCAAGTTATCTTGGTTTAAGAGTTGTGAGCTCATTTGCGCCATCTCGGTTTATCTTGGATTATAAGAACTTCAAGGCCAAGTGGTAGGTGTTTTCATGAAACACATGAGTTATATGGTGTATGGGAGAGCCAATAGATGTTTGCCAAGCCCTCTCACAGTTTGGAAGAGTCAAGTTATCTTGGTTTAAGAGTTGTGAGCCCATTTGCGCCTTCTCGGTTTATCTTGGATTATAAGAACTTCTATGCCAAGTAGTAGGTGTTTTCATGAAACACATGAGTTAGATGGTGTATGGGAGAGCCAATAGATGTTTGCCAAGCCCTCACAGTGTTTGAAGAGTCAAGTTATCTTGAATTAAGAGTTGTGAGCCCATTTGCGCCATCTCGGTTTATCTTGGATTATAAGAACTTCAAGGCCAAGTGGTAGGTGTTTTCATGAAACACATGAGTTATATGGTGTATGGGAGAGCCAATAGATGTTTGCCAAGCCCTCAAACTGTTTGAAGAGTCAAGTTATCTTGGTTTAAGAGTTGTGAGCCCATTTGCGCCTTCTCGGTTTATCTTGGATTATAAGAACTTCTATTCCAAGTAGTAGGTGATTTCATGAAACACATGAGTTAGATGGTGTATGGGAGAGCCAATAGATGTTTGCCAAGCCCTCACAAAGGTTTGAAGAGTCAAGTTTTCTTGGTTTAAGAGTTGCGAGCCCATTTGCGCCTTCTCGGTTTATCTTGGATTATAAGAACTTCAAGGCCAAGTGGTAGGTGTTTTCATGAAACACATGAGTTAGATGGTGTATGGGAGAGCCAATAGATGTTTGCCAAGCCCTCACAGTGTTTGGAAGAGTCAAGTTATCTTGGTTTAAGAGTTGTGAGCCCATTTGCGCCTTCTCGGTTTATCTTGGATTATAAGAACTTCTATGCCAAGTAGTAGGTGTTTTCATGAAACACATGAGTTAGATGGTGTATGGGAGAGCCAATAGATGTTTGCCAAGCCCTCACAGTGTTTGAAGAGTCAAGTTATCTTGGTTTAAGAGTTGTGAGCCCATTTGCGCCTTCTCGGTTTATCTTGGATTATAAGAACTTCAAGGCCAAGTGGTAGGTGTTTTCATGAAACACATGAGTTAGATGGTGTATGGGAGAGCCAATAGATGTTTGCCAAGCCCACACACAGTTTGAAGAGTCAAGTTATCTTGGTTTAAGAGTTGTGAGCCCATTTGCGCCTTCTCGGTTTATCTTGGATTATAAGAACTTCAAGGCCAAGTGGTAGGTGTTTTCATGAAACACATGAGTTAGATGGTGTATGGGAGAGCCAATAGATGTTTGCCAAGCCCTCACAGTGTTTCAAGTTATATTTGTTTAAGAGTTGTATGCTCATTTGCGTCTTCTCGGTTTATCTTGGATTATAAGAACTTCAAGGCCAAGTTGTAGGTGTTTTCATGAAACACATGAGTTAGATGGTGTATGGGAGAGCCAATAGATGTTTGCCAAGCCCTCACAGGTGTTTGAAGAGTCAAGTTATCTTGGTTTAAGAGTTGCGAGCCCATTTGCGCCTTCTCGGTTTATCTTGGATTATAAGAACTTCAAGGCCAAGTGGTAGGTGTTTTCATGAAACACATGAGTTAGATGGTGTATGGGAGAGCCAATAGATGTTTGCCAAGCCCTCACAAAGTGTTTGAAGAGTCAAGTTATCTTGGTTTAAGAGTTGTGAGCCCATTTGCGCCTTCTCGGTTTATCTTGGATTATAAGAACTTCAAGGCCAAGTGGTAGGTGTTTTTATGAAACACATGAGTTAGATGGTGTATGGGAGAGCCAATAGATGTTTGCCAAGCCCTCACAGTGTTTGAAGAGTCAAGTTATCTTGGTTTAAGAGTTGTGAGCCCATTTGCGCCTTCTCGGTTTATCTTGGATTATAAGAACTTCTATGCCAATTAGTAGGTGTTTTCATGAAACACATGAGTTAGATGGTGTATGGGAGAGCCAATAGATGTTTGCCAAGCCCTCACAGTGTTTGAAGAGTCAAGTTATCTTGGTTTAAGAGTTGTGAGCCCATTTGCGCCTTCTCGGTTTATCTTGGATTATAAGAACTTCTAGGCCAAGTGGTAGGTGTTTTCATGAAACACATGAGTTATATGGTGTATGGGAGAGCCAATAGATGTTTGCCAAGCCCTCACACAGTTTGAAGAGTCAAGTTATCTTGGTTTAAGAGTTGTGAGCCCATTTGCGCCTTCTCGGTTTATCTTGGATTATAAGAACTTCTATGCCAAGTAGTAGGTGTTTTCATGAAACACATGAGTTAGATGGTGTATGGGAGAGCCAATAGATATTTGCCAAGCCCTCACAGTGTTTGAAGAGTCAAGTTATCTTGGTTTAAGAGTTGTATGCCCATTTGCGCCTTCTCGGTTTATCTTGGATTATAAGAACTTCAAGGCCAAGTGGTAGGTGTTTTCATGAAACACATGAGTTATATGGTGTATGGGAGAGCCAATAGATGTTTGCCAAGCCCTCACAGTGTTTGAAGAGTCAAGTTATCTTGAATTAAGAGTTGTGAGCCCATTTGCGCCTTCTCGGTTTATCTTGGATTATAAGAACTTCAAGGCCAAGTGGTAGGTGTTTTCATGAAACACATGAGTTAGATGGTGTATGGGAGAGCCAATAGATGTTTGCCAAGCCCTCACACAGTTTGAAGAGTCAAGTTATCTTGGTTTAAGAGTTGTGAGCCCATTTGCGCCTTCTCGGTTTATCTTGGATTATAAGAACTTCTAGGCCAAGTGGTAGGTGTTTTCATGAAACACATGAGTTAGATGGTGTATGGGAGTGCCAATAGATGTTTGCCAAGCCCTCACAGTGTTTGGAAGAGTCAAGTTATCTTGAATTAAGAGTTGTGAGCCCATTTGCGCCTTCTCGGTTTATCTTGGATTATAAGAACTTCAAGGCCAAGTGGTAGGTGTTTTCATGAAACACATGAGTTAGATGGTGTATGGGAGAGCCAATAGATGTTTGCCAAGCCCTCACAGTGTTTGAAGAGTCAAGTTATCTTGGTTTAAGAGTTGCGAGCCCATTTGCGCCTTCTCGGTTTATCTTGGATTATAAGAACTTGAAGGCCAAGTGGTAGGTGTTTTCATGAAACACATGAGTTAGATGGTGTATGGGAGAGCCAATAGATGTTTGCCAAGCCCTCACAAAGTTGTTCGAAGAGTCAAGTTATATTGGTTTAAGAGTTGTATGCTCATTTGTGCCTTCTTGGTGTATCTTGGATTATAAGAACTTCTAGGCCAAATAGTAGGTGTTTTCATGAAACACATGAGTTAGATGGTGTATGGGAGAGCCAATAGATGTTTGCCACGCCCTCACTAAGTTGGAAGAGTCAAGTTATCTTGGTTTAAGAGTTGCGAGCCCATTTGCGCCTTCTCGGTTTATCTTGGATTATAAGAACTTCAAGGCCAAGTGGTAGGTGTTTTCATGAAACACATGAGTTAGATGGTGTATGGGAGAGCCAATAGATGTTTGCCAAGCCCTCACACAATTTGAAGAGTCAAGTTATCTTGGTTTAAGAGTTGTGAGCCCATTTGCGCCTTCTCGGTTTATCTTGGATTATAAGAACTTCTATG
Source organism: Styphnolobium japonicum (assembly GCA_023212625.1). Taxonomy (NCBI): domain Eukaryota; kingdom Viridiplantae; phylum Streptophyta; class Magnoliopsida; order Fabales; family Fabaceae; genus Styphnolobium; species Styphnolobium japonicum. The sequence continues at coordinate 799,397 of JALBWW010000039.1, forward strand.
CCAAGTAGTAGGTGTTTTCATGAAACACATGAGTTAGATGGTGTATGGAAGAGCCAATAGATGTTTGCCAAGCCCTCACAATGTTTGAAGAGTCAAGTTATCTTGGTTTAAGAGTTGTGAGCCCATTTGCGCCTTCTCGGTTTATCTTGGATTATAAGAACTTCAAGGCCAAGTGGTAGGTGTTTTCATGAAACACATGAGTTAGATGGTGTATGGGAGAGCCAATAGATGTTTGCCAAGCCCTCACACAATTTGAAGAGTCAAGTTATCTTGGTTTAAGAGTTGTGAGCCCATTTGCGCCTTCTCGGTTTCTCTTGGATTATAAGAACTTCTTTGCCAAGTAGTAGGTGTTTTCATGAAACACATGAGTTAGATGGTGTATGGGAGAGCCAATAGATGTTTGCCAAGCCGTCACAGTGTTTGGAAGAGTCAAGTTATCTTTGTTTAAGAGTTGTGAGCCCATTTGCGCCTTCTCGGTTTATCTTGGATTATAAGAACTTCAAGGCCAAGTGGTAGGTGTTTTCATGAAACACATGAGTTATATGGTGTATGGGAGAGCCAATAGATGTTTGCCAAGCCCTCACAGTGTTTGAAGAGTCAAGTTATCTTGGTTTAAGAGTTGTGAGCCCATTTGCGCCTTCTCGGTTTATCTTGGATTATAAGAACTTCAAGGCCAAGTGGTAGGTGTTTTCATGAAACACATGAGTTAGATGGTGTATGGGAGAGCCAATAGATGTTTGCCAAGCCCTCACACAATTTGAAGAGTCAAGTTATCTTGGTTTAAGAGTTGTGAGCCCATTTGCGCCTTCTCGGTTTATCTTGGATTATAAGAACTTCTATTCCAAGTGGTAGGTGTTTTCATGAAACACATGAGGTCGATGGTGTATGGGAGAGCCAATAGATGTTTGCCAAGCCCTCACAAGTGTTTGAAGAGTCAAGTTATCTTGGTTTAAGAGTTGTGAGCCCATTTGCGCCTTCTCGGTTTATCTTGGATTATAAGAACTTCAAGGCCAAGTGGTAGGTGTTTTCATGAAACACATGAGTTAGATGGTGTATGGGAGAGCCAATAGATGTTTGCCAAGCCCTCACAGTGTTTGAAGAGTCAAGTTATCTTGGTTTAAGAGTTGTGAGCCCATTTGCGCCTTCTCGGTTTATCTTGGATTATAAGAACTTCAAGGCCAAGTGGTAGGTGTTTTCATGAAACACATGAGTTAGATGGTGTATGGGAGAGCCAATAGATGTTTGCCAAGCCCTCACAAAGGTGTTCGGGAGTCAAGTTATATTGGTTTAAGAGTTGTATGCTCATTTGCGCCTTCTCGGTTTATCTTGGATTATAAGAACTTCTAGGCCAAGTGGAAGGTGTTTTCATGAAACACATGAGTTAGATGGTGTATGGAAGAGCCAATAGATGTTTGCCAAGCCCTCACAGTGTTTGAAAAGTCAAGTTATCTTGGTTTAAGAGTTGTGAGCCCATTTGCTCCTTCTCGGTTTATCTTCGATTATAAGAACTTCAAGGCCAAGTGGTAGGTGTTTTCATGAAACACATGAGTTAGATGGTGTATGGGAGAGCCAATAGATGTTTGCCAAGCCCTCACAGTGTTTGAAGAGTCAAGTTATCTTGGTTTAAGAGTTGTGAGCCCATTTGCGCCTTCTCGGTTTATCTTGGATTATAAGAACTTCAAGGCCAAGTGGTAGGTGTTTTCATGAAACACATGAGTTAGATGGTGTATGGGAGAGCCAATAGATGTTTGCCAAGCCCTCACAGTGTTTGAAGAGTCAAGTTATCTTGGTTTAAGAGTTGTGAGCCCATTTGCGCCTTCTCGGTTTATCTTGGATTATAAGAACTTCTATTCCAAGTGGTAGGTGTTTTCATGAAACACATGAGTTAGATGGTGTATGGGAGAGCCAATAGATGTTTGCCAAGCCCTCACAGTGTTTGAAGAGTCAAGTTATCTTGAATTAAGAGTTGTGAGCCCATTTGCGCCTTCTCGGTTTATCTTGGATTATAAGAACTTCAAGGCCAAGTGGTAGGTGTTTTCATGAAACACATGAGTTAGATGGTGTATGGGAGAGCCAATAGATGTTTGCCAAGCCCTCACACAGTTTGAAGAGTCAAGTTATCTTGGTTTAAGAGTTGTGAGCCCATTTGCGCCTTCTCGGTTTATCTTGGATTATAAGAACTTCAAGGCCAAGTAGTAGGTGTTTTCATGAAACACATGAGTTAGATGGTGTATGGGAGAGCCAATAGATGTTTGCCAAGCCCTCACAGTGTTTGAAGAGTCAAGTTATCTTGGTTTAAGAGTTGTGAGCCCATTTGCGCCTTCTCGGTTTATCTTGGATTATAAGAACTTCAAGGCCAAGTGGTAGGTGTTTTCATGAAACACATGAGTTATATGGTGTATGGGAGAGCCAATAGATGTTTGCCAAGCCCTCACAAAGTGTTTGAAGAGTCAAGTTATCTTGGTTTAAGAGTTGTGAGCCCATTTGCGCCTTCTCGGTTTATCTTGGATTATAAGAACTTCAAGGCCAAGTGGTAGGTGTTTTCATGAAACACATGAGTTAGATGGTGTATGGGAGAGCCAATAGATGTTTGCCAAGCCCTCACACAGTTTGAAGAGTCAAGTTATCTTGGTTTAAGAGTTGTGAGCCCATTTGCGCCTTCTCGGTTTATCTTGGATTATAAGAACTTCTAGGCCAAGTGGTAGGTGTTTTCATGAAACACATGAGTTAGATGGTGTATGGGAGAGCCAATAGATGTTTGCCAAGCCCTCACAATGTTTGGAAGAGTCAAGTTATCTTGGTTTAAGAGTTGTGAGCCCATTTGCGCCTTCTCGGTTTATCTTGGATTATAAGAACTTCAAGGCCAAGTGGTAGGTGTTTTCATGAAACACATGAGTTAGATGGTGTATGGGAGAGCCAATAGATGTTTGCCAAGCCGTCACAGTGTTTGGGACAGTCAAGTTATATTGGTTTAAGAGTTCTATGCTCATTTGCGCCTTCTTGGTTTGTCTAGGATTATAAGAACTTCATGGCCAAGTGGTAGGTGTTTTCATGAAACACATGAGTTAGATGGTGTATGGGAGTGCCAATAGATGTTTGCCAAGCCCTCACAGTGTTTGGAAGAGTCAAGTTATCTTGAATTAAGAGTTGTGAGCCCATTTGCGCCTTCTCGGTTTATCTTGGATTATAAGAACTTCAAGGCCAAGTGGTAGGTGTTTTCATGAAACACATGAGTTAGATGGTGTATGGGAGAGCCAATAGATGTTTGCCAAGCCCTCACAGTGTTTGGAAGAGTCAAGTTATCTTGAATTAAGAGTTGTGAGCCCATTTGCGCCTTCTCGGTTTATCTTGGATTATAAGAACTTCAAGGCCAAGTGGTAGGTGTTTTCATGAAACACATGAGTTAGATGGTGTATGGGAGAGCCAATAGATGTTTGCCAAGCCCTCACAAAGATTGAAGAGTCAAGTTATCTTCGTTTAAGAGTTGTGAGCCCATTTGCGCCTTCTCGGTTTATCTTGGATTATAAGAACTTCTAGGCCAAGTGGTAGGTGTTTTCATGAAACACATGAGTTAGATGGTGTATGGGAGAGCCAATAGATGTTTGCCAAGCCCTCACAGTGTTTGGAAGAGTCAAGTTATCTTGAATTAAGAGTTGTGAGCCCATTTGCGCCTTCTCGGTTTATCTTGGATTATAAGAACTTCAAGGCCAAGTGGTAGGTGTTTTCATGAAACACATGAGTTAGATGGTGTATGGGAGAGCCAATAGATGTTTGCCAAGCCCTCACACAGTTTGAAGAGTCAAGTTATCTTGAATTAAGAGTTGTGAGCCCATTTGCGCCTTCTCGGTTTATCTTGGATTATAAGAACTTCAAGGCCAAGTGGTAGGTGTTTTCATGAAACACATGAGTTAGATGGTGTATGGGAGAGCCAATAGATGTTTGCCAAGCCCTCACAGTGTTTGAAGAGTCAAGTTATCTTGAATTAAGAGTTGTGAGCCCATTTGCGCCTTCTCGGTTTATCTTGGATTATAAGAACTTCAAGGCCAAGTGGTAGGTGTTTTCATGAAACACATGAGTTATATGGTGTATGGGAGAGCCAATAGATGTTTGCCAAGCCCTCACAGTGTTTGAACAGTCAAGTTATCTTGGTTTAAGAGTTGTGAGCCCATTTGCGCCTTCTCGGTTTATCTTGGATTATAAGAACTTCAAGGCCAAGTGGTAGGTGTTTTCATGAAACACATGAGTTAGATGGTGTATGGGAGAGCCAATAGATGTTTGCCAAGCCCTCACACAGTTTGGATGAGTCAAGTTATCTTGGTTTAAGAGTTGTGAGCCCATCTGCGCCTTCTCGGTTTATCTTGGATTATAAGAACTTCTATGCCAAGTGGTAGGTGTTTTCATGAAACACATGAGTTAGATGGTGTATGGGAGAGCCAATAGATATTTGCCAAGCCCTCACAGTGTTTGGAAGAGTCAAGTTATCTTGGTTTAAGAGTTGTGAGCCCATTTGCGCCTTCTCGGTTTATCTTGGATTATAAGAACTTCAAGGCCAAGTGGTAGGTGTTTTCATGAAACACATGAGTTAGATGGTGTATGGGAGAGCCAATAGATATTTGCCAAGCCCTCACAGTGTTTGAAGAGTCAAGTTATATTGGTTTAAGAGTTGCGAGCCCATTTGCGCCTTCTCGGTTTATCTTGGATTATAAGAACTTCAAGGCCAAGTGGTAGGTGTTTTCATGAAACACATGAGTTAGATGGTGTATGGGAGAGCCAATAGATTTTTGACAATCCCTCACAAAGGTTTGGAAGAGTCAAGTTATATTGGTTTAAGAGTTGTATGCTCATTTGCGCCTTCTTGGTTTATCTTGGATTATAAGAACTTCTATTCCAAGTGCTAGGTGTTTTAATTAAACACATGAGTTAGATGGTGTATGGGAGAGCCAATAGATGTTTGCCAAGCCCTCACAAGTGTTTGAAGAGTCAAGTTATCTTGGTTTAAGAGTTGTGAGCCCATTTGCGCCTTCTCGGTTTATCTTGGATTATAAGAACTTCAAGGCCAAGTGGTAGGTGTTTTCATGAAACACATGAGTTAGATGGTGTATGGGAGAGCCAATAGATGTTTGCCAAGCCCTCACAATGTTTGAAGAGTCAAGTTATCTTGGTTTAAGAGTTGTGAGCCCATTTGCGCCTTCTCGGTTTATCTTGGATTATAAGAACTTCAAGGCCAAGTGGTAGGTGTTTTCATGAAACACATGAGTTAGATGGTGTATGGGAGAGCCAATAGATGTTTGCCAAGCCCTCACAAAGTGTTTGAAGAGTCAAGTTATCTTGGTTTAAGAGTTGTGAGCCCATTTGCGCCTTCTCGGTTTATCTTGGATTATAAGAACTTCTAGGCCAAGTGGTAGGTGTTTTCATGAAACACATGAGTTAGATGGTGTATGGGAGAGCCAATAGATGTTTGCCAAGCCCTCACAGTGTTTGGAAGAGTCAAGTTATATTGGTTTAAGAGTTGTATGCCCATTTGCGCCTTCTCGGTTTATCTTGGATTATAAGAACTTCAAGGCCAAGTGGTAGGTGTTTTCATGAAACACATGAGTTAGATGGTGTATGGGAGAGCCAATAGATGTTTGCCAAGCCCTCACACAATTTGGAAGAGTCAAGTTATCTTGGTTTAAGAGTTGTGAGCCCATTTGCGCCTTCTCGGTTTATCTTGGATTATAAGAACTTCTAGGCCAAGTCGTAGGTGTTTTCATGAAACACATGAGTTAGATGGTGTATGGGAGAGCCAATAGATGTTTGCCAAGCCCTCACAATGTTTGAAGAGTCAAGTTATCTTGGTTTAAGAGTTGTGAGCTCATTTGCGCCTTCTCGGTTTATCTTGGATTATAAGAACTTCAAGGCCAAGTGGTAGGTGTTTTCATGAAACACATGAGTTATATGGTGTATGGGAGAGCCAATAGATGTTTGCCAAGCCCTCACAGTGTTTGGAGGAGTCAAGTTATCTTGGTTTAAGAGTTGTGAGCCCATTTGCGCCTTCTCGGTTTATCTTGGATTATAAGAACTTCAAGGCCAAGTGGTAGGTGTTTTCATGAAACACATGAGTTAGATGGTGTATGGGAGAGCCAATAGATGTTTGCCAAGCCCTCACACAGTTTGAAGAGTCAAGTTATCTTGGTTTAAGAGTTGTGAGCCCATTTGCGCCTTCTCGGTTTATCTTGGATTATAAGAACTTCTAGGCCAAGTGGTAGGTGTTTTCATGAAACACATGAGTTAGATGGTGTATGGGAGAGCCAATAGATGTTTGCCAAGCCCTCACAGTGTTTGAAGAGTCAAGTTATCTTGGTTTAAGAGTTGTGAGCCCATTTGCGCCTTCTCGGTTTATCTTGGATTATAAGAACTTCAAGGCCAAGTGGTAGGTGTTTTCATGAAACACATGAGTTAGATGGTGTATGGGAGAGCCAATAGATGTTTGCCAAGCCCTCACAGTGTTTGGAAGAGTCAAGTTATATTGGTTTAAGAGTTGTATGCTCATTTGCGCCTTCTCGGTTTATCTTGGATTATAAGAACTTCAAGGCCAAGTGGTAGGTGTTTTCATGAAACACATGAGTTATATGGTGTATGGGAGAGCCAATAGATGTTTGCCAAGCCCTCACACAGTTTGGAAGAGTCAAGTTATCTTGGTTTAAGAGTTGTGAGCCCATTTGCGCCTTCTCGGTTTATCTTGGATTATAAGAACTTCAAGGCCAAGTGGTAGGTGTTTTCATGAAACACATGAGTTAGATGGTGTATGGGAGAGCCAATAGATGTTTGCCAAGCCCTCACAGTGTTTGGAAGAGTCAAGTTATATTGGTTTAAGAGTTGTATGCTCATTTGCGCCTTCTCGGTTTATCTTGGATTATAAGAACTTCTAGGCCAAGTGGTAGGTGTTTTCATGAAACACATGAGTTATATGGTGTATGGGAGAGCCAATAGATGTTTGCCAAGCCCTCACACAGTTTGAAGAGTCAAGTTATCTTGGTTTAAGAGTTGTGAGCCCATTTGCGCCTTCTCGGTTTATCTTGGATTATAAGAACTTCAAGGCCAAGTGGTAGGTGTTTTCATGAAACACATGAGTTAGATGGTGTATGGGAGAGCCAATAGATGTTTGCCAAGCCCTCACAGTGTTTGGAAGAGTCAAGTTATCTTGGTTTAAGAGTTGTGAGCCCATTTGCGCCTTCTCGGTTTATCTTGGATTATAAGAACTTCAAGGCCATGTGGTAGGTGTTTTCATGAAACACATGAGTTAGATGATGTATGGGAGAGCCAATAGATATTTGCCAAGCCCTCACAGTGTTTGAAGAGTCAAGTTATCTTGGTTTAAGAGTTCTATGCTCATTTGCGCCTTCTTGGTTTGTCTAGGATTATAAGAACTTCAAGGCCAAGTGGTAGGTGTTTTCATGAAACACATGAGTTAGATGGTGTATGGGAGAGCCAATAGATGTTTGCCAAGCCCTCACACAGTTTGAAGAGTCAAGTTATCTTGGTTTAAGAGTTGTGAGCCCATTTGCGCCTTCTCGGTTTATCTTGGATTATAAGAACTTCTATGCCAAGTAGTAGGTGTTTTCATGAAACACATGAGTTAGATGGTGTATGGGAGAGCCAATAGATGTTTGCCAAGCCCTCACAGTGTTTGAAGAGTCAAGTTATCTTGAATTAAGAGTTGTGAGCCCATTTGCGCCTTCTCGGTTTATCTTGGATTATAAGAACTTCAAGGCCAAGTGGTAGGTGTTTTCATGAAACACATGAGTTAGATGGTGTATGGGAGAGCCAATAGATGTTTGCCAAGCCCTCACAGTGTTTGGAAGAGTCAAGTTATATTGGTTTAAGAGTTGTATGCTCATTTGCGCCTTCTCGGTTTATCTTGGATTATAAGAACTTCAAGGCCAAGTGGTAGGTGTTTTCATGAAACACATGAGTTAGATGGTGTATGGGAGAGCCAATAGATGTTTGCCAAGCCCTCACACAGTTTGGAGAGTCAAGTTATCTTGGTTTAAGAGTTGTGAGCCCATTTGCGCCTTCTCGGTTTATCTTGGATTATAAGAACTTCAAGGCCAAGTGGTAGGTGTTTTCATGAAACACATGAGTTAGATGGTGTATGGGAGAGCCAATAGATGTTTGCCAAGCCCTCACAGTGTTTGGAAGAGTCAAGTTATCTTGGTTTAAGAGTTGTATGCCCATTTGCGCCTTCTCGGTTTATCTTGGATTATAAGAACTTCAAGGCCAAGTGGTAGGTGTTTTCATGAAACACATGAGTTATATGGTGTATGGGAGAGCCAATAGATGTTTGCCAAGCCCTCACACAGTTTGGAAGAGTCAAGTTATCTTGGTTTAAGAGTTGTGAGCCCATTTGCGCCTTCTCGGTTTATCTTGGATTATAAGAACTTCAAGGCCAAGTGGTAGGTGTTTTCATGAAACACATGAGTTAGATGGTGTATGGGAGAGCCAATAGATGTTTGCCAAGCCCTCACAGTGTTTGGAAGAGTCAAGTTATATTGGTTTAAGAGTTGTATGCTCATTTGCGCCTTCTCGGTTTATCTTGGATTATAAGAACTTCAAGGCCAAGTGGTAGGTGTTTTCATGAAACACATGAGTTAGATGGTGTATGGGAGAGCCAATAGATATTTGCCAAGCCCTCACAGTGTTTGAAGAGTCAAGTTATCTTGGTTTAAGAGTTCTATGCTCATTTGCGCCTTCTCGGTTTATCTTGGATTATAAGAACTTCAAGGCCAAGTGGTAGGTGTTTTCATGAAACACATGAGTTATATGGTGTATGGGAGAGCCAATAGATGTTTGCCAAGCCCTCACACAGTTTGGAAGAGTCAAGTTATCTTGGTTTAAGAGTTGTGAGCCCATTTGCGCCTTCTCGGTTTATCTTGGATTATAAGAACTTCTAGGCCAAGTGGTAGGTGTTTTCATGAAACACATGAGTTAGATGGTGTATGGGAGAGCCAATAGATGTTTGCCAAGCCCTCACAGTGTTTGAAGAGTCAAGTTATCTTGGTTTAAGAGTTGTGAGCCCATTTGCGCCTTCTCGGTTTATCTTGGATTATAAGAACTTCAAGGCCAAGTGGTAGGTGTTTTCATGAAACACATGAGTTAGATGGTGTATGGGAGAGCCAATAGATGTTTGCCAAGCCCTCACATTGTTTGGAAGAGTCAAGTTATATTGGTTTAAGAGTTGTATGCTCATTTGCGCCTTCTCGGTTTATCTTGGATTATAAGAACTTCAAGGCCAAGTGGTAGGTGTTTTCATGAAACACATGAGTTAGATGGTGTATGGGAGAGCCAATAGATGTTTGCCAAGCCCTCACACTGTTTGGAAGAGTCAAGTTATCTTGAATTAAGAGTTGTGAGCCCATTTGCGCCTTCTCGGTTTATCTTGGATTATAAGAACTTCAAGGCCAAGTGGTAGGTGTTTTCATGAAACACATGAGTTATATGGTGTATGGGAGAGCCAATAGATGTTTGCCAAGCCCTCACAGTGTTTGAAGAGTCAAGTTATCTTGGTTTAAGAGTTGTGAGCCCATTTGCGCCTTCTCGGTTTATCTTGGATTATAAGAACTTCTAGGCCAAGTAGTAGGTGTTTTCATGAAACACATGAGTTAGATGGTGTATGGGAGAGCCAATAGATGTTTGCCAAGCCCTCACAGTGTTTGGAAGAGTCAAGTTATCTTGAATTAAGAGTTGTGAGCCCATTTGCGCCTTCTCGGTTTATCTTGGATTATAAGAACTTCAAGGCCAAGTGGTAGGTGTTTTCATGAAACACATGAGTTAGATGGTGTATGGGAGAGCCAATAGATGTTTGCCAAGCCCTCACAGTGTTTGGAAGAGTCAAGTTATATTGGTTTAAGAGTTGTATGCTCATTTGCGCCTTCTTGGTTTATCTTGGATTATAAGAACTTCTATTCCAAGTGGTAGGTGTTTTCATGAAACACATGAGTTAGATGGTGTATGGGAGAGCCAATAGATGTTTGCCAAGCCCTCACAAAGTTTGAAGAGTCAAGTTATCTTGGTTTAAGAGTTGTGAGCCCATTTGCGCCTTCTCGGTTTATCTTGGATTATAAGAACTTCAAGGCCAAGTGGTAGGTGTTTTCATGAAACACATGAGTTAGATGGTGTATGGGAGAGCCAATAGATGTTTGCCAAGCCCTCACAAAGTTGTTTGGATGAGTCAAGTTATCTTGGTTTAAGAGTTGTGAGCCCATTTGCGCCTTCTCGGTTTATCTTGGATTATAAGAACTTCTAGGCCAAGTGGTAGGTGTTTTCATGAAACACATGAGTTAGATGGTGTATGGGAGAGCCAATAGATGTTTGCCAAGCCCTCACAGTGTTTGAAGAGTCAAGTTATCTTGAATTAAGAGTTGTGAGCCCATTTGCGCCTTCTCGGTTTATCTTGGATTATAAGAACTTCAAGGCCAAGTGGTAGGTGTTTTCATGAAACACATGAGTTAGATGGTGTATGGGAGAGCCAATAGATGTTTGCCAAGCCCTCACAGTGTTTGGAAGAGTCAAGTTATATTGGTTTAAGAGTTGTATGCTCATTTGCGCCTTCTCGGTTTATCTTGGATTATAAGAACTTCTAGGCCAAGTGGTAGGTGTTTTCATGAAACACATGAGTTATATGGTGTATGGGAGAGCCAATAGATGTTTGCCAAGCCCTCACACAGTTTGGAAGAGTCAAGTTATCTTGGTTTAAGAGTTGTGAGCCCATTTGCGCCTTCTCGGTTTATCTTGGATTATAAGAACTTCTAGGCCAAGTATTACGTGTTTTCATGAATCACATGAGTAAGATGGTGTTTGGGAGAGCCAATAGATGTTTGCCAAGCCCTCACAGTGTTTGAAGAGTCAAGTTATCTTGAATTAAGAGTTGTGAGCCCATTTGCGCCTTCTCGGTTTATCTTGGATTATAAGAACTTCAAGGCCAAGTGGTAGGTGTTTTCATGAAACACATGAGTTAGATGGTGTATGGGAGAGCCAATAGATGTTTGCCAAGCCCTCACAGTTTTTGGAAGAGTCAAGTTATATTGGTTTAAGAGTTGTATGCTCATTTGCGCCTTCTCGGTTTATCTTGGATTATAAGAACTTCAAGGCCAAGTGGTAGGTGTTTTCATGAAACACATGAGTTAGATGGTGTATGGGAGAGCCAATAGATGTTTGCCAAGCCCTCACAGTGTTTGGAAGAGTCAAGTTATATTGGTTTAAGAGTTGTATGCTCATTTGCGCCTTCTCGGTTTATCTTGGATTATAAGAACTTCAAGGCCAAGTGGTAGGTGTTTTCATGAAACACATGAGTTATATGGTGTATGGGAGAGCCAATAGATGTTTGCCAAGCCCTCACACAGTTTGAAGAGTCAAGTTATCTTGGTTTAAGAGTTGTGAGCCCATTTGCGCCTTCTCGGTTTATCTTGGATTATAAGAACTTCTAGGCCAAGTGGTAGGTGTTTTCATGAAACACATGAGTTAGATGGTGTATGGGAGAGCCAATAGATGTTTGCCAAGCCCTCACAGTGTTCAAAGACTCAAGTTATCTTGGTTTAAGAGTTGTATGCTCATTTGCGCCTTCTCGGTTTATCTTGGATTATAAGAACTTCAAGGCCAAGTGGTAGGTGTTTTCATGAAACACATGAGTTAGATGGTGTATGGGAGAGCCAATAGATGTTTGCCAAGCCCTCACAGTGTTTGGAAGAGTCAAGTTATATTGGTTTAAGAGTTGTATGCTCATTTGCGCCTTCTCGGTTTATCTTGGATTATAAGAACTTCAAGGCCAAGTGGTAGGTGTTTTCATGAAACACATGAGTTAGATGGTGTATGGGAGAGCCAATAGATGTTTGCCAAGCCCTCACAGTGTTTGGAAGAGTCAAGTTATCTTGGTTTAAGAGTTGTGAGCCCATTTGCGCCTTCTCGGTTTATCTTGGATTATAAGAACTTCTAGGCCAAGTGGTAGGTGTTTTCATGAAACACATGAGTTAGATGGTGTATGGGAGAGCCAATAGATGTTTGCCAAGCCCTCACAGTGTTTGAAGAGTCAAGTTATCTTGGTTTAAGAGTTGTGAGCCCATTTGCGCCTTCTCGGTTTATCTTGGATTATAAGAACTTCAAGGCCAAGTGGTAGGTGTTTTCATGAAACACATGAGTTAGATGGTGTATGGGAGAGCCAATAGATGTTTGCCAAGCCCTCACAGTGTTTGGAAGAGTCAAGTTATCTTGGTTTAAGAGTTGTGAGCCCATTTGCGCCTTCTCGGTTTATCTTGGATTATAAGAACTTCAAGGCCAAGTGGTAGGTGTTTTCATGAAACACATGAGTTAGATGGTGTATGGGAGAGCCAATAGATGTTTGCCAAGCCCTCACAGTGTTTGAAGAGTCAAGTTATCTTGAATTAAGAGTTGTGAGCCCATTTGCGCCTTCTCGGTTTATCTTGGATTATAAGAACTTCAAGGCCAAGTGGTAGGTGTTTTCATGAAACACATGAGTTATATGGTGTATGGGAGAGCCAATAGATGTTTGCCAAGCCCTCACACAATTTGAAGAGTCAAGTTATCTTGGTTTAAGAGTTGTGAGCCCATTTGCGCCTTCTCGGTTTATCTTGGATTATAAGAACTTCAAGGCCAAGTGGTAGGTGTTTTCATGAAACACATGAGTTAGATGGTGTATGGGAGAGCCAATAGATGTTTGCCAAGCCCTCACAATGTTTGAAGAGTCAAGTTATCTTGGTTTAAGAGTTGTGAGCCCATTTGCGCCTTCTCGGTTTATCTTGGATTATAAGAACTTCAAGGCCAAGTGGTAGGTGTTTTCATGAAACACATGAGTTATATGGTGTATGGGAGAGCCAATAGATGTTTGCCAAGCCCTCACACAGTTTGAAGAGTCAAGTTATCTTGGTTTAAGAGTTGTGAGCCCATTTGCGCCTTCTTGGTTTATCTTGGATTATAAGAACTTCAAGGCCAAGTGGTAGGTGTTTTCATGAAACACATGAGTTAGATGGTGTATGGGAGAGCCAATAGATGTTTGCCAAGCCCTCACAGTGTTTGGAAGAGTCAAGTTATATTGGTTTAAGAGTTGTATGCTCATTTGCGCCTTCTCGGTTTATCTTGGATTATAAGAACTTCAAGGCCAAGTGGTAGGTGTTTTCATGAAACACATGAGTTAGATGGTGTATGGGAGAGCCAATAGATGTTTGCCAAGCCCTCACAGTGTTTGGAAGAGTCAAGTTATCTTGAATTAAGAGTTGTGAGCCCATTTGCGCCTTCTCGGTTTATCTTGGATTATAAGAACTTCAAGGCCAAGTGGTAGGTGTTTTCATGAAACACATGAGTTATATGGTGTATGGGAGAGCCAATAGATGTTTGCCAAGCCCTCACAGTGTTTGGAAGAGTCAAGTTATATTGGTTTAAGAGTTGTGAGCCCATTTGCGCCTTCTCGGTTTATCTTGGATTATAAGAACTTCTAGGCCAAGTGGAAGGTGTTTTCATGAAACACATGAGTTAGATGGTGTATGGGAGAGCCAATAGATGTTTGCCAAGCCCTCACAGTGTTTGAAGAGTCAAGTTATCTTGAATTAAGAGTTGTGAGCCCATTTGCGCCTTCTCGGTTTATCTTGGATTATAAGAACTTCAAGGCCAAGTGGTAGGTGTTTTCATGAAACACATGAGTTAGATGGTGTATGGGAGAGCCAATAGATGTTTGCCAAGCCCTCACACACTTTGGAAGAGTCAAGTTATCTTAGTTTAAGAGTTGTGAGCCCATTTGCGCCTTCTCGGTTTATCTTGGATTATAAGAACTTCAAGGCCAAGTGGTAGGTGTTTTCATGAAACACATGAGTTAGATGGTGTATGGGAGAGCCAATAGATGTTTGCCAAGCCCTCACAAAGTTTGAAGAGTCAAGTTATCTTGGTTTAAGAGTTGTGAGCCCATTTGCGCCTTCTCGGTTTATCTTGGATTATAAGAACTTCAAGGCCAAGTGGTAGGTGTTTTCATGAAACACATGAGTTATATGGTGTATGGGAGAGCCAATAGATGTTTGCCAAGCACACTAAGTGTTTGGAAGAGTCAAGTTATATTGGTTTAAGAGTTGTGAGCCCATTTGCGCCTTCTCGGTTTATCTTGGATTATAAGAACTTCTAGGCCAAGTGGTAGGTGTTTTCATGAAACACATGAGTTAGATGGTGTATGGGAGAGCCAATAGATGTTTGCCAAGCCCTCACAGTGTTTGGAAGAGTCAAGTTATCTTGGTTTAAGAGTTGTATGCCCATTTGCGCCTTCTCGGTTTATCTTGGATTATAAGAACTTCAAGGCCAAGTGGTAGGTGTTTTCATGAAACACATGAGTTAGATGGTGTATGGGAGAGCCAATAGATGTTTGCCAAGCCCTCACAATGTTTGGAAGAGTCAAGTTATATTGGTTTAAGAGTTCTATGCTCATTTGCGCCTTCTTGGTTTGTCTAGGATTATAAGAACTTCAAGGCCAAGTGGTAGGTGTTTTCATGAAACACATGAGTTAGATGGTGTATGGGAGAGCCAATAGATGTTTGCCAAGCCCTCACAGTGTTTGAAGAGTCAAGTTATCTTGGTTTAAGAGTTGTGAGCCCATTTGCGCCTTCTCGGTTTATCTTGGATTATAAGAACTTCAAGGCCAAGTGGTAGGTGTTTTCATGAAACACATGAGTTAGATGGTGTATGGGAGAGCCAATAGATGTTTGCCAAGCCCTCACAGTGTTTGGAAGAGTCAAGTTATCTTGGTTTAAGAGTTGTGAGCCCATTTGCGCCTTCTCGGTTTATCTTGGATTATAAGAACTTCTAGGCCAAGTGGTAGGTGTTTTCATGAAACACATGAGTTAGATGGTGTATGGGAGAGCCAATAGATGTTTGCCAAGCCCTCACAGTGTTTGAAGAGTCAAGTTATCTTGGTTTAAGAGTTGTGAGCCCATTTGCGCCTTCTCGGTTTATCTTGGATTATAAGAACTTCAAGGCCAAGTGGTAGGTGTTTTCATGAAACACATGAGTTATATGGTGTATGGGAGAGCCAATAGATGTTTGCCAAGCCCTCACAGAGTTTGAAGAGTCAAGTTATCTTGGTTTAAGAGTTGTGAGCCCATTTGCGCCTTCTCGGTTTATCTTGGATTATAAGAACTTCAAGGCCAAGTGGTAGGTGTTTTCATGAAACACATGAGTTAGATGGTGTATGGGAGAGCCAATAGATGTTTGCCAAGCCCTCACAATGTTTGGAAGAGTCAAGTTATATTGGTTTAAGAGTTGTATGCTCATTTGCGCCTTCTCGGTTTATCTTGGATTATAAGAACTTCTAGGCCAAGTGGTAGGTGTTTTCATGAAACACATGAGTTATATGGTGTATGGGAGAGCCAATAGATGTTTGCCAAGCCCTCACACAGTTTGAAGAGTCAAGTTATCTTGGTTTAAGAGTTGTGAGCCCATTTGCGCCTTCTCGGTTTATCTTGGATTATAAGAACTTCAAGGCCAAGTGGTAGGTGTTTTCATGAAACACATGAGTTAGATGGTGTATGGGAGAGCCAATAGATGTTTGCCAAGCCCTCACACAGTTTGGAAGAGTCAAGTTATATTGGTTTAAGAGTTGTATGCTCATTTGCGCCTTCTCGGTTTATCTTGGATTATAAGAACTTCTAGGCCAAGTGGTAGGTGTTTTCATGAAACACATGAGTTATATGGTGTATGGGAGAGCCAATAGATGTTTGCCAAGCCCTCACACAGTTTGAAGAGTCAAGTTATCTTGGTTTAAGAGTTGTGAGCCCATTTGCGCCTTCTCGGTTTATCTTGGATTATAAGAACTTCAAGGCCATGTGGTAGGTGTTTTCATGAAACACATGAGTTAGATGGTGTATGGGAGAGCCAATAGATGTTTGCCAAGCCCTCACAGTGTTTGGAGAGTCAAGTTATCTTGGTTTAAGAGTTCTATGCTCATTTGCGCCTTCTTGGTTTGTCTAGGATTATAAGAACTTCAAGGCCAAGTGGTAGGTGTTTTCATGAAACACATGAGTTAGATGGTGTATGGGAGAGCCAATAGATGTTTGCCAAGCCCTCACAATGTTTGGAAGAGTCAAGTTATCTTGGTTTAAGAGTTGTATGCCCATTTGCGCCTTCTCGGTTTATCTTGGATTATAAGAACTTCAAGGCCAAGTGGTAGGTGTTTTCATGAAACACATGAGTTAGATGGTGTATGGGAGAGCCAATAGATGTTTGCCAAGCCCTCACAGTGTTTGAAGAGTCAAGTTATCTTGGTTTAAGAGTTGTGAGCCCATTTGCGCCTTCTCGGTTTATCTTGGATTATAAGAACTTCAAGGCCAAGTGGTAGGTGTTTTCATGAAACACATGAGTTAGATGGTGTATGGGAGAGCCAATAGATGTTTGCCAAGCCCTCACATAGTTTGAAGAGTCAAGTTATCTTGGTTTAAGAGTTGTGAGCCCATTTGCGCCTTCTCGGTTTATCTTGGATTATAAGAACTTCTAGGCCAAGTGGTAGGTGTTTTCATGAAACACATGAGTTAGATGGTGTATGGGAGAGCCAATAGATGTTTGCCAAGCCCTCACAGTGTTTGGAAGAGTCAAGTTATCTTGAATTAAGAGTTGTGAGCCCATTTGCGCCTTCTCGGTTTATCTTGGATTATAAGAACTTCAAGGCCAAGTGGTAGGTGTTTTCATGAAACACATGAGTTAGATGGTGTATGGGAGAGCCAATAGATGTTTGCCAAGCCCTCACAGTGTTTGGAAGAGTCAAGTTATATTGGTTTAAGAGTTGTATGCTCATTTGCGCCTTCTCGGTTTATCTTGGATTATAAGAACTTCAAGGCCAAGTGGTAGGTGTTTTCATGAAACACATGAGTTAGATGGTGTATGGGAGAGCCAATAGATGTTTGCCAAGCCCTCACACAATTTGAAGAGTCAAGTTATCTTGGTTTAAGAGTTGTGAGCCCATTTGCGCCTTCTCGGTTTATCTTGGATTATAAGAACTTCAAGGCCAAGTGGTAGGTGTTTTCATGAAACACATGAGTTAGATGGTGTATGGAAGAGCCAATAGATGTTTGCCAAGCCCTCACAGTGTTTGAAAAGTCAAGTTATCTTGGTTTAAGAGTTGTGAGCCCATTTGCTCCTTCTCGGTTTATCTTGGATTATAAGAACTTCAAGGCCAAGTGGTAGGTGTTTTCATGAAACACATGAGTTATATGGTGTATGGGAGAGCCAATAGATGTTTGCCAAGCCCTCACAGTGTTTGAAGAGTCAAGTTATCTTGAATTAAGAGTTGTGAGCCCATTTGCGCCTTCTCGGTTTATCTTGGATTATAAGAACTTCAAGGCCAAGTGGTAGGTGTTTTCATGAAACACATGAGTTAGATGGTGTATGGGAGAGCCAATAGATGTTTGCCAAGCCCTCACAGTGTTTGGAAGAGTCAAGTTATATTGGTTTAAGAGTTGTATGCTCATTTGCGCCTTCTCGGTTTATCTTGGATTATAAGAACTTCAAGGCCAAGTGGTAGGTGTTTTCATGAAACACATGAGTTAGATGGTGTATGGGAGAGCCAATAGATGTTTGCCAAGCCCACACAGTGTTTGGAAGAGTCAAGTTATCTTGGTTTAAGAGTTGTGAGCCCATTTGCGCCTTCTCGGTTTATCTTGGATTATAAGAACTTCTAGGCCAAGTGGTAGGTGTTTTCATGAAACACATGAGTGAGATGGTGTATGGGAGAGCCAATAGATGTTTGCCAAGCCCTCACAAAGTTTTTTGAAGAGTCAAGTTATCTTGGTTTAAGAGTTGCGAGCCCATTTGCGCCTTCTCGGTTTATCTTGGATTATAAGAACTTCAAGGCCAAGTGGTAGGTGTTTTCATGAAACACATGAGTTAGATGGTGTATGGGAGAGCCAATAGATGTTTGCCAGGCCCTCACACAATTTGGAAGAGTCAAGTTATCTTGAATTAAGAGTTGTGAGCCCATTTGCGCCTTCTCGGTTTATCTTGGATTATAAGAACTTCAAGGCCAAGTGGTAGGTGTTTTCATGAAACACATGAGTTATATGGTGTATGGGAGAGCCAATAGATGTTTGCCAAGCCCTCACAGTGTTTGGAAGAGTCAAGTTATATTGGTTTAAGAGTTGTGAGCCCATTTGCGCCTTCTCGGTTTATCTTGGATTATAAGAACTTCTAGGCCAAGTGGTAGGTGTTTTCATGAAACACATGAGTTAGATGGTGTATGGGAGAGCCAATAGATGTTTGCCAAGCCCTCACAGTGTTTGAAGAGTCAAGTTATCTTGGTTTAAGAGTTGTGAGCCCATTTGCGCCTTCTCGGTTTATCTTGGATTATAAGAACTTCAAGGCCAAGTGGTAGGTGTTTTCATGAAACACATGAGTTAGATGGTGTATGGGAGAGCCAATAGATGTTTGCCAAGCCCTCACAGTGTTTGGAAGAGTCAAGTTATATTGGTTTAAGAGTTGTATGCTCATTTGCGCCTTCTCGGTTTATCTTGGATTATAAGAACTTCTAGGCCAAGTGGTAGGTGTTTTCATGAAACACATGAGTTAGATGGTGTATGGGAGAGCCAATAGATGTTTGCCAAGCCCTCACAGTGTTTGAAGAGTCAAGTTATCTTGGTTTAAGAGTTGTGAGCCCATTTGCGCCTTCTCGGTTTATCTTGGATTATAAGAACTTCAAGGCCAAGTGGTAGGTGTTTTCATGAAACACATGAGTTAGATGGTGTATGGGAGAGCCAATAGATGTTTGCCAAGCCCTCACAGGGTTTGGAAGAGTCAAGTTATCTTGGTTTAAGAGTTGTGAGCCCATTTGCGCCTTCTCGGTTTATCTTGGATTATAAGAACTTCTAGGCCAAGTGGTAGGTGTTTTCATGAAACACATGAGTTAGATGGTGTATGGGAGAGCCAATAGATGTTTGCCAAGCCCTCACAGTGTTTGAAGAGTCAAGTTATCTTGAATTAAGAGTTGTGAGCCCATTTGCGCCTTCTCGGTTTATCTTGGATTATAAGAACTTCAAGGCCAAGTGGTAGGTGTTTTCATGAAACACATGAGTTAGATGGTGTATGGGAGAGCCAATAGATGTTTGCCAAGCCCTCACAGGGTTTGGAAGAGTCAAGTTATATTGGTTTAAGAGTTGTATGCTCATTTGCGCCTTCTCGGTTTATCTTGGATTATAAGAACTTCTAGGCCAAGTGGTAGGTGTTTTCATGAAACACATGAGTTATATGGTGTATGGGAGAGCCAATAGATGTTTGCCAAGCCCTCACACAGTTTGAAGAGTCAAGTTATCTTGGTTTAAGAGTTGTGAGCCCATTTGCGCCTTCTCGGTTTATCTTGGATTATAAGAACTTCAAGGCCAAGTGGTAGGTGTTTTCATGAAACACATGAGTTAGATGGTGTATGGGAGAGCCAATAGATGTTTGCCAAGCCCTCACAGTGTTTGGAAGAGTCAAGTTATATTGGTTTAAGAGTTGTATGCTCATTTGCGCCTTCTCGGTTTATCTTGGATTATAAGAACTTCTAGGCCAAGTGGTAGGTGTTTTCATGAAACACATGAGTTATATGGTGTATGGGAGAGCCAATAGATGTTTGCCAAGCCCTCACACAGGTTGAAGAGTCAAGTTATCTTGGTTTAAGAGTTGTGAGCCCATTTGCGCCTTCTCGGTTTATCTTGGATTATAAGAACTTCAAGGCCAAGTGGTAGGTGTTTTCATGAAACACATGAGTTAGATGGTGTATGGGAGAGCCAATAGATGTTTGCCAAGCCCTCACAGTGTTTGGAAGAGTCAAGTTATCTTGGTTTAAGAGTTGTGAGCCCATTTGCGCCTTCTCGGTTTATCTTGGATTATAAGAACTTCAAGGCCAAGTGGTAGGTGTTTTCATGAAACACATGAGTTAGATGGTGTATGGGAGAGCCAATAGATGTTTGCCAAGCCCTCACAGTGTTTGAAGAGTCAAGTTATCTTGGTTTAAGAGTTGTGAGCCCATTTGCGCCTTCTCGGTTTATCTTGGATTATAAGAACTTCAAGGCCAAGTGGTAGGTGTTTTCATGAAACACATGAGTTAGATGGTGTATGGGAGAGCCAATAGATGTTTGCCAAGCCCTCACAGTGATTGGAAGAGTCAAGTTATATTGGTTTAAGAGTTGTATGCTCATTTGCGCCTTCTCGGTTTATCTTGGATTATAAGAACTTCAAGGCCAAGTGGTAGGTGTTTTCATGAAACACATGAGTTAGATGGTGTATGGGAGAGCCAATAGATGTTTGCCAAGCCCTCACAGTGTTTGGAAGAGTCAAGTTATCTTGAATTAAGAGTTGTGAGCCCATTTGCGCCTTCTCGGTTTATCTTGGATTATAAGAACTTCAAGGCCAAGTGGTAGGTGTTTTCATGAAACACATGAGTTAGATGGTGTATGGGAGAGCCAATAGATGTTTGCCAAGCCCTCACAGTGTTTGGAAGAGTCAAGTTATATTGGTTTAAGAGTTGTATGCTCATTTGCGCCTTCTCGGTTTATCTTGGATTATAAGAACTTCAAGGCCAAGTGGTAGGTGTTTTCATGAAACACATGAGTTAGATGGTGTATGGGAGAGCCAATAGATGTTTGCCAAGCCCTCACACATTTTAAGAGTCAAGTTATCTTGGTTCAAGAGTTGTGAGCCCATTTGCGCCTTCTCGGTTTATCTTGGATTATAAGAACTTCAAGGCCAAGTGGTAGGTGTTTTCATGAAACACATGAGTTAGATGGTGTATGGGAGAGCCAATAGATGTTTGCCAAGCCCTCACAGTGTTTGGAAGAGTCAAGTTATCTTGGTTTAAGAGTTGTGAGCCCATTTGCGCCTTCTCGGTTTATCTTGGATTATAAGAACTTCTATGCCAAGTAGTAGGTGTTTTCATGAAACACATGAGTTAGATGGTGTATGGGAGAGCCAATAGATGTTTGCCAAGCCCTCACAGTGTTTGAAGAGTCAAGTTATCTTGAATTAAGAGTTGTGAGCCCATTTGCGCCTTCTCGGTTTATCTTGGATTATAAGAACTTCAAGGCCAAGTGGTAGGTGTTTTCATGAAACACATGAGTTAGATGGTGTATGGGAGAGCCAATAGATGTTTGCCAAGCCCTCACAGTGTTTGGAAGAGTCAAGTTATATTGGTTTAAGAGTTGTATGCTCATTTGCGCCTTCTCGGTTTATCTTGGATTATAAGAACTTCAAGGCCAAGTGGTAGGTGTTTTCATGAAACACATGAGTTAGATGGTGTATGGGAGAGCCAATAGATGTTTGCCAAGCCCTCACACAATTTGAAGAGTCAAGTTATCTTGGTTTAAGAGTTGTGAGCCCATTTGCGCCTTCTCGGTTTATCTTGGATTATAAGAACTTCAAGGCCAAGTGGTAGGTGTTTTCATGAAACACATGAGTTAGATGGTGTATGGGAGAGCCAATAGATGTTTGCCAAGCCCTCACAGTGTTTGAAGAGTCAAGTTATCTTGGTTTAAGAGTTGTGAGCCCATTTGCGCCTTCTCGGTTTATCTTGGATTATAAGAACTTCAAGGCCAAGTGGTAGGTGTTTTCATGAAACACATGAGTTATATGGTGTATGGGAGAGCCAATAGATGTTTGCCAAGCCCTCACAAAGTTTGAAGAGTCAAGTTATCTTGGTTTAAGAGTTGTGAGCCCATTTGCGCCTTCTCGGTTTATCTTGGATTATAAGAACTTCAAGGCCAAGTGGTAGGTGTTTTCATGAAACACATGAGTTAGATGGTGTATGGGAGAGCCAATAGATGTTTGCCAAGCCCTCAACTTAGTTTGGAAGAGTCAAGTTATATTGGTTTAAGAGTTGTATGCTCATTTGCGCCTTCTCGGTTTATCTTGGATTATAAGAACTTCAAGGCCAAGTGGTAGGTGTTTTCATGAAACACATGAGTTAGATGGTGTATGGGAGAGCCAATAGATGTTTGCCAAGCCCTCACAAAGGTGTTTGAAGAGTCAAGTTATCTTGGTTTAAGAGTTGTGAGCCCATTTGCGCCTTCTCGGTTTATCTTGGATTATAAGAACTTCAAGGCCAAGTGGTAGGTGTTTTCATGAAACACATGAGTTAGATGGTGTATGGGAGAGCCAATAGATGTTTGCCAAGCCCTCACAAAGGTTTGGAAGAGTCAAGTTATATTGGTTTAAGAGTTGTATGCTCATTTGCGCCTTCTCGGTTTATCTTGGATTATAAGAACTTCAAGGCCAAGTGGTAGGTGTTTTCATGAAACACATGAGTTAGATGGTGTATGGGAGAGCCAATAGATGTTTGCCAAGCCCTCACACAATTTGAAGAGTCAAGTTATCTTGGTTTAAGAGTTGTGAGCCCATTTGCGCCTTCTCGGTTTATCTTGGATTATAAGAACTTCAAGGCCAAGTGGTAGGTGTTTTCATGAAACACATGAGTTATATGGTGTATGGGAGAGCCAATAGATGTTTGCCAAGCCCTCACTCAGTTTGAAGAGTCATGTTAACTTGGTTTAAGAGTTGTGAGCCCATTTGCGCCTTCTCGGTTTATCTTGGATTATAAGAACTTCTAGGCCAAGTGGTAGGTGTTTTCATGAAACACATGAGTTAGATGGTGTATGGGAGAGCCAATAGATGTTTGCCAAGCCCTCACAAAGTGTTTGAAGAGTCAAGTTATCTTGGTTTAAGAGTTGTGAGCCCATTTGCGCCTTCTCGGTTTATCTTGGATTATAAGAACTTCAAGGCCAAGTGGTAGGTGTTTTCATGAAACACATGAGTTAGATGGTGTATGGGAGAGCCAATAGATGTTTGCCAAGCCCTCACAGTGTTTGGAAAAGTCAAGTTATATTGGTTTAAGAGTTGTATGCTCATTTGCGCCTTCTCGGTTTATCTTGGATTATAAGAACTTCTAGGCCAAGTGGTAGGTGTTTTCATGAAACACATGAGTTAGATGGTGTATGGGAGAGCCAATAGATGTTTGCCAAGCCCTCACTCAGTTTGAAGAGTCAAGTTATCTTGGTTTAAGAGTTGTGAGCCCATTTGCGCCTTCTCGGTTTATCTTGGATTATAAGAACTTCAAGGCCAAGTGGTAGGTGTTTTCATGAAACACATGAGTTAGATGGTGTATGGGAGAGCCAATAGATGTTTGCCAAGCCCTCACAGTGTTTGGAAGAGTCAAGTTATCTTGGTTTAAGAGTTGTGAGCCCATTTGCGCCTTCTCGGTTTATCTTGGATTATAAGAACTTCTAGGCCAAGTGGTAGGTGTTTTCATGAAACACATGAGTTAGATGGTGTATGGGAGAGCCAATAGATGTTTGCCAAGCCCTCACAAATATGGAAGAGTCAAGTTATCTTTGTTTAAGAGTTGTGAGCCCATTTGCGCCTTCTCGGTTTATCTTGGATTATAAGAACTTCTAGGCCAAGTGGAAGGTGTTTTCATGAAACACATGAGTTAGATGGTGTATGGGAGAGCCAATAGATGTTTGCCAAGCCCTCACAGTGTTTGAAGAGTCAAGTTATCTTGAATTAAGAGTTGTGAGCCCATTTGCGCCTTCTCGGTTTATCTTGGATTATAAGAACTTCAAGGCCAAGTGGTAGGTGTTTTCATGAAACACATGAGTTAGATGGTGTATGGGAGAGCCAATAGATGTTTGCCAAGCCCTCACAGAGGTTGGAAGAGTCAAGTTATATTGGTTTAAGAGTTGTATGCTCATTTGCGCCTTCTCGGTTTATCTTGGATTATAAGAACTTCAAGGCCAAGTGGTAGGTGTTTTCATGAAACACATGAGTTAGATGGTGTATGGGAGAGCCAATAGATGTTTGCCAAGCCCTCACACAAGGTTTGGAAGAGTCAAGTTATCTTGGTTTAAGAGTTGTGAGCCCATTTGCGCCTTCTCGGTTTATCTTGGATTATAAGAACTTCAAGGCCAAGTGGTAGGTGTTTTCATGAAACACATGAGTTAGATGGTGTATGGGAGAGCCAATAGATGTTTGCCAAGCCCTCACAGTGTTTGGAAGAGTCAAGTTATCTTGAATTAAGAGTTGTGAGCCCATTTGCGCCTTCTCGGTTTATCTTGGATTATAAGAACTTCTAGGCCAAGTGGTAGGTGTTTTCATGAAACACATGAGTTATATGGTGTATGGGAGAGCCAATAGATGTTTGCCAAGCCCTCACACAGTTTGAAGAGTCAAGTTATCTTGGTTTAAGAGTTGTGAGCCCATTTGCGCCTTCTCGGTTTATCTTGGATTATAAGAACTTCAAGGCCAAGTGGTAGGTGTTTTCATGAAACACATGAGTTAGATGGTGTATGGGAGAGCCAATAGATGTTTGCCAAGCCCTCACAGTGTTTGGAAGAGTCAAGTTATATTGGTTTAAGAGTTGTATGCTCATTTGCGCCTTCTCGGTTTATCTTGGATTATAAGAACTTCAAGGCCAAGTGGTAGGTGTTTTCATGAATCACATGAGTTAGATGGTGTATGGGAGAGCCAATAGATGTTTGCCAAGCCCTCACACAGTTTGAAGAGTCAAGTTATCTTGGTTTAAGAGTTGTGAGCCCATTTGCGCCTTCTCGGTTTATCTTGGATTATAAGAACTTCAAGGCCAAGTGGTAGGTGTTTTCATGAAACACATGAGTTAGATGGTGTATGGGAGAGCCAATAGATGTTTGCCAAGCCCTCACAGGGTTTGGAAGAGTCAAGTTATATTGGTTTAAGAGTTGTATGCTCATTTGCGCCTTCTCGGTTTATCTTGGATTATAAGAACTTCAAGGCCAAGTGGTAGGTGTTTTCATGAAACACATGAGTTAGATGGTGTATGGGAGAGCCAATAGATGTTTGCCAAGCCCTCACACAATTTGAAGAGTCAAGTTATCTTGGTTTAAGAGTTGTGAGCCCATTTGCGCCTTCTCGGTTTATCTTGGATTATAAGAACTTCAAGGCCAAGTGGTAGGTGTTTTCATGAAACACATGAGTTATATGGTGTATGGGAGAGCCAATAGATGTTTGCCAAGCCCTCACATGGTTTGAATTGTCAAGTTATCTTTGTTTAAGAGTTGTGAGCCCATTTGCGCCTTCTCGGTTTATCTTGGATTATAAGAACTTCTAGGCCAAGTATTACGTGTTTTCATGAAACACATGAGTTAGATGGTGTATGGGAGAGCCAATAGATGTTTGCCAAGCCCTCACAGTGTTTGAAGAGTCAAGTTATCTTGGTTTAAGAGTTGTGAGCCCATTTGCGCCTTCTCGGTTTATCTTGGATTATAAGAACTTCAAGGCCAAGTGGTAGGTGTTTTCATGAAACACATGAGTTAGATGGTGTATGGGAGAGCCAATAGATGTTTGCCAAGCCCTCACAATGTTTGGAAGAGTCAAGTTATATTGGTTTAAGAGTTGTATGCTCATTTGCGCCTTCTCGGTTTATCTTGGATTATAAGAACTTCAAGGCCAAGTGGTAGGTGTTTTCATGAAACACATGAGTTAGATGGTGTATGGGAGAGCCAATAGATGTTTGCCAAGCCCTCACACAATTTGAAGAGTCAAGTTATCTTGGTTTAAGAGTTGTGAGCCCATTTGCGCCTTCTCGGTTTATCTTGGATTATAAGAACTTCAAGGCCAAGTGGTAGGTGTTTTCATGAAACACATGAGTTAGATGGTGTATGGGAGAGCCAATAGATGTTTGCCAAGCCCTCACAAAGTTTGAAGAGTCAAGTTATCTTGGTTTAAGAGTTGTGAGCCCATTTGCGCCTTCTCGGTTTATCTTGGATTATAAGAACTTCAAGGCCAAGTGGTAGGTGTTTTCATGAAACACATGAGTTATATGGTGTATGGGAGAGCCAATAGATGTTTGCCAAGCCCTCACAGTGTTTGGAAGAGTCAAGTTATCTTGGTTTAAGAGTTGTGAGCCCATTTGCGCCTTCTCGGTTTATCTTGGATTATAAGAACTTCAAGGCCAAGTGGTAGGTGTTTTCATGAAACACATGAGTTAGATGGTGTATGGGAGAGCCAATAGATGTTTGCCAAGCCCTCACAGTGTTTGGAAGAGTCAAGTTATATTGGTTTAAGAGTTGTATGCTCATTTGCGCCTTCTCGGTTTATCTTGGATTATAAGAACTTCAAGGCCAAGTGGTAGGTGTTTTCATGAAACACATGAGTTAGATGGTGCATGGGAGAGCCAATAGATGTTTGCCAAGCCCTCACAGTGTTTGAAGAGTCAAGTTATCTTGAATTAAGAGTTGTGAGCCCATTTGCGCCTTCTCGGTTTATCTTGGATTATAAGAACTTCAAGGCCAAGTGGTAGGTGTTTTCATGAAACACATGAGTTAGATGGTGTATGGGAGAGCCAATAGATGTTTGCCAAGCCCTCACAGTGTTTGGAAGAGTCAAGTTATATTGGTTTAAGAGTTGTATGCTCATTTGCGCCTTCTCGGTTTATCTTGGATTATAAGAACTTCAAGGCCAAGTGGTAGGTGTTTTCATGAAACACATGAGTTAGATGGTGTATGGGAGAGCCAATAGATGTTTGCCAAGCCCTCACACAGTTTGAAGAGTCAAGTTATCTTGGTTTAAGAGTTGTGAGCCCATTTGCGCCTTCTCGGTTTATCTTGGATTATAAGAACTTCAAGGCCAAGTGGTAGGTGTTTTCATGAAACACATGAGTTATATGGTGTATGGGAGAGCCAATAGATGTTTGCCAAGCCCTCACACAGTTTGAAGAGTCAAGTTATCTTGGTTTAAGAGTTGTGAGCCCATTTGCGCCTTCTCGGTTTATCTTGGATTATAAGAACTTCTAGGCCAAGTAGTAGGTGTTTTCATGAAACACATGAGTTAGATGGTGTATGGGAGAGCCAATAGATGTTTGCCAAGCCCTCACAGTGTTTGAAGAGTCAAGTTATCTTGGTTTAAGAGTTGTGAGCCCATTTGCGCCTTCTCGGTTTATCTTGGATTATAAGAACTTCAAGGCCAAGTGGTAGGTGTTTTCATGAAACACATGAGTTAGATGGTGTATGGGAGAGCCAATAGATGTTTGCCAAGCCCTCACAGTGTTTGGAGAGTCAAGTTATCTTGGTTTAAGAGTTCTATGCTCATTTGCGCCTTCTTGGTTTGTCTAGGATTATAAGAACTTCTAGGCCAAGTGGTAGGTGTTTTCATGAAACACATGAGTTAGATGGTGTATGGGAGAGCCAATAGATGTTTGCCAAGCCCTCACAGTGTTTGAAGAGTCAAGTTATCTTGGTTTAAGAGTTGTGAGCCCATTTGCGCCTTCTCGGTTTATCTTGGATTATAAGAACTTCAAGGCCAAGTGGTAGGTGTTTTCATGAAACACATGAGTTAGATGGTGTATGGGAGAGCCAATAGATGTTTGCCAAGCCCTCACAGGGTTTGGAAGAGTCAAGTTATCTTGGTTTAAGAGTTGTGAGCCCATTTGCGCCTTCTCGGTTTATCTTGGATTATAAGAACTTCTAGGCCAAGTGGTAGGTGTTTTCATGAAACACATGAGTTAGATGGTGTATGGGAGAGCCAATAGATGTTTGCCAAGCCCTCACAGTGTTTGAAGAGTCAAGTTATCTTGGTTTAAGAGTTGTATGCCCATTTGCGCCTTCTCGGTTTATCTTGGATTATAAGAACTTCTAGGCCAAGTGGTAGGTGTTTTCATGAAACACATGAGTTAGATGGTGTATGGGAGAGCCAATAGATGTTTGCCAAGCCCTCATAGTGTTTGGAAGAGTCAAGTTATCTTGGTTTAAGAGTTGTATGCTCATTTGCGCCTTCTCGGTTTATCTTGGATTATAAGAACTTCAAGGCCAAGTGGTAGGTGTTTTCATGAAACACATGAGTTAGATGGTGTATGGGAGAGCCAATAGATGTTTGCCAAGCCCTCACAGTGTTTGGAAGAGTCAAGTTATATTGGTTTAAGAGTTGTATGCTCATTTGCGCCTTCTCGGTTTATCTTGGATTATAAGAACTTCAAGGCCAAGTGGTAGGTGTTTTCATGAATCACATGAGTTAGATGGTGTATGGGAGAGCCAATAGATGTTTGCCAAGCCCTCACTGGGTTGGAAGAGTCAAGTTATCTTGGTTTAAGAGTTGTGAGCCCATTTGCGCCTTCTCGGTTTATCTTGGATTATAAGAACTTCAAGGCCAAGTGGTAGGTGTTTTCATGAAACACATGAGTTAGATGGTGTATGGGAGAGCCAATAGATGTTTGCCAAGCCCTCACACAGTTGGAAGAGTCAAGTTATATTGGTTTAAGAGTTGTATGCTCATTTGCGCCTTCTCGGTTTATCTTGGATTATAAGAACTTCAAGGCCAAGTGGTAGGTGTTTTCATGAAACACATGAGTTAGATGGTGTATGGGAGAGCCAATAGATGTTTGCCAAGCCCTCACAGAGTTTGGAAGAGTCAAGTTATCTTGGTTTAAGAGTTGTGAGCCCATTTGCGCCTTCTCGGTTTATCTTGGATTATAAGAACTTCAAGGCCAAGTGGTAGGTGTTTTCATGAAACACATGAGTTAGATGGTGTATGGGAGAGCCAATAGATGTTTGCCAAGCCCTCACAGTGTTTGAAGAGTCAAGTTATCTTGGTTTAAGAGTTGTGAGCCCATTTGCGCCTTCTCGGTTTATCTTGGATTATAAGAACTTCTAGGCCAAGTGGTAGGTGTTTTCATGAAACACATGAGTTATATGGTGTATGGGAGAGCCAATAGATGTTTGCCAAGCCCTCACACAGTTTGAAGAGTCAAGTTATCTTGGTTTAAGAGTTGTGAGCCCATTTGCGCCTTCTCGGTTTATCTTGGATTATAAGAACTTCAAGGCCAAGTGGTAGGTGTTTTCATGAAACACATGAGTTAGATGGTGTATGGGAGAGCCAATAGATGTTTGCCAAGCCCTCACAATGTTTGGAAGAGTCAAGTTATATTGGTTTAAGAGTTGTATGCTCATTTGCGCCTTCTCGGTTTATCTTGGATTATAAGAACTTCAAGGCCAAGTGGTAGGTGTTTTCATGAAACACATGAGTTAGATGGTGTATGGGAGAGCCAATAGATGTTTGCCAAGCCCTCACAGTGTTTGAAGAGTCAAGTTATCTTGGTTTAAGAGTTGTGAGCCCATTTGCGCCTTCTCGGTTTATCTTGGATTATAAGAACTTCAAGGCCAAGTGGTAGGTGTTTTCATGAAACACATGAGTTAGATGGTGTATGGGAGAGCCAATAGATGTTTGCCAACCCACAAAGTGTTTGGAAGAGTCAAGTTATATTGGTTTAAGAGTTGTATGCTCATTTGCGCCTTCTCGGTTTATCTTGGATTATAAGAACTTCAAGGCCAAGTGGTAGGTGTTTTCATGAAACACATGAGTTAGATGGTGTATGGGAGAGCCAATAGATGTTTGCCAAGCCCTCACACAGTTTGAAGAGTCAAGTTATCTTGGTTTAAGAGTTGTGAGCCCATTTGCGCCTTCTCGGTTTATCTTGGATTATAAGAACTTCAAGGCCAAGTGGTAGGTGTTTTCATGAAACACATGAGTTATATGGTGTATGGGAGAGCCAATAGATGTTTGCCAAGCCCTCACAGTGTTTGAAGAGTCAAGTTATCTTGGTTTAAGAGTTGTGAGCCCATTTGCGCCTTCTCGGTTTATCTTGGATTATAAGAACTTCTATGCCAAGTAGTAGGTGTTTTCATGAAACACATGAGTTAGATGGTGTATGGGAGAGCCAATAGATATTTGCCAAGCCCTCACAGTGTTTGAAGAGTCAAGTTATCTTGGTTTAAGAGTTCTATGCTCATTTGCGCCTTCTTGGTTTGTCTAGGATTATAAGAACTTCAAGGCCAAGTGGTAGGTGTTTTCATGAAACACATGAGTTAGATGGTGTATGGGAGAGCCAATAGATGTTTGCCAAGCCCTCACAGTGTTTGGAAGAGTCAAGTTATATTGGTTTAAGAGTTGTATGCTCATTTGCGCCTTCTTGGTTTATCTTGGATTATAAGAACTTCTAGGCCAAGTGGTAGGTGTTTTCATGAAACACATGAGTTAGATGGTGTATGGGAGAGCCAATAGATGTTTGCCAAGCCCTCACAGTGTTTGGAAGAGTCAAGTTATATTGGTTTAAGAGTTGTCAGCCCATTTGCGCCTTCTCGGTTTATCTTGGATTATAAGAACTTCAAGGCCAAGTGGTAGGTGTTTTCATGAAACACATGAGTTAGATGGTGTATGGGAGAGCCAATAGATGTTTGCCAAGCCCTCACAGTGTTTGAAGAGTCAAGTTATCTTGGTTTAAGAGTTGTGAGCCCATTTGCGCCTTCTCGGTTTATCTTGGATTATAAGAACTTCTAGGCCAAGTGGTAGGTGTTTTCATGAAACACATGAGTTAGATGGTGTATGGGAGAGCCAATAGATGTTTGCCAAGCCCTCACAGTGTTTGAAGAGTCAAGTTATCTTGGTTTAAGAGTTGTATGCCCATTTGCGCCTTCTCGGTTTATCTTGGATTATAAGAACTTCTAGGCCAAGTGGTAGGTGTTTTCATGAAACACATGAGTTAGATGGTGTATGGGAGAGCCAATAGATGTTTGCCAAGCCCTCACAGTGTTTGGAAGAGTCAAGTTATCTTGGTTTAAGAGTTGTATGCTCATTTGCGCCTTCTCGGTTTATCTTGGATTATAAGAACTTCAAGGCCAAGTGGTAGGTGTTTTCATGAAACACATGAGTTAGATGGTGTATGGGAGAGCCAATAGATGTTTGCCAAGCCCACAAAGTGTTTGGAAGAGTCAAGTTATATTGGTTTAAGAGTTGTATGCTCATTTGCGCCTTCTCGGTTTATCTTGGATTATAAGAACTTCAAGGCCAAGTGGTAGGTGTTTTCATGAAACACATGAGTTAGATGGTGTATGGGAGAGCCAATAGATGTTTGCCAAGCCCTCACAAAGTGTTTGAAGAGTCAAGTTATCTTGGTTTAAGAGTTGTGAGCCCATTTGCGCCTTCTCGGTTTATCTTGGATTATAAGAACTTCAAGGCCAAGTGGTAGGTGTTTTCATGAAACACATGAGTTAGATGGTGTATGGGAGAGCCAATAGATGTTTGCCAAGCCCTCACAGTGTTTGGAAGAGTCAAGTTATATTGGTTTAAGAGTTGTATGCTCATTTGCGCCTTCTCGGTTTATCTTGGATTATAAGAACTTCAAGGCCAAGTGGTAGGTGTTTTCATGAAACACATGAGTTAGATGGTGTATGGGAGAGCCAATAGATGTTTGCCAAGCCCTCACACAAGTTGAAGAGTCAAGTTATCTTGGTTTAAGAGTTGTGAGCCCATTTGCGCCTTCTCGGTTTATCTTGGATTATAAGAACTTCAAGGCCAAGTGGTAGGTGTTTTCATGAAACACATGAGTTAGATGGTGTATGGGAGAGCCAATAGATGTTTGCCAAGCCCTCACAGTGTTTGGAAGAGTCAAGTTATCTTGGTTTAAGAGTTGTATGCTCATTTGCGCCTTCTCGGTTTATCTTGGATTATAAGAACTTCTAGGCCAAGTGGTAGGTGTTTTCATGAAACACATGAGTTATATGGTGTATGGGAGAGCCAATAGATGTTTGCCAAGCCCTCACACAGTTTGAAGAGTCAAGTTATCTTGGTTTAAGAGTTGTGAGCCCATTTGCGCCTTCTCGGTTTATCTTGGATTATAAGAACTTCAAGGCCAAGTGGTAGGTGTTTTCATGAAACACATGAGTTAGATGGTGTATGGGAGAGCCAATAGATGTTTGCCAAGCCCTCACAGTGTTTGGAAGAGTCAAGTTATATTGGTTTAAGAGTTGTATGCTCATTTGCGCCTTCTCGGTTTATCTTGGATTATAAGAACTTCAAGGCCAAGTGGTAGGTGTTTTCATGAAACACATGAGTTAGATGGTGTATGGGAGAGCCAATAGATGTTTGCCAAGCCCTCACAGTGTTTGAAGAGTCAAGTTATCTTGGTTTAAGAGTTGTGAGCCCATTTGCGCCTTCTCGGTTTATCTTGGATTATAAGAACTTCAAGGCCAAGTGGTAGGTGTTTTCATGAAACACATGAGTTAGATGGTGTATGGGAGAGCCAATAGATGTTTGCCAAGCCCTCACAGTGTTTGGAAGAGTCAAGTTATATTGGTTTAAGAGTTGTATGCTCATTTGCGCCTTGTTTATCTTGAATTATAAGAACTTCAGGGACAAGTGGTAGGTGTTTTCATGAAACACATGAGTTAAATGGTGTATGGGAGAGCCAATAGATGTTTGCCAAGCCCTCACACAGTTTGAAGAGTCAAGATATCTTGGTTTAAGAGTTGTGAGCCCATTTGCGCCTTCTCGGTTTATCTTGGATTATAAGAACTTCAAGGCCAAGTGGTAGGTGTTTTCATGAAACACATGAGTTAGATGGTGTATGGGAGAGCCAATAGATGTTTGCCAAGTCCTCACAGTGTTTGAAGAGTCAAGTTATCTTGGTTTAAGAGTTGTGAGCCCATTTGCGCCTTCTCGGTTTATCTTGGATTATAAGAACTTCTAGGCCAAGTAGTAGGTGTTTTCATGAAACACATGAGTTAGATGGTGTATGGGAGAGCCAATAGATGTTTGCCAAGCCCTCACAGTGTTTGAAGAGTCAAGTTATCTTGGTTTAAGATTTCCGAGCCCATTTGCGCCTTCTCGGTTTATCTTGGATTATAAGAACTTCAAGGCCAAGTGGTAGGTGTTTTCATGAAACACATGAGTTAGATGGTGTATGGGAGAGCCAATAGATGTTTGCCAAGCCCTCACAGTGTTTGGAAGTGTCAAGTTATATTGGTTTAAGAGTTGTATGCTCATTTGCGCCTTCTTGGTTTGTCTAGGATTATAAGAACTTCTAGGCCAAGTGGTAGGTGTTTTCATGAAACACATGAGTTAGATGGTGTATGGGAGAGCCAATAGATGTTTGCCAAGCCCTCACAGTGTTTGGAAGAGTCAAGTTATATTGGTTTAAGAGTTGTGAGCCCATTTGCGCCTTCTCGGTTTATCTTGGATTATAAGAACTTCAAGGCCAAGTGGTAGGTGTTTTCATGAAACACATGAGTTAGATGGTGTATGGGAGAGCCAATAGATGTTTGCCAAGCCCTCACAGTGTTTGAAGAGTCAAGTTATCTTGGTTTAAGAGTTGTGAGCCCATTTGCGCCTTCTCGGTTTATCTTGGATTATAAGAACTTCTAGGCCAAGTGGTAGGTGTTTTCATGAAACACATGAGTTAGATGGTGTATGGGAGAGCCAATAGATATTTGCCAAGCCCTCACAGTGTTTGAAGAGTCAAGTTATCTTGGTTTAAGAGTTGTATGCTCATTTGCGCCTTCTCGGTTTATCTTGGATTATAAGAACTTCTAGGCCAAGTATTACGTGTTTTCATGAATCACATGAGTAAGATGGTGTTTGGGAGAGCCAATAGATGTTTGCCAAGCCCTCACAGTGTTTGAAAAGTCAAGTTATCTTGGTTTAAGAGTTGTGAGCCCATTTGCTCCTTCTCGGTTTATCTTGGATTATAAGAACTTCAAGGCCAAGTGGTAGGTGTTTTCATGAAACACATGAGTTAGATGGTGTATGGGAGAGCCAATAGATGTTTGCCAAGCCCTCACAGTGTTTGGAAGAGTCAAGTTATATTGGTTTAAGAGTTGTATGCTCATTTGCGCCTTCTCGGTTTATCTTGGATTATAAGAACTTCAAGGCCAAGTGGTAGGTGTTTTCATGAAACACATGAGTTAGATGGTGTATGGGAGAGCCAATAGATGTTTGCCAAGCCCTCACAGTGTTTGGAAGAGTCAAGTTATCTTGGTTTAAGAGTTGTGAGCCCATTTGCGCCTTCTCGGTTTATCTTGGATTATAAGAACTTCAAGGCCAAGTGGTAGGTGTTTTCATGAAACACATGAGTTAGATGGTGTATGGGAGAGCCAATAGATGTTTGCCAAGCCCTCACAATGTTTGGAAGAGTCAAGTTATATTGGTTTAAGAGTTGTATGCTCATTTGCGCCTTCTCGGTTTATCTTGGATTATAAGAACTTCAAGGCCAAGTGGTAGGTGTTTTCATGAAACACATGAGTTAGATGGTGCATGGGAGAGCCAATAGATGTTTGCCAAGCCCTCACAGTGTTTGAAGAGTCAAGTTATCTTGAATTAAGAGTTGTGAGCCCATTTGCGCCTTCTCGGTTTATCTTGGATTATAAGAACTTCAAGGCCAAGTGGTAGGTGTTTTCATGAAACACATGAGTTAGATGGTGTATGGGAGAGCCAATAGATGTTTGCCAAGCCCTCACAGTGTTTGGAAGAGTCAAGTTATATTGGTTTAAGAGTTGTATGCTCATTTGCGCCTTCTCGGTTTATCTTGGATTATAAGAACTTCAAGGCCAAGTGGTAGGTGTTTTCATGAAACACATGAGTTAGATGGTGTATGGGAGAGCCAATAGATGTTTGCCAAGCCCTCACAATGTTTGGAAGAGTCAAGTTATATTGGTTTAAGAGTTGTATGCTCATTTGCGCCTTCTCGGTTTATCTTGGATTATAAGAACTTCAAGGCCAAGTGGTAGGTGTTTTCATGAATCACATGAGTTAGATGGTGTATGGGAGAGCCAATAGATGTTTGCCAAGCCCTCACAGTGTTTGGAAGAGTCAAGTTATCTTGGTTTAAGAGTTGTGAGCCCATTTGCGCCTTCTCGGTTTATCTTGGATTATAAGAACTTCAAGGCCAAGTGGTAGGTGTTTTCATGAAACACATGAGTTAGATGGTGTATGGGAGAGCCAATAGATGTTTGCCAAGCCCTCACAGTGTTTGGAAGAGTCAAGTTATATTGGTTTAAGAGTTGTATGCTCATTTGCGCCTTCTCGGTTTATCTTGGATTATAAGAACTTCAAGGCCAAGTGGTAGGTGTTTTCATGAAACACATGAGTTAGATGGTGTATGGGAGAGCCAATAGATGTTTGCCAAGCCCTCACACAATTTGAAGAGTCAAGTTATCTTGGTTTAAGAGTTGTGAGCCCATTTGCGCCTTCTCGGTTTATCTTGGATTATAAGAACTTCAAGGCCAAGTGGTAGGTGTTTTCATGAAACACATGAGTTATATGGTGTATGGGAGAGCCAATAGATGTTTGCCAAGCCCTCACAGTGTTTGAAGAGTCAAGTTATCTTGAATTAAGAGTTGTGAGCCCATTTGCGCCTTCTCGGTTTATCTTGGATTATAAGAACTTCTAGGCCAAGTGGTAGGTGTTTTCATGAAACACATGAGTTAGATGGTGTATGGGAGA
This sequence comes from Styphnolobium japonicum, assembly GCA_023212625.1. Classification (NCBI taxonomy): domain Eukaryota; kingdom Viridiplantae; phylum Streptophyta; class Magnoliopsida; order Fabales; family Fabaceae; genus Styphnolobium; species Styphnolobium japonicum. The sequence goes on from JALBWW010000039.1 coordinate 834,677, forward strand.
GCCAATAGATGTTTGCCAAGCCCTCACAGTGTTTGAAGAGTCAAGTTATCTTGGTTTAAGAGTTGCGAGCCCATTTGCGCCTTCTCGGTTTATCTTGGATTATAAGAACTTGAAGGCCAAGTGGTAGGTGTTTTCATGAAACACATGAGTTAGATGGTGTATGGGAGAGCCAATAGATGTTTGCCAAGCCCTCACAAAGGTGTTTGGAAGTGGCAAGTTATATTGGTTTAAGAGTTGTATGCTCATTTGTGCCTTCTTGGTTTATCTTGGATTATAAGAACTTCTATTCCAAGTGGTAGGTGTTTTCATGAAACACATGAGTTAGATGGTGTATGGAAGAGCCTATAGATGTTTGCCAAGCCCTGACAAAGTGTTTGAAGAGTCAAGTTATCTTGGTTTAAGAGTTGTGAGCCCATTTGCGCCTTCTCGGTTTATCTTGGATTATAAGAACTTCAAGGCCAAGTGGTAGGTGTTTTCATGAAACACATGAGTTAGATGGTGTATGGGAGAGCCAATAGATGTTTGCCAAGCCCTCACAGTGTTTGAAGAGTCAAGTTATCTTGGTTTAAGAGTTGTGAGCCCATTTGCGCCTTCTCGGTTTATCTTGGATTATAAGAACTTCTATTCCAAGTAGTAGGTGTTTTCATGAAACACATGAGTTAGATGGTGTATGGGAGAGCCAATAGATGTTTGCCAAGCCCTCACAGTGTTTGAAGAGTCAAGTTATCTTGGTTTAAGAGTTGTGAGCCCATTTGCGCCTTCTCGGTTTATCTTGGATTATAAGAACTTCTATTCCAAGTATTAGGTGTTTTCAAGAAACACATGAGTTAGATGGTGTATGGAAGAGCCAATAGATGTTTGCCAAGCCCTCATAGTGTTTGAAGACACAAGTTATCTTGGTTTAAGAGTTGTGAGCCCATTTGCGCCTTCTCGGTTTATCTTGGATTATAAGAACTTCAAGGCCAAGTGGTAGGTGTTTTTATGAAACACATGAGTTAGATGGTGTATGGGAGAGCCAATAGATGTTTGCCAAGCCCTCACAGTGTTTGGAAGAGTCAAGTTATATTGGTTTAAGAGTTGTATGCTCATTTGCGCCTTCTCGGTTTATCTTGGATTATAAGAACTTCAAGGCCAAGTGGTAGGTGTTTTCATGAAACACATGAGTTAGATGGTGTATGGGAGAGCCAATAGATGTTTGCCAAGCCCTCACACAATTTGAAGAGTCAAGTTATCTTGGTTTAAGAGTTGTGAGCCCATTTGCGCCTTCTCGGTGTATCTTGGATTATAAGAACTTCAAGGCCAAGTGGTAGGTGTTTTCATGAAACACATGAGTTAGATGGTGTATGGGAGAGCCAATAGATGTTTGCCAAGCCCTCACAGTGTTTGAAGAGTCAAGTTATCTTGGTTTAAGAGTTGTGAGCCCATTTGCGCCTTCTCGGTTTATCTTGGATTATAAGAACTTCAAGGCCAAGTGGTAGGTGTTTTCATGAAACACATGAGTTAGATGGTGTATGGGAGAGCCAATAGATGTTTGCCAAGCCCTCACAGTGTTTGAATAGTCAAGTTATCTTGGTTTAAGAGTTGTGAGCCCATTTGCGCCTTCTCGGTTTATCTTGGATTATAAGAACTTCTATTCCAAGTAGTAGGTGTTTTCATGAAACACATGAGTTAGATGGTGTATGGGAGAGCCAATAGATGTTTGCCAAGCCCTCACAGTGTTTGAAGACACAAGTTATCTTGGTTTAAGAGTTGTGAGCCCATTTGCGCCTTCTCGGTTTATCTTGGATTATAAGAACTTCAAGGCCAAGTGGTCGGTGTTTTCATGAAACACATGACTTAGATGGTGTATGGGAGTGCCAATAGATGTTTGCTAAGCCCTCACAGTGTTCGGGAGTGGCAAGTTATATTGGTTTAAGAGTTGTATGCTCATTTGTGCCTTCTTGGTGTATCTTGGATTATAAGAACTTCTATTCCAAATAGCAGGTGTATTCAAGAAACACATGAGTTAGATGGTGTATGGAAGAGCCAATAGATGTTTGCCAAGCCCTCACAGTGTTTGAAGACACATGTTATCTTGGTTTAAGAGTTGTGAGCCCATATGCGCCTTCTCGGTTTATCTTGGATTATAAGAACTTCAAGGCCAAGTGGTAGGTGTTTTCAAGAAACACATGAGTTAGATGGTGTATGGGAGAGCCAATAGATGTTTGCCAAGCCCTCACAGTGTTTGAAGAGTCAAGTTATCTTGGTTTAAGAGTTGTGAGCCCATTTGCGCCTTCTCGGTTTATCTTGGATTATAAGAACTTCTATTCCAAGTAGTAGGTGTTTTCAAGAAACACATGAGTTAGATGGTGTATGCAAGAGCCAATAGATGTTTTCCAAGCCCTCACAGTGTTTGAAGACACAAGTTATCTTGGTTTAAGAGTTGCGAGCCCATTTGCGCCTTCTCGGTTTATCTTGGATGATAAGAAGTTCAAGGCCAAGTGGTCGGTGTTTTCATGAAACACATGACTTAGTTGGTGTATGGGAGAGCCAATAGATGTTTGCCAAGCCCTCACAGTGTTTGGAAGAGTCAAGTTATATTGGTTTAAGAGTTGTATACTCATTTGCGCCTTCTCGGTTTATCTTGGATTATAAGAACTTCAAGGCCAAGTGATAGGTGTTTTCATAAAACACATGAGTTATATGGTGTATGGGAGAGCCAATAGATGTTTGCCAAGCCCTCACACAGTTTGAAGAGTCAAGTTATCTTGGTTTAAGAGTTGTGAGCCCATTTGCGCCTTCTCGGTTTATCTTGGATTATAAGAACTTCAAGGCCAAGTGGTAGGTGTTTTCATGAAACACATGAGTTAGATGGTGTATGGGAGAGCCAATAGATGTTTGCCAAGCCCTCACAGTGTTTGAAGACACAAGTTATCTTGGTTTAAGAGTTGCGAGCCCATTTGCGCCTTCTCGGTTTATCTTGGATTATAAGAAGTTGAAGGCCAAGTGGTCGGTGTTTTCATGAAACTCATGACTTAGATGGTGTATGGGAGAGCCAATAGGTGTTTGCCAAGCCCTCACATTGTTTGGAAGAGTCAAGTTATATTGGTTTAAGAGTTGTGAGCCCATTTGCGCCTTCTCGGTTTATCTTGGATTATAAGAACTTCTATTCCAAGTAGTAGGTGTTTTCAAGAAACACATGAGTTAGATGGTGTATGGAAGAGCCAATAGATGTTTGCCAAGCCCTCATAGTGTTTGAAGACACAAGTTATCTTGGTTTCAGAGTTGTGAGCCCATTTGCGCCTTCTCGGTTTATCTTGGATTACAAGAACTTCAAGGCCAAGTGGTAGGTGTTTTTATGAAACACATGAGTTAGATGGTGTATGGGAGAGCCAATAGATGTTTGCCAAGCCCTCACAGTGTTTGGAAGAGTCAAGTTATATTGGTTTAAGAGTTGTATGCTCATTTGCGCCTTCTCGGTGTATCTTGGATTATAAGAACTTCAAGGCCAAGTGGTAGGTGTTTTCATGAAACACATGAGTTAGATGGTGTATGGGAGAGCCAATAGATGTTTGCCAAGCCCTCACACAATTTGAAGAGTCAACTTATCTTGGTTTAAGAGTTGTGAGCCCATTTGCGCCTTCTCGGTGTATCTTGGATTATAAGAACTTCAAGGCCAAATGGTAGGTGTTTTCATGAAACACATGAGTTAGATGGTGTATGGAAGAGCCAATAGATGTTTGCCAAGCCCTCACAGTGTTTGAAGACACAAGTTTTCTTGGTTTAAGAGTTGTGAGCCCATTTGCGCCGTCTCGGTTTATCTTGGATGATAAGAAGTTCAAGGCCAAGTGGTCGGTGTTTTCATGAAACACATGACTTAGTTGGTGTATGGGAGAGCCAATAGATGTTTGCCAAGCCCTCACAGTGTTTGGAAGAGTCAAGTTATATTGGTTTAAGAGTTGTATACTCATTTGCGCCTTCTCGGTTTATCTTGGATTATAAGAACTTCAAGGCCAAGTGATAGGTGTTTTCATGAAACAAATGAGGGTATATGGTGTATGGGAGAGCCAATAGATGTTTGCCAAGCCCTCACACAGTTTGAAGAGTCAAGTTATCTTGGTTTAAAAGTTGTGAGCCCATTTGCGCCTTCTCGGTTTATCTTGGATTACAAGAACTTCAAGGCCAAGTGGTAGGTGTTTTCATGAGACACATGAGTTAGATTGTGTACGGGAGAGCCAATAGATGTTTGCCAAGCCCTCACAGTGTTTGAAGACACATGTTATCTTGGTTTAAGAGTTGCGAGCCCATTTGCGCCTTCTCGGTTTATCTTGGATTATAAGAACTTGAAGGCCAAGTGGTCGGTGTTTTCATGAAACACATGACTTAGATGGTGTATGGGAGAGCCAATAGATGTTTGCCAAGCCCTCACACAGTTTGAAGAGTCAAGTTATCTTGGTTTAAGAGTTGTGAGCCCATTTGCGCCTTCTCGGTTTATCTTGGATTATAAGAACTTCTATTCCAAGTATTAGGTGTTTTCAAGAAACACATGAGTTAGATGGTGTATGGAAGAGCCAATAGATGTTTGCCAAGCCCTCATAGTGTTTGAAGACACAAGTTATCTTGGTTTCAGAGTTGTGAGCCCATTTGCGCCTTCTCGGTTTATCTTGGATTACAAGAACTTCAAGGCCAAGTGGTAGGTGTTTTTATGAAACACATGAGTTAGATGGTGTATGGGAGAGCCAATAGATGTTTGCCAAGCCCTCACAGTGTTTGGAAGAGTCAAGTTATATTGGTTTAAGAGTTGTATGCTCATTTGCGCCTTCTCGGTGTATCTTGGATTATAAGAACTTCAAGGCCAAGTGGTAGGTGTTTTCATGAAACACATGAGTTAGATGGTGTATGGGAGAGCCAATAGATGTTTGCCAAGCCCTCACACAATTTGAAGAGTCAACTTATCTTGGTTTAAGAGTTGTGAGCCCATTTGCGCCTTCTCGGTGTATCTTGGATTATAAGAACTTCAAGGCCAAATGGTAGGTGTTTTCATGAAACACATGAGTTAGATGGTGTATGGAAGAGCCAATAGATGTTTGCCAAGCCCTCACAGTGTTTGAAGACACAAGTTTTCTTGGTTTAAGAGTTGTGAGCCCATTTGCGCCATCTCGTTTTATCTTGGATTATAAGAACTTCAAGGTCAAGTGGTAGGTGTTTTCATGAAACACATGAGTTATATGGTGTATGGGAGAGCCAATAGATGTTTGCCAAGCCCTCACACAGTTTGAAGAGTCAAGTTATCTTGGTTTAAGAGTTGTGAGCCCATTTGCGCCTTCTCGGTTTATCTTGGATTATAAGTACTTCAAGGCCAAGTGGTAGGTGTTTTCATGAAACACATGAGTTAGATGGTGTATGGGAGAGCCAATAGATGTTTGCCAAGCCCTCACAGTGTTTGGAAGAGTCAAGTTATATTGGTTTAAGAGTTGTATGCTCATTTGCGCCTTCTCGGTGTATCTTGTATTATAAGAACTTCAAGGCCAAGTGGTAGGTGTTTTCATGAATCACATGAGTTAGATGGTGCATGGGTGAGCCAATAGATGTTTGCCAAGCCCTCACAGTGTTTGAAGAGTCAAGTTATCTTGGTTTAAGAGTTGTGAGCCCATTTGCGCCTTCTCGGTTTTTCTTGGATTATAAGAACTTCTATTCCAAGTGGTAGGTGTTTTCAAGAAACACATGAGTTAGATGGTGTATGGGAGAGCCAATAGATGTTTGCCAAGCCCTCACAGTGTTTGAAGACACATGTTATCTTGGTTTAAGAGTTGCGAGCCCATATGCGCCTTCTCGGTGTATCTTGGATTATAAGAACTTCAAGGCCAAGTGGTAGGTGTTTTCATGAAACACATGAGTTAGATGGTGTATGGGAGAGCCAATAGATGTTTGCCAAGCCCTCACACAATTTGAAGAGTCAACTTATCTTGGTTTAAGAGTTGTGAGCCCATTTGCGCCATCTCGGTTTATCTTGGATTATAAGAACTTCAAGGTCAAGTGGTAGGTGTTTTCATGAAACACATGAGTTATATGGTGTATGGGAGAGCCAATAGATGTTTGCCAAGCCCTCACAGTGTTTGAATAGTCAAGTTATCTTGGTTTAAGAGTTGTGAGCCCATTTGCGCCTTCTCGGTTTATCTTGGATTATAAGAACTTCTATTCCAAGTAGTAGGTGTTTTCAAGAAACACATGAGTTAGATGGTGTATGCAAGAGCCAATAGATGTTTTCCAAGCCCTCACAGTGTTTGAAGACACAAGTTATCTTGGTTTAAGAGTTGCGAGCCCATTTGCGCCTTCTCGGTTTATCTTGGATTATAAGAACTTGAAGGCCAAGTGGTCGGTGTTTTCATGAAACACATGACTTAGATGGTGTATGGGAGAGCCAATAGATGTTTGCTAAGCCCTCACAGTGTTCGGGAGTGGCAAGTTATATTGGTTTAAGAGTTGTATGCTCATTTGTGCCTTCTTGGTGTATCTTGGATTATAAGAACTTCTATTCCAAATAGCAGGTGTATTCAAGAAACACATGAGTTAGATGGTGTATGGAAGAGCCAATAGATGTTTGCCAAGCCCTCACAGTGTTTGAAGACACATGTTATCTTGGTTTAAGAGTTGTGAGCCCATATGCGCCTTCTCGGTTTATCTTGGATTATAAGAACTTCAAGGCCAAGTGGTAGGTGTTTTTGTGAAACACATGAGTTAGATGGTGTATGGGAGAGCCAATAGATGTTTGCCAAGCCCTCACAGTGTTTGAAGAGTCAAGTTATCTTGGTTTAAGAGTTGTGAGCCCATTTGCGCCTTCTCGGTTTATCTTGGATTATAAGAACTTCTATTCCAAGTAGTAGGTGTTTTCAAGAAACACATGAGTTAGATGGTGTATGCAAGAGCCAATAGATGTTTTCCAAGCCCTCACAGTGTTTGAAGACACAAGTTATCTTGGTTTAAGAGTTGCGAGCCCATTTGCGCCTTCTCGGTTTATCTTGGATTATAAGAAGTTGAAGGCCAAGTGGTCGGTGTTTTCATGAAACACATGACTTAGTTGGTGTATGGGAGAGCCAATAGATGTTTGCCAAGCCCTCACAGTGTTTGGAAGAGTCAAGTTATATTGGTTTAAGAGTTGTATACTCATTTGCGCCTTCTCGGTTTATCTTGGATTATAAGAACTTCAAGGCCAAGTGATAGGTGTTTTCATGAAACAAATGAGGGTATATGGTGTATGGGAGAGCCAATAGATGTTTGCCAAGCCCTCACACAGTTTGAAGAGTCAAGTTATCTTGGTTTAAAAGTTGTGAGCCCATTTGCGCCTTCTCGGTTTATCTTGGATTATAAGAACTTCAAGGCCAAGTGGTAGGTGTTTTTATGAAACACATGAGTTAGATGGTGTATGGGAGAGCCAATAGATGTTTGCCAAGCCCTCACAGTGTTTGGAAGAGTCAAGTTATATTGGTTTAAGAGTTGTATGCTCATTTGCGCCTTCTCGGTTTATCTTGGATTATAAGAACTTCAAGGCCAAGTGATAGGTGTTTTCATGAAACACATGAGGGTATATGGTGTATGGGAGAGCCAATAGATGTTTGCCAAGCCCTCACACAGTTTGAAGAGTCAAGTTATCTTGGTTTAAGAGTTGTGAGCCCATTTGCGCCTTCTCGGTTTATCTTGGATTATAAGAACTTCAAGGCCAAGTGGTAGGTGTTTTCATGAAACAAATGAGATAGATGGTGTATGGGAGAGCCAATAGATGTTTGCCAAGCCCTCACAGTGTTTGAAGAGTCAAGTTATCTTGGTTTAAAAGTTGTGAGCCCATTTGCGCCTTCTCGGTTTATCTTGGATTACAAGAACTTCAAGGCCAAGTGGTAGGTGTTTTCATGAGACACATGAGTTAGATGGTGTACGGGAGAGCCAATAGATGTTTGCCAAGCCCTCACAGTGTTTGAAGACACATGTTATCTTGGTTTAAGAGTTGCGAGCCCATTTGCGCCTTCTCGGTTTATCTTGGATTATAAGAACTTGAAGGCCAAGTGGTCGGTGTTTTCATGAAACACATGACTTAGATGGTGTACGGGAGAGCCAATAGATGTTTGCCAAGCCCTCACATAGTTTGAAGAGTCAAGTTATCTTGGTTTAAGAGTTGTGAGCCCATTTGCGCCTTCTCGGTTTATCTTGGATTATAAGAACTTCTATTCCAAGTATTAGGTGTTTTCAAGAAACACATGAGTTAGATGGTGTATGGAAGAGCCAAAAGATGTTTGCCAAGCCCTCATAGTGTTTGAAGACACAAGTTATCTTGGTTTCAGAGTTGTGAGCCCATTTGCGCCTTCTCGGTTTATCTTGGATTACAAGAACTTCAAGGCCAAGTGGTAGGTGTTTTTATGAAACACATGAGTTAGATGGTGTATGGGAGAGCCAATAGATGTTTGCCAAGCCCTCACAGTGTTTGGAAGAGTCAAGTTATATTGGTTTAAGAGTTGTATGCTCATTTGCGCCTTCTCGGTGTATCTTGGATTATAAGAACTTCAAGGCCAAGTGGTAGGTGTTTTCATGAAACACATGAGTTAGATGGTGTATGGGAGAGCCAATAGATGTTTGCCAAGCCCTCACACAATTTGAAGAGTCAACTTATCTTGGTTTAAGAGTTGTGAGCCCATTTGCGCCTTCTCGGTGTATCTTGGATTATAAGAACTTCAAGGCCAAGTGGTAGGTGTTTTCATGAAACACATGAGTTAGATGGTGTATGGAAGAGCCAATAGATGTTTGCCAAGCCCTCACAGTGTTTGAAGACACAAGTTATCTTGGTTTAAGAGTTGTGAGCCCATTTGCGCCATCTCGTTTTATCTTGGATTATAAGAACTTCAAGGTCAAGTGGTAGGTGTTTTCATGAAACACATGAGTTATATGGTGTATGGGAGAGCCAATAGATGTTTGCCAAGCCCTCACACAGTTTGAAGAGTCAAGTTATCTTGGTTTAAGAGTTGTGAGCCCATTTGCGCCTTCTCGGTTTATCTTGGATTATAAGTACTTCAAGGCCAAGTGGTAGGTGTTTACATGAAACACGAGTTAGATGGTGTATGGGAGAGCCAATAGATGTTTGCCAAGCCCTCACAGTGTTTGGAAGAGTCAAGTTATATTGGTTTAAGAGTTGTATGCTCATTTGCGCCTTCTCGGTGTATCTTGTATTATAAGAACTTCAAGGCCAAGTGGTAGGTGTTTTCATGAATCACATGAGTTAGATGGTGCATGGGTGAGCCAATAGATGTTTGCCAAGCCCTCACAGTGTTTGAAGAGTCAAGTTATCTTGGTTTAAGAGTTGTGAGCCCATTTGCGCCTTCTCGGTTTTTCTTGGATTATAAGAACTTCTATTCCAAGTAGTAGGTGTTTTCAAGAAACACATGAGTTAGATGGTGTATGGGAGAGCCAATAGATGTTTGCCAAGCCCTCACAGTGTTTGAAGACACATGTTATCTTGGTTTAAGAGTTGCGAGCCCATATGCGCCTTCTCGGTGTATCTTGGATTATAAGAACTTCAAGGCCAAGTGGTAGGTGTTTTCATGAAACACATGAGTTAGATGGTGTATGGGAGAGCCAATAGATGTTTGCCAAGCCCTCACACAATTTGAAGAGTCAACTTATCTTGGTTTAAGAGTTGTGAGCCCATTTGCGCCATCTCGGTTTATCTTGGATTATAAGAACTTCAAGGTCAAGTGGTAGGTGTTTTCATGAAACACATGAGTTATATGGTGTATGGGAGAGCCAATAGATGTTTGCCAAGCCCTCACAGTGTTTGAATAGTCAAGTTATCTTGGTTTAAGAGTTGTGAGCCCATTTGCGCCTTCTCGGTTTATCTTGGATTATAAGAACTTCTATTCCAAGTAGTAGGTGTTTTCAAGAAACACATGAGTTAGATGGTGTATGCAAGAGCCAATAGATGTTTTCCAAGCCCTCACAGTGTTTGAAGACACAAGTTATCTTGGTTTAAGAGTTGCGAGCCCATTTGCGCCTTCTCGGTTTATCTTGGATTATAAGAACTTGAAGGCCAAGTGGTCGGTGTTTTCATGAAACACATGACTTAGATGGTGTATGGGAGAGCCAATAGATGTTTGCTAAGCCCTCACAGTGTTCGGGAGTGGCAAGTTATATTGGTTTAAGAGTTGTATGCTCATTTGTGCCTTCTTGGTGTATCTTGGATTATAAGAACTTCTATTCAAATGGTGTTACAACTCTTAAACCAAGAAAACTTGAGTCTTCAAACACCGTGAGGGCTTGGCAAACAAAGATAACTTCTAGAGAGAGAAAATGTAGAGAGAGATGCTCTGATCCTAAGGAGAGAAAGCAATGGGCCCGTGGAGATCAAGGAGCAGCTTGAAGATCTTGTTCCTTCAACCTCCATTTCTAGTTCATTTCTGCCTCTTCCTCTTGATTTCTTGTTGCATTTCTTTTTTCTCTTGATTGTTTTTCGTTTCCTTGTGTTTTTAAATTCCAGTTTCATTTGTTTCTGTTTTGGCTTTGTTTCTTTGCTTTTTCTTATTTCAAGTTGTGTGTTTGTTGGTTTGTGAGTTCGTGGGGTGTTGGCCATGGGTGGCCATGGAAGAGGATCCCCCTCTTCCTCTTCTAGAGCAAGAAAACGTGCTGCTAAGAGTAAATCTGGTGGTAAGGTTGCGCCTCCTAGTGTGACTCCTTGCTTGGAAGAGATTGAGTCTTGTGTTGATGTGGAGCCCAAAGGTAAGTTTGCCTCCATTAATGGCTCCTTGGAGAAGCTTAGGAAGGAGAAAGGGATGGTTGGTGATGGGGGTTTGCCTCTTAAAAACTCCATTCTTGATTGTGTTCTGTTTGAGGAAGTTCAAAAAGAGGCTCATGGTAACATTGTGGTGGAAAAGCCTTGCAGTTTGGAGGAAAAAGAATTTTCTGGTGATTTTCCGGCGGTCAACGTGGTGGTCAACGCTGGAACAAGCAGTGGCGGCAGATGGTGGGTATGGCATCCCAAATGGATCTATGGTGCCCAACGGCTCTTTGGTGGTCGAATTGCCTTTGTTGGAGACAAATGGGCTTGATAATGACTTGGTGAGAGAATGTCTCACAAAAGGGATGCAAAATGCACATGTGGGACTTAGTGTTTGTCAAAAGAATATTGACCATTTAAATGTGGAGCTCCCAACCGTGCACTTCTTGGAGGAAGGGGGGATTTCTCTAGCTAAAAACAAAAGTGTGTGTCTTTGTTGAGAAAGTGGAGCCAAATTTAAATGGCTTAGAAATGCCATCCGTGAGAATTGATAAAATGAGTGGTGAGGCCTTGTGTGGGGGGGTTTCACGTGGGACTAAGTTTGGGTGTGGGGACCCACTTGATTTGGGTGATTCCTTGTCTAAGATAGGTGGAGATGAGTTCTTTGGGCCAATCTTTGGGGTCAAAGTTAACTATTAAAAAGTCAACTTCTTTGGATAAAGTAGTTAATTCTTTACCAATTAATTTGGTGAAAGGATATCAAGGTCGTGAAAAATCTGTTCTAAAACCCCAAGCTCGTGTCCCATTTCGTGACAGTGCTTAGTAAATCTGGTATCACTTGGACCTCCTTATTTGGTTCCGCTTCAATTGATACTGACTTGGATTATTTTGAACCAAAGGTTGAAAATGGCCGTAAGGTTATTGAACCACCAAAGGAGGTTGGTTTAGAGGGTGCATCCTTATGGAGTAATTCGCTTATTGGTCAATTCATTGAGGGAAGAGTTGACTTTAACTTTCTATGCAGCCAAGTGAATCGCCTCTGGGGAAAATGGGAGAGCCCTATTATTTCCCGGGTTGGGAAGAACCTTTTAGTGTTTAGGTTTAGTGATCCCACTGCCATGAGGAATGTTCTCGAAAATGCTCCATGGTCAATTGGTGGCAAACCACTGGCCTTAAGACCCTGGACTCCTAATATGGATGTTCAAAATTTTAGTGAATCCAAGATTCCGATATGGGTTAAGTTTTTCAATGTTCCATTTGAGTTTTGGACTGCCAAAGGTTTAAGCTATGTGGCTAGTTCCATCGGAAAACCTCTTTATTTGGATCAGGTTACCAGAACTAGATGTCGGCTAGATTTTGCTCGGATTTGTGTTGAGGTCGATACTAAAGACGTTCTACCTGAAGAGGTTTACTTGAGGGTTGGAAATGTTGAACATTGTATTATTGTTGAATACCCTTGGAAGCCAAAGAAATGCGCTTCTTGTAATCTTTTTGGTCATTCGTCTAATGCCTGTCCTAAGGTTGTTAAGAAGGTTTGGGTGGTTAAGAAGGCCAAAATTGATGCTAAAGATTCTGAGGTGGTCACGTCGAGTGGTAAGGAAGCTTCTCTGGAAACTTCCAGAACCAGTTCGGATTCTTGGGAAGTTGTTCGGGGTAGTGGAAAAGCTTCACCTTCAACCGCTCCTTCTCGGCCTTTGGGGATTAATAAACCTGAAGCCATTCTTGATTCAAATAAGTTTGAAGCTCTTAGTCGATCTGAGGATGATTCTATAGATGATACTCTTTTGGATGAGAATATGCCTCCTGACCAGTTACTCATTCCTTTAAAGAATGAGGTTCCTATTGTTGACATGCTGGATCAAAGTCTGTTGGGTTTAGGACCTACGGGATCTCCCTCCCCTCAGGTTGTTTTATGTCAACAATAGTTGCTTGGAATGTCAGAGGATTGAACAGCCCTACCAAGCAGTCCGAAGTTCGTAAACTGCTTGGCCAATTCTCTGGCACTATTGTGGGCATTTTGGAAACTAAAGTGAAGGAGAGAAATTTCAACCGCATCGCTTCCTCTATGATGCCAGGGTGGGGTTCTCTTGCGAATTATGGTTCTGACCCTGCGGGGCGTATTTGGGTGTTATGGAACCCTACTGCTGTTTCTGTTTCTCTTATTGGTTCCTCTAGTCAGGTTTTGCACTGTCTTGTCAAAGTTCTTTCTACTTCGGTTGAGTGCCTTATTTCTTTTATTTATGCTTCTAATAGCTCTGAAGAGCGACACACCTTTGGAATGAGTTACGTCAATTCGCTACTTGTAGTAAGCCTTGGGTTCTGCTTGGTGACTTCAATAATATTAGATCTAGTGGTGATAAGTCTGGTGGTTCTACCCTTCCTTATGATGATATGGATGAATTCAATTCTTGCCTGTCCACGGCGGGCTTGGACGATATTCCCTATACTGGCCAGCATTTCACGTGGTGTAACCAAAGGCTTGATGAGGCTCGCATTTATTGTAAACTTGATCGTATCTTGGCTAATGATGCTTGGTTTTTGGGGATTAGGTCTTTCTCGGCTTATTTCCATTCTGCTGGGATTTCGACCACTCCCAGGTATTTTATTTACGGGGAAAAGAGAGCTAATGTTAAAACCCCATTTCGTTTCTTTGACTATTGGGCTGATCATGATAACTTTCTTCCTTCTGTGGCTGCGGCCTGGAATAAAGCGGTCTCGGGTACCCCAATGTTTGTTCTTGCCTCAAAGCTTAAGGAGACAAAAGTTGCTCTTAAGAGATTTAACAAGATTCACTTTAGTTCTCTTTCTTCGAGAGTTTCTATGGCTAGGGATCAGCTGGTTAGCTCTCAAACCCTCTTGAGTTGTGATAAAGATAATAGAGTCTTCCAGCTTGTTGAGCGTAATAGATATGCCCACTTTATGCAGCTTAAATTACGGGAGGAGCGGTTTTTCGTCAAAGATCCCGTGTGAATTGGGTTAAACATGGTGACCAGAATACTAGTTTTTTCTTTAGGATGATGAAAAGAAACCATGCTCGTGCTAATATCCATTCTCTCATTAATGACCAAAGATGAGGTGGTTACCAATCCGGATCATATCCAGAATCTTTTCTTGGACCATTTCCGAGAAGTTATTGGGGAGTTCTACGCCTTCCGAGATTGATGTTAATTTCTTTGTGTCCGCCTCATTTCGAATCGTATCAATCGCCTCAAAGTGATCTGTTGGGTAAAGAGGTTAGTGCGGAGGAGATTACTAAGGTTATGTTTTCCCTTAAGAATGGCAAGGCCCCTGGTCCTGATGGTTTCTCTGCGGGTTTCTTTAAGAAAGCCTGGGGAATTGTTGGTGATGATGTTGTTAAAGCTATATCTTCGTTCTTTAGGGATTCTCGCATTTTGAAGCAGCTTAATAATACTTCTATTGCACTTATCCCCAAAGTGCTAAATCCTTCCCATGTGTCTGAGTTTCGGCCTATCTCCTGCTGTAACACGATCTATAAGTGTATCTCGAGAATTCTTGCGGGTAGGCTCAAGGATGTTTTATCTGGGCTCATTAGTAAGTCTCAGACTGCTTTTGTTCCTGGTAGGCGTATTGCTGATAATATCTTTCTGTCTCAAGAGCTGTTGCGTGGTTACCATCTTCAAAGAGGTACTCCTAGATGTGCTATCAAGGTTGACCTTATGAAGGCTTACGATAATGTGCGGTGGGATTGTATTATTGCTATCCTTCTGAGTATGGGTTTCCGATATATTTGTACGTTGGGTTTTGAGTGCATTTCTACCCCTTCTTATTCCATTAACATAAATGGCGAGTTGGTTGGGTTTTTCCAAGGAGCAAAAGGTCTAAGACAGGGCGATCCGAGCTCTCCATACCTTTGTGTCCTTGTCATGGAGCTCCTTTCTGCTATCCTCCAGACTAGTGCGCATAGGGCTGATTTCCATTACCATTGGAGATGCAAAGAGCTGGGTATTTCGCACCTTTGTTTTGCGGATGATATTCTCTTATTTGCTAAGGCTGATGAGTCTTCTGTGAGTTTTTGATGGATTCTTTGGAGGCTTTCCATAGTCTATCCTGGTTTGAAGCCTAGCCCTAGAAAGAGTAGATTCTTTTATGGTTGTAGTGTGCCCAAGTATATTGTTGACTCAAATATTCGTTTGACTTGGTTTCCAAAGAGGGGATCTTCTGTCCAGATTATCCGGGTGTTGCATTTGTTGAGCACTAAGTTGTCGCACCGTGATTGTAGGCCTTTGATTGAGAAAATAACTGGTCGTGTACAATCTTGGGCTGCTAAGTTCCTTTCCTATGCTGGTAGGCTACAGTTAATCCAATCTATCCTCTATTCGATTCAGAATTTCTGGGCGGGTCTGTTTATCCTTCCAAAAAAGGTTACTAGGGAAGTGAGCCGTATTCTTAGCAAGTTCCTTTGGCATGGGGGCGTTGATTCAGGTCATCATGCTAAGGTGTCTTGGATTTCTGTCTGCCTTCCTAAAAATGAAGGGGGCCTTGGTCTTAAGGAGTTGAATGCCATGAACATTGCGGCTGTTGCTAAGCATATATGGGTCATTCTTCACCATAAAGAGGACTCCCTTTGGGTTGATTGGGTTTTCAAACACCTGATTCGGGATGCTTCCTTTTGGCAGATCCGTACCCCTGCTAATGCCTCTTGGGTTTGGCGTAAAATTATTATGGTTCGTGATATTATTCTGCCTTTTTGCAGGTATGCGATTGGGAATGGTCGGGACGCTTCTCTTTGGTTTGATCCTTGGTTAGAGATTGGCCCGATTGCTCGTAGATTTGGTGAGAGAATTATCTACGATTCTGGCCTTCCTAGAGAGGCTAGGGTTGCAGATATTATTTTGGAGGATCGTTGGAGCCTTCCTCCTTCTGTTTCTGTGGAGCTTATGGAGCTGAGGGAAACTATCTCTAGATCTGACCCTCCTCGGGTGCTTCGTGATGATCAGTGGATTTGGACGTCGACCACCTCTGGTTCTTTTAGTGTTTCTGCTGTGTATCATGCTTTGCGTTCTGTTGCTCCTACTATGCAGTGGTCTCATTTGGTCTGGTTTCCCCAGGCTATTCATAGACACGCCTTCATCCTTTGGCTTGCGGTGCGTAATCGCTTGTCCACTAGGGTTAGGCTTCGGCAGTGGGGTTCCATTTTGCAGGACTCGTGCATTCTTTGTGGTGACCATCCAGAAGATATTTCACACTTGTTCTTTCAATGCTCATATGCTACTGTTGTTTGGTCCTTTATTCGCGAAGTGTTGCACGGATTCTAGCTACACGAGTTCGACTGTTATTATTCATGAGCTTTCTATGATATGCAGGAGTCGTGCCCTCCCTTCTGTGATTACTAGGATTGCACTTGCCTCCGCGGTGTATTTCATTTGGAGAGAGCGTAATGCTCGGATTTTCTCTGATGTCTCGAGCCCTCCGTCTACTATTTGTTCTCTCATTACTCAGACTATCCAAGATCGGCTCTTTGATACCCATAGATTTCCCCTTTCTATTTGTAACCGTTGGTGGCAGAACGAGTGGGGGTTACATGCCTCATCGTTTCGGCCTTAGTTTGGATTGGGGTTTTCCATGCTTTTTAGTTGTTTGGCCTGCGTGCCAGTTGTTCTTCTTTTGTTGTTTTTCTTTTTTTTGTAGTTTGGGGCTTGCGTGCCTTTGTTTTGGTTAGCCTGCGTGCTGCTTTTCCTGGGGAATGCCCCTTGTAAACTTGTAAATCTTCTTTTTTAATTTTATTCTTGCTTATCAAAAAAAAAAAAAAAAAAAAAAAAAAAAAAAAAAGAACTTCTATTCCAAATAGCAGGTGTATTCAAGAAACACATGAGTTAGATGGTGTATGGAAGAGCCAATAGATGTTTGCCAAGCCCTCACAGTGTTTGAAGACACATGTTATCTTGGTTTAAGAGTTGTGAGCCCATATGCGCCTTCTCGGTTTATCTTGGATTATAAGAACTTCAAGGCCAAGTGGTAGGTGTTTTTGTGAAACACATGAGTTAGATGGTGTATGGGAGAGCCAATAGATGTTTGCCAAGCCCTCACAGTGTTTGAAGAGTCAAGTTATCTTGGTTTAAGAGTTGTGAGCCCATTTGCGCCTTCTCGGTTTATCTTGGATTATAAGAACTTCTATTCCAAGTAGTAGGTGTTTTCAAGAAACACATGAGTTAGATGGTGTATGCAAGAGCCAATAGATGTTTTCCAAGCCCTCACAGTGTTTGAAGACACAAGTTATCTTGGTTTAGGAGTTGCGAGCCCATTTGCGCCTTCTCGGTTTATCTTGGATTATAAGAACTTGTATGCCAAGTAGTAGGTGTTTTCAAGAAACACATGAGTTAGATGGTGTATGGAAGAGCCAATAGATGTTTGCCAAGCCCTCACAGTGTTTGAAGACACAAGTTATCTTGGTTTAAGAGTTGTGAGCCCATTTGCGCCATCTCGGTTTATCTTGGATTATAAGAACTTCAAGGCCAAGTGATAGGTGTTTTCATGAAACACATGAGGGTATATGGTGTATGGGAGAGCCAATAGATGTTTGCCAAGCCCTCACACAGTTTGAAGAGTCAAGTTATCTTGGTTTAAGAGTTGTGAGCCCGTTTGCGCCTTCTCG
Organism: Styphnolobium japonicum; assembly: GCA_023212625.1. NCBI lineage: Eukaryota > Viridiplantae > Streptophyta > Magnoliopsida > Fabales > Fabaceae > Styphnolobium > Styphnolobium japonicum. Next base: position 852,022 of record JALBWW010000039.1, read on the forward strand.
GTTTATCTTGGATTATAAGAACTTCAAGGCCAAGTGGTAGGTGTTTTTATGAAACACATGAGTTAGATGGTGTATGGGAGAGCCAATAGATGTTTGCCAAGCCCTCACAGTGTTTGGAAGAGTCAAGTTATATTGGTTTAAGAGTTGTATGCTCATTTGCGCCTTCTCGGTTTATCTTGGATTATAAGAACTTCAAGGCCAAGTGATAGGTGTTTTCATGAAACACATGAGGGTATATGGTGTATGGGAGAGCCAATAGATGTTTGCCAAGCCCTCACACAGTTTGAAGAGTCAAGTTATCTTGGTTTAAGAGTTGTGAGCCCGTTTGCGCCTTCTCGGTTTATCTTGGATTATAAGAACTTCTATGCCAAGTAGTAGGTGTTTTCAAGAAACACATGAGTTAGATGGTGTATGCAAGAGCCAATAGATGTTTGCCAAGCCCTCATAGTGTTTGAAGACACAAGTTATCTTGGTTTCAGAGTTGTGAGCCCATTTGCGCCTTCTCGGTTTATCTAGGATTACAAGAACTTCAAGGCCAAGTGGTAGGTGTTTTTATGAAACACATGAGTTAGATGGTGTATGGGAGAGCCAATAGATGTTTGCCAAGCCCTCACAGTGTTTGGAAGAGTCAAGTTATATTGGTTTAAGAGTTGTATGCTCATTTGCGCCTTCTCGGTGTATCTTGGATTATAAGTACTTCAAGGCCAAGTGGTAGGTGTTTTCATGAAACACATGAGTTAGATGGTGCATGGGTGAGCCAATAGATGTTTGCCAAGCCCTCACAGTGTTTGAAGAGTCAAGTTATCCTGGTTTAAGAGTTGTGAGCCCATTTGCGCCTTCTCGGTTTATATTGGATTATAAGAACTTCTATTCCAAGTAGTAGGTATTTTCAAGAAACACATGAGTTAGATGGTGTATGCAAGAGCCAATAGATGTTTGCCAAGCCCTCACAGTGTTTGAAGACACATGTTATCTTGGTTTAAGAGTTGCGAGCCCATTTGCGCCTCCTCGGTTTATCTTGGATTATAAGAACTTCAAGGCCAAGTGGTCGGTGTTTTCATGAAACACATGACTTAGATGGTGTATGGGAGAGCCAATAGGTGTTTGCCAAGCCCTCACATTGTTTGGAAGAGTCAAGTTATATTGGTTTAAGAGTTGTATGCTCATTTGCGCCTTCTCGGTGTATCTTGGATTATAAGAACTTCAAGGCCAAGTGGTAGGTGTTTTCATGAAACACATGAGTTAGATGGTGTATGGGAGAGCCAATAGATGTTTGCCAAGCCCTCACACAATTTGAAGAGTCAACTTATCTTGGTTTAAGAGTTGTGAGCCCATTTGCGCCTTCTCGGTTCATCTTGGATTATAAGAACTTGTATGCCAAGTAGTAGGCGTTTTCAAGAAACACATGAGTTAGATGGTGTATGGAAGAGCCAATAGATGTTTGCCAAGCCCTCACAGTGTTTGAAGACACAAGTTATCTTGGTTTAAGAGTTGTGAGCCCATTTGCGCCTTCTCGGTTTATCTTGGATTATAAGAACTTCAAGGTCAAGTGGTAGGTGTTTTCATGAAACACATGAGTTAGATGGTGTATGGGAGAGCCAATAGATGTTTGCCAAGCCCTCACACAATTTGAAGAGTCAACTTATCTTGGTTTAAGAGTTGTGAGCCCATTTGCGCCTTCTCGGTTTATCTTGGATTATAAGAACTTGTATGCCAAGTAGTAGGTGTTTTCAAGAAACACATGAGTTAGATGGTGTATGGAAGAGCCAATAGATGTTTGCCAAGTCCTCACAGTGTTTGAAGACACATGTTATCTTGGTTTAAGAGTTGCGAGCCCATTTGCGCCTCCTCGGTTTATCTTGGATTATAAGAACTTCAAGGCCAAGTGGTCGGTGTTTTCATGAAACATATGACTTAGATGGTGTATGGGAGAGCCAATAGGTGTTTGCCAAGCCCTCACATTGTTTGGAAGAGTCAAGTTATATTGGTTTAAGAGTTGTATGCTCATTTGTGCCTTCTCGGTGTATCTTGGATTATAAGAACTTCAAGGCCAAGTGGTAGGTGTTTTCATGAAACACATGAGTTAGATGGTGTATGGGAGAGCCAATAGATGTTTGCCAAGCCGTCACACAATTTGAAGAGTCAACTTATCTTGGTTTAAGAGTTGTGAGCCCATTTGCGCCTTCTCGGTTTATCTTGGATTATAAGAACTTGTATGCCAAGTAGTAGGTGTTTTCAAGAAACACATGAGTTAGATGGTGTATGGATGAGCCAATAGATGTTTGCCAAGCCCTCACAGTGTTTGAAGACACAAGTTATCTTGGTTTAAGAGTTGTGAGCCCATTTGCGCCATCTCGGTTTATCTTGGATTATAAGAACTTCAAGGTCAAGTGGTAGGTGTTTTCATGAAACACATAAGTTATATGGTGTATGGGAGAGCCAATAGATGTTTGCCAAGCCCTCACACAGTTTGAAGAGTCAAGTTATCTTGGTTTAAGAGTTGTGAGCCCATTTGCGCCTTCTCGGTTTATCTTGGATTATAAGCACTTCAAGGCCAAGTGGTAGGTGTTTACATGAAAAACGAGTTAGATGGTGTATGTGAGAGCCAATAGATGTTTGCCAAGCCCTCACAGTGTTTGGAAGAGTCAAGTTATATTGGTTTAAGAGTTGTATGCTCATTTGCGCCTTCTCGGTTTATCTTGGATTATAAGAACTTCAAGGTCAAGTGGTAGGTGTTTTCATGAAACACATAAGTTATATGGTGTATGGGAGAGCCAATAGATGTTTGCCAAGCCCTCACACAGTTTGAAGAGTCAAGTTATCTTGGTTTAAGAGTTGTGAGCCCATTTGCGCCTTCTCGGTTTATCTTGGATTATAAGCACTTCAAGGCCAAGTGGTAGGTGTTTACATGAAAAACGAGTTAGATGGTGTATGTGAGAGCCAATAGATGTTTGCCAAGCCCTCACAGTGTTTGGAAGAGTCAAGTTATATTGGTTTAAGAGTTGTATGCTCATTTGCGCCTTCTCGGTTTATCTTGGATTATAAGAACTTCAAGGTCAAGTGGTAGGTGTTTTCATGAAACACATGAGTTAGATGGTGTATGGGAGAGCCAATAGATGTTTGCCAAGCCCTCACACAGTTTGAAGAGTCAAGTTATCTTGGTTTAAGAGTTGTGAGCCCATTTGCGCCTTCTCGGTTTATCTTGGATTATAAGAACTTCTATTCCAAGTAGTAGGTGTTTTCAAGAAACACATGAGTTAGATGGTGTATGGAAGAGCCAATAGATGTTTGCCAAGCCCTCACAGTGTTTGAAGACACAAGTTATCTTGGTTTAAGAGTTGTGAGCCCATTTGCGCCATCTCGGTTTATCTTGGATTATAAGAACTTCAAGGTCAAGTGGTAGGTGTTTTCATGAAACACATAAGTTATATGGTGTATGGGAGAGCCAATAGATGTTTGCCAAGCCCTCACACAGTTTGAAGAGTCAAGTTATCTTGGTTTAAGAGTTGTGAGCCCATTTGCGCCTTCTCGGTTTATCTTGGATTATAAGCACTTCAAGGCCAAGTGGTAGGTGTTTACATGAAAAACGAGTTAGATGGTGTATGTGAGAGCCAATAGATGTTTGCCAAGCCCTCACAGTGTTTGGAAGAGTCAAGTTATATTGGTTTAAGAGTTGTATGCTCATTTGCGCCTTCTCGGTTTATCTTGGATTATAAGAACTTCAAGGTCAAGTGGTAGGTGTTTTCATGAAACACATAAGTTATATGGTGTATGGGAGAGCCAATAGATGTTTGCCAAGCCCTCACACAGTTTGAAGAGTCAAGTTATCTTGGTTTAAGAGTTGTGAGCCCATTTGCGCCTTCTCGGTTTATCTTGGATTATAAGCACTTCAAGGCCAAGTGGTAGGTGTTTACATGAAAAACGAGTTAGATGGTGTATGTGAGAGCCAATAGATGTTTGCCAAGCCCTCACAGTGTTTGGAAGAGTCAAGTTATATTGGTTTAAGAGTTGTATGCTCATTTGCGCCTTCTCGGTTTATCTTGGATTATAAGAACTTCAAGGCCAAGTGCTAGGTGTTTTTACGAAACACATGAGTTAGATGGTGTATGGAAGAGCCAATAGATGTTTGCCAATCCCTCATAGTGTTTGAATACACAAGTTATCTTGGTTTAAGAGTTATGAGCCCATTTGCGCCTTCTTGGTTTATCTTGGATTACAAGAACTTCAAGGCCAAGTGGTAGGTGTTTTTATGAAACACATGAGTTAGATGGTGTATGGGAGAGCCAATAGATGTTTGCCAAGCCCTCACAGTGTTTGGAAGAGTCAAGTTATATTGGTTTAAGAGTTGTATGCTCATTTGCGCCTTCTCGGTTTATCTTGGATTATAAGAAGTTCAAGGCCAACTGATAGGTGTTTTCATGAAACACATGAGGGTATATGGTGTATGGGAGAGCCAATAGATGTTTGCCAAGCCCTCACACAGTTTGAAGAGTCAACTTATCTTGGTTTAAGAGTTGTGAGCCCATTTGCGCCTTCTCGGTTTATCTTGGATTATAAGAACTTCTATTCCAAGTAGTAGGTGTTTTCAAGAAACACATGAGTTAGATGGTGTATGGAAGAGCCAATAGATGTTTGCCACGCCCTCATAGTGTTTGAAGAGTCAAGTTATCTTGGTTTAAGAGTTGTGAGCCCATTTGCGCCTTCTCGGTTTATCTTGGATTATAAGTACTTCAAGGCCAAGTGCTAGGTGTTTACATGAAACACGAGTTAGATGGTGTATGGGAGAGCCAATAGATGTTTGCCAAGCCCTCACAGTGTTTGGAAGAGTCAAGTTATATTGGTTTAAGAGTTGTATGCTCATTTGCGCCTTCTCGGTTTATCTTGGATTATAAGAACTTCAAGGCCAAGTGCTAGGTGTTTTCATGAAACACATGAGTTACATGGTGTATGGGAGAGCCAATTGATGTTTGCCAAGCCCTCACACAGTTTGAAGAGTCAAGTTATATTGGTTTAAGAGTTGTGAGCCCATTTGCGCCTTCTCGGTTTATCTTGGATTACAAGAACTTCAAGGCCAAGTGGTAGGTGTTTTCATGAAACACATGAGTTAGATGGTGTATGGAAGAGCCAATAGATGTTTGCCAAGCCCTCACAGTGTTTGAAGACACAAGTTATCTTGGTTTAAGAGTTGTGAGCCCATTTGCGCCATCTCGGTTTATCTTGGATTATAAGAACTTCAAGGTCAAGTGGTAGGTGTTTTCATGAAACACATGAGTTATATGGTGTATGGGAGAGCCAATAGATGTTTGCCAAGCCCTCACACAGTTTGAAGAGTCAAGTTATCTTGGTTTAAGAGTTGTGAGCCCATTTGCGCCTTCTCGGTTTATCTTGGATTATAAGAACATCTATTCCAAGTTGTAGGTGTTTCCAAGAAACACATGAGTTAGATGGTGTATGGAAGAGCCAATAGATGTTTGCCGAGCCCTCATAGTGTTTGAAGACACAAGTTATCTTGGTTTAAGAGTTGTGAGCCCATTTGCGCCTTCTCGGTTTATCTTGGATTATAAGAACATCTATTCCAAGTTGTAGGTGTTTTCAAGAAACACATGAGTTAGATGGTGTATGGAAGAGCCAATAGATGTTTGCCGAGCCCTCATAGTGTTTGAAGACACAAGTTATCTTGGTTTAAGAGTTGTGAGCCCATTTGCGCCTTCTCGGTTTATCTTGGATTACAAGAACTTCAAGGCCAAGTGGTAGGTGTTTTCATGAGACACATGAGTTAGATGGTGTACGGGAGAGCCAATAGATGTTTGCCAAGCCCTCGCAGTGTTTGAAGACACATGTTATCTTGGTTTAAGAGTTGCGAGCCCATTTGCGCCTTCTCGGTTTATCTTAGATTATAAGAACTTGAAGGCCAACTGGTCGGTGTTTTCATGAAACACATGACTTAGATGGTGTATGGGAGAGCCAATAGATGTTTGCCAAGCCCTCACAGTGTTTTGAAGAGTCAAGTTATATTGGTTTAAGAGTTGTATGCTCATTTGCGCCTTCTCGGTTTATCTTGGATTATAAGAACTTCAAGGCCTTGTGCTAGGTGTTTTTATGAAACACATGAGTTAGATGGTATATGGAAGAGCCAATAGATGTTTGCCAAGCCCTCATAGTGTTTGAAGACACAAGTTATCTTGGTTTAAGAGTTGTGAGCCCATTTGCGCCTTCTCAGTTTATCTTGGATTACAAGAACTTCAAGGCCAAGTGGTGATACAAGAACACTTAGGACCGTCTTGAAAACAGGTAAAGAAAAGAGGAACTTGACCCTAACCGCGACCCGCCGGTAGAACCAGAGTTATCAAAGAAGCGTGACCCTAACCGCGACCTGCCGGCAGAACCAGCACTATAAAGTTCTTAACTCAAGAACAAAGGAAAAGCTCTTACAATAAAGAAACTCTCAAATTTCATTAATCTTCAAATTCTGCCTTGTGTAGTACAAGAGTTCCCTATTTATAGCCTAACTAGGAAAAACAAGAAATAAATACCCACTACCATGCATTTACCACATACATTGACAAATGCATGTATATTACCTAGAAAATAAGCATAAACATGATAATAAATTCCCACTAGCCATTATTATGACTTAGAGCACTACTAGGAAGCATTAAATGAGGCTAGGAGAAAACTAAGAGTCACCAGAAAATTGTGCTCAAAATAAGTACGAAATTACAAATAAAATTGTTAAAAATTGGACTTTAATTATTATCTAATCAGCCCATTGATAAAGTCCACTAATCAGCCCATGAATGCTTCTTGTCTTTTGAATTGGGCCTTCCAAAACAGGCTTCAAGTTGGACTGAAATCAACCTCATCAAGTTGGAGGAAAGTGACCCAATTTGGTGCAGCCTCTAATGCATGTTGGTCTTCCTTTTCTTTGATCTTTATGATTAGGCCTTGTAAAGCTTGCTTCATTCTCTTAGTCTTAGACCTAGTCATAGGACCTCCAATTCCATGCAAAGGATCAGTCATAGGACCTCCAATTCCATGCAAAGGATCTTTAGTTGGGCTGGCTGCATCTCTATCATTCCCTCCCTCTTTGAAAGGATTCGCCCTCGAATCTGATCCAGCACCTGCATCAAACAAAGATAGATCAGCCACATTAAAGGTAGCACTCACATTACCATATTCACTTGGTAAATCCAACTTGTAGGCATTGTCATTTATCTTCTCTAGGACTTGAAAAGGCCCATCTCCTCTTGGTAGCAATTTGGATTTCCTTTGAGTAGGAAACCTTTCCTTCCTCAGATGAACCCATACCCAATCTCCAGGTTCAAAAATAACCTTAACACGCCCCTTATTTGCTTGCTTTGCATATTGTTCATTCTTCTTCTCAATGTTGGCTCGAACTTTTGCATGCAACTCCTTAATAGCATCTGCCTTTTTCTTACCATCCAAATTAGCATGCTCATTAGTAGGCAAAGGTAAGATATCCAAAGGAGTCAAAGGATTAAAGCCATATACAATTTCAAAAGGAGAATAGGAAGTTGTAGAATGAACACTCCTATTATAAGCAAACTCAACATGTGGCAAGCATTTCTCCCAATTTTTCAAATTCCTTTGAATGATAGCACGCAACAAGGTAGTAAGTGTTCTATTTACCACTTCAGTTTGTCCATCAGTTTGAGGATGTGCAACAAGATAGAAAATAAGAGTTTTGTTCCCAGCTTATTCCACAAAGTTCTCCAAAAATGGCTTAGGAACTTTACATCTCTATCACTCACTATTGTCCTTGGCAATCCATGCAAGCGCACTACTTCTTTAAAGAAGAGATCAGCAATATGTGTTGCATCATTTGTTTTAGAACATGCAATGAAATGTGCCATTTTGCTAAATCTATCAACAATAACAAATATACTGTCTTTTCCACCTTGAGATCGAGGTAGCCCTAACACAAAATCCATTGAAATATCAGTCCAAGGTTGATTGGGAACAGGCAGAGGTGTATAGAAACCATGAGGCATGACTTTAGATTTAGCTTGTTTACATGTTATGCACTTATTACAAACAGATTGCACATCATGCTTCATGCTAGGCCAATAAAAGTGCTCATGCAGAATTTCCAAGGTCTTTCTTACTCCAAAATGTCCCATCAACCCTCCACCATGACTTTCCCTAACTAGCATCTCACGCAAAGAACAAACAGGCACACACAATTTATTTTTCTTAAATAAGAACCCATCATGCCTATAATAGTCCCCAAAAGCATGTATAGAACAAGAATCCCATACTTTGACAAAGTCAGAATCATTAGCATACAAGTCCTTTATGAGATCAAAACCAAGTAATTTGGTTTGCAAGGAAGTAAGCAACGCATACCTTCGGGACAATGCATCAGCAACTATGTTTTCCTTACCATTCTTGTACTTGATCACATAAGGAAACATCTCAATGAATTCCAACCACTTAGCATGTCTCTTTTGAAGCTTACCTTGAGATCTTAGATACTTCAAGCTTTGATGGTCAGAATGAATTATGAATGCTCTTGGCCACAAGTAGTGTTGCCATGTTTGCAAGGCCCTCACCAATGCATACAACTCTTTGTCATATGTGGAATAATTCAATGCTGCCCCATTCAGCTTTTCACTAAAGTATGCTATTGGTTTAGAGTCCTGCATCAATACAGCCCCTATACCAACACCAGAAGCATCACATTCAATTTCAAAAGCTTTATCAAAATTAGGCAAACAAAGCAAAGGTGCATTGGTCAACTTTTCTTTTAATGAATTAAAAGCTTTCTCATGCATATCATTCCACTTGAACACAACATTCTTTTTAACAAGTTCATTCAAAGGTGCAGCAATAGAACTAAAGTTCTTTACAAACCTTCTATAAAAACTTGCTAAACCATGAAAACTTCTTACCTCATTTGCGCTCTTAGGTGTAGGCCATTCTCTAATTGCCTTTACCTTCTCTTCATCCACACTTATTCCTTTAGAGCTTACAACAAAACCCAGAAACACAACAGATTCAAGACAAAATGCACACTTCTTAAGATTGGCATACAATTTATTTTCTCTCAAAACATTAAGAACAGCATGCAATTGATCAATATGTTCATCCAAAGTTTTGCTATAAATCAAAATATCATCAAAATACACTACAACAAATTTTCCTATGAAAGAACGCAAAACATGGTTCATTAACCTCATGAAGGTGCTGGGTGCATTAGTTAAGCCAAATGGCATCACTAACCACTCATACAAACCATATTTTGTTTTAAAAGCTGTTTTCCATTCATCACCTTCTTTCATACGAATTTGATAGTATCCACTCTTCAAATCAATTTTAGAAAACACACATGAACCATGCAATTCATCAAGCATGTCATCCAATCTAGGGATAGGATATCGATACTTTACAGTGATTTTGTTTATGGCTCGGCAGTCAGTACACATGCGCCATGTGCCATCTTTTTTTGGAACCAAGATTACAGGAACAGAACATGGGCTAAGACTCTCCCTCACAAATCCCTTTTGCAAGAATTCATCCACTTGCCTTTGAATCTCCTTTGCTTCCTCAGGACTTGTTCTATAGGCTGGCCTATTTGGAAGTGAAGCACCTGGGACAAAGTCAATTTGATGCTCAATACCTCTTAAAGGAGGTAATCCATGGGGAACCTCTTCGGGAAAAACATCAACAAATTCCTGCAATAAGGAAACAAACTCACTAGGCAAAGAGGAATTAAGGTCGTTAGTGAGAAAAACATCCTTGTACATGAGTACAAGTAGCTGCTCTCTAGCTATCAAAGCACTCTCAACCTCTCTTTTCTTTGCAAATGCACTCACTCTCTTATTTTTCTTTTCTTTGTTTTCTGACTTTTTTTGCTCACTCTCATTTTTCTTATCTTTGTTTTCTGACTTTTTTTGCTCACTCTCATTTTTCTTATCTCTCCTCTCTTTTTCTTTTAAGCTCATTTGCTCTTCTCTCATCTTACACTCTCTTGCAATTCTGATTTGGTCAGCATAAGCCTCAGCAGGTTGGAGAGGTGTTAAAACAATGGTGCGATTGTTCATAATAAGACTGTATCTATTTTTGTACCCATCATGAGTAACTTTTCTATCAAATTGCCATGGACGCCCAAGAAGTAAATGTCCAGCATGCATAGGAGCCACATCACAAAGAACTTCATCCTTGTATTTCCCAATGGAAAATGAAATTAACACTTGCTTAGTCACCCTTATGTCTCCACAATCATTCAACCACTGAAGTCTATATGGATTTGGATGCTTTAAAGTGGGCAAACTCAGTTTCTCAACCAACAAGGTGCTAGCAACATTTGTGCAACTTCCACTATCAATGATTAAACTGCATACCTTATTATTTACAAGGCATCTCGTATGAAATATATGCTCACGCTGCTCCTCATCACCATTTACTTTAGGTTGCATGTTAAGAGCACGCCTAGTAACAAGCACGTCTCCATTCACAGGTTCAGCAACTTCAACATCACTACAATCCTCCAATGATGGCATTTCATCATCACTTGAGCTCACACTCTCTATGTCTCCATTATCTAGCAGTATCATGGCTCTTTTATTTGGACATTGAGAAGCAATGTGTCCAATTCCTTGACACCTGAAACATTTGATATCACGAGATCTAGAAGATGAATTAGTTTCCATTTTACCTTTAGGTGCGGCAATCGAATTTTTGGCCTTTGCATCTTCCTTTGGCTTTGACACAGATTTGTTGTTTTGCCAATTTGGTTTCCATGAAGAACTAGAAGCAAATTTAGAAGTGCTCTTAGCTTTCAATTGCCTTTCCACTTGAATAGCTTTGTGCAGCAAATCCTCCATCTCCACATAATGTTGCAATTCTACCACATCAGCTATCTCCTTCTTTAAACCTCCAGTGAATCTAGCCATAGTTGCCTCTCGGTCTTCTTCAACATTTGCTCTAATCATGGCTATTTCCATCTCCTTGTAGTAATCCTCCACACTCATAGAACCTTGAGTTAGGCTTTGCAATTTCCGGTGCAAGTCCCTATGGTAGTGGCTAGGGACAAATCTTTTCCTCATGGCAGCCTTCATCTCTTCCCATGTACGAATAGGCCTCTCCCCATTTCTCCGCCTACTCAGAACAAGTTGATCCCACCAAAGACTAGCATAATCAGTGAATTCAACAACTGCTAATTTAATCTTCTTCTCCTCTGAATAATTGTGACAGTCAAACACATGTTCAACCTTTCTCTCCCACTCTAAGTACAATTCAGGATCATTCTTTCCCTGAAATGAAGGGATTGTCATCTTAATACTTCCCAAATTTGTGTCTCTTGTTTCACCTCTTCTCCTCCTATTACCTCTTCTACTCGAATGCTCCTCTTCCTCTTCTTCAGAACCGGATTGTGGCGATGTTCTAGAATTGGATGCAGGTTGTAGATTGTCTAATCTTGCATTTAGAGCTCGAAATTGTTCTTGAACAGCCTTCACAAACAACCTGAGATCAAACTCTCCTTCTTGTCCTCCACTCATGATGAAAATGCTGCAAAAATTATGTTAGAAGTGATCACAAATGAATAATAGTCCAACACAAGGGAAATCCTCACACAAATACTCTCTATGTGTTTCACACTTTTGGCTTTTTCCCTCTGTTGTTCTTACCACTCTTGCCTTTTACCACTCAGCTTTTACCTTATGAGTTCTTAAGTAAGAATCTTTGGATGATTCTACACAACAAGAAACAGCAAGGAATTGATGATAACTTTGGTGAACCAAAAACTAGCAAGGAACAACTGAATAGAAACAAGGAATTCAAGAAAAGTACTGTAATGAGAACAGGATCAATGAAAGAATAGCAAATCTGCCCAGGAATTTCGTTTTTTTTTTCTCTTTTTTTTTCACTTTTTTTTTTGTTTCACTTTTGTTTGCAAATTCTTCTTTTTCTTTCAATCTGGAATATCTCTTTTTTTTTTTTTTTGCACGAAATTTTTTATTTTTTTTTTGTGGAAAGGATCAAGGAAACAACAATAGACAAAGAAACAACACAAATAGATTTTTTTTTTTTTTGGTTAAATAGCAGAACAGAAACGAACAAGGGAAGATGTCGTAGAATAAAGAGATAAACAACAGCGGAAAGAGAATTTTTTTTTTTTTGAATTTGAATAAGATAAACACACAAAAGATAGATGACACCTGATTTCAAGAGCCGAAGCTCTGATGCCAAATGATACAAGAACACTTAGGACCGTCTTGAAAACAGGTAAAGAAAAGAGGAACTTGACCCTAACCGCGACCCGCCGGTAGAACCAGAGTTATCAAAGAAGCGTGACCCTAACCGCGACCTGCCGGCAGAACCAGCACTATAAAGTTCTTAACTCAAGAACAAAGGAAAAGCTCTCACAATAAAGAAACTCTCAAATTTCATTAATCTTCAAATTCTGCCTTGTGTAGTACAAGAGTTCCCTATTTATAGCCTAACTAGGAAAAACAAGAAATAAATACCCACTACCATGCATTTACCACATACATTGACAAATGCATGTATATTACCTAGAAAATAAGCATAAACATGATAATAAATTCCCACTAGCCATTATTATGACTTAGAGCACTACTAGGAAGCATTAAATGAGGCTAGGAGAAAACTAAGAGTCACCAGAAAATTGTGCTCAAAATAAGTACGAAATTACAAATAAAATTGTTAAAAATTGGACTTTAATTATTATCTAATCAGCCCATTGATAAAGTCCACTAATCAGCCCATGAATGCTTCTTGTCTTTTGAATTGGGCCTTCCAAAACAGGCTTCAAGTTGGACTGAAATCAACCTCATCAAGTTGGAGGAAAGTGACCCAATTTGGTGCAGCCTCTAATGCATGTTGGTCTTCCTTTTCATTGATCTTTATGATTAGGCCTTGTAAAGCTTGCTTCATTCTCTTAGTCTTAGACCTAGTCATAGGACCTCCAATTCCATGCAAAGGATCAGTCATAGGACCTCCAATTCCATGCAAAGGATCTTTAGTTGGGCTGGCTGCATCTCTATCAAGTGGTAGGTGTTTTTATGAAACACATGAGTTAGATGGTGTATGGGAGAGCCAATAGATGTTTGCCAAGCCCTCACAGTGTTTGGAAGAGTCAAGTTATATTGGTTTAAGAGTTGTATGCTCATTTGCGCCTTCTCGGTTTATCTTGGATTATAAGAACTTCAAGGCCAACTGATAGGTGTTTTCATGAAACACATGAGGGTATATGGTGTATGGGAGAGCCAATAGATGTTTGCCAAGCCCTCACACAGTTTGAAGAGTCAAGTTATCTTGGTTTAAGAGTTGTGAGCCCATTTGCGCCTTCTCGGTTTATCTTGGATTATAAGAACTTCTATTCCAAGTAGTAGGTGTTTTCAAGAAACACATGAGTTAGATGGTGTATGGAAGAGCCAATAGATGTTTGCCAAGCCCTCATAGTGTTTGAAGTCACAAGTTATCTTGGTTTCAGAGTTTTGAGCCCATTTGCGCCTTCTCGGTTTATCTTGGATTACAAGAACTTCAAGGCCAAGTGGTAGGTGTTTTTATGAAACACATGAGTTAGATGGTGTATGGGAGAGCCAATAGATGTTTGCCAAGCCCTCACAGTGTTTGGAAGAGTCAAGTTATATTGGTTTAAGAGTTGTATGCTCATTTGCGCCTTCTCGGTGTATCTTGGATTATAAGAACTTCAAGGCCAAGTGGTAAGTGTTTTCATGAAACACATGAGTTAGATGGTGTATGGGAGAGCCAATAGATGTTTGCCAAGCCCTCACACAATTTGAAGAGTCAACTTATCTTGGTTTAAGAGTTGTGAGCCCATTTGCGCCTTCTCGGTGTATCTTGGATTATAAGAACTTCAAGGCCATGTGCTAGGTGTTTTTATGAAACACATGAGTTAGATGGTGTATGGAAGAGCCAATAGATGTTTGCCAAGCCCTCACAGTGTTTGAAGACACAAGTTATCTTGGTTTAAGAGTTGTGAGCCCATTTGCGCCATCTCGGTTTATCTTGGATTATAAGAACTTCAAGGTCAAGTGGTAGGTGTTTTCATGAAACACATGAGTTATATGGTGTATGGGAGAGCCAATAGATGTTTGCCAAGCCCTCACACAGTTTGAAGAGTCAAGTTATCTTGGTTTAAGAGTTGTGAGCCCATTTGCGCCTTCTCGGTTTATCTTGGATTATAAGAACATCTATTCCAAGTTGTAGGTGTTTTCAAGAAACACATGAGTTAGATGGTGTATGGAAGAGCCAATAGATGTTTGCCGAGCCCTCATAGTGTTTGAAGACACAAGTTATCTTGGTTTAAGAGTTGTGAGCCCATTTGCGCCTTCTCGGTTTATTTGGATTATAAGAACATCTCTTCCAAGTTGTAGGTGTTTTCAAGAAACACATGAGTTAGATGGTGTATGGAAGAGCCAATAGATGTTTGCCGAGCCCTCATAGTGTTTGAAGACACAAGTTATCTTGGTTTAAGAGTTGTGAGCCCATTTGCGCCTTCTCGGTTTATCTTGGATTACAAGAACTTCAAGGCCAAGTGGTAGGTGTTTTCATGAGACACATGAGTTAGATGGTGTACGGGAGAGCCAATAGATGTTTGCCAAGCCCTCACAGTGTTTGAAGACACATGTTATCTTGGTTTAAGAGTTGCGAGCCCATTTGCGCCTTCTCGGTTTATCTTAGATTATAAGAACTTGAAGGCCAAGTGGTCGGTGTTTTCATGAAACACATGACTTAGATGGTGTATGGGAGAGCCAATAGATGTTTGCCAAGCCCTCACAGTGTTTGGAAGAGTCAAGTTATATTGGTTTAAGAGTTGTATGCTCATTTGCGCCTTCTCGGTTTATCTTGGATTATAAGAACTTCAAGGCCATGTGCTAGGTGTTTTTATGAAACACATGAGTTAGATGGTGTATGGAAGAGCCAATAGATGTTTGCCAAGCCCTCATAGTGTTTGAAGACACAAGTTATCTTGGTTTCAGAGTTGTGAGCCCATTTGCGCCTTCTCGGTTTATCTTGGATTACAAGAACTTCAAGGCCAAGTGGTAGGTGTTTTTATGAAACACATGAGTTAGATGGTGTATGGGAGAGCCAATAGATGTTTGCCAAGCCCTCACAGTGTTTGGAAGAGTCAAGTTATATTGGTTTAAGAGTTGTATGCTCATTTGCGCCTTCTCGGTTTATCTTGGATTATAAGAACTTCAAGGCCAACTGATAGGTGTTTTCATGAAACACATGAGGGTATATGGTGTATGGGAGAGCCAATAGATGTTTGCCAAGCCCTCACACAGTTTGAAGAGTCAAGTTATCTTGGTTTAAGAGTTGTGAGCCCATTTGCGCCTTCTCGGTTTATCTTGGATTATAAGAACTTCTATTCCAAGTAGTAGGTGTTTTCAAGAAACACATGAGTTAGATGGTGTATGGAAGAGCCAATAGATGTTTGCCAAGCCCTCATAGTGTTTGAAGACACAAGTTATCTTGGTTTCAGAGTTGTGAGCCCATTTGCGCCTTCTCGGTTTATCTTGGATTACAAGAACTTCAAGGCCAAGTGGTAGGTGTTTTTATGAAACACATGAGTTAGATGGTGTATGGGAGAGCCAATAGATGTTTGCCAAGCCCTCACAGTGTTTGGAAGAGTCAAGTTATATTGGTTTAAGAGTTGTATGCTCATTTGCGCCTTCTCGGTGTATCTTGGATTATAAGAACTTCAAGGCCAAGTGGTAAGTGTTTTCATGAAACACATGAGTTAGATGGTGTATGGGAGAGCCAATAGATGTTTGCCAAGCCCTCACACAATTTGAAGAGTCAACTTATCTTGGTTTAAGAGTTGTGAGCCCATTTGCGCCTTCTCGGTGTATCTTGGATTATAAGAACTTCAAGGCCAAGTGGTAGGTGTTTTCATGAAACACATGAGTTAGATGGTGTATGGAAGAGCCAATAGATGTTTGCCAAGCCCTCACAGTGTTTGAAGACACAAGTTATCTTGGTTTAAGAGTTGTGAGCCCATTTGCGCCATCTCGGTTTATCTTGGATTATAAGAACTTCAAGGTCAAGTGGTAGGTGTTTTCATGAAACACATGAGTTATATGGTGTATGGGAGAGCCAATAGATGTTTGCCAAGCCCTCACACAGTTTGAAGAGTCAAGTTATCTTGGTTTATGAGTTGTGAGCCCATTTGCGCCTTCTCGGTTTATCTTGGATTATAAGTACTTCAAGGCCAAGTGGTAGGTGTTTACATGAAACACGAGTTAGATGGTGTATGGGAGAGCCAATAGATGTTTGCCATGCCCTCACAGTGTTTGGAAGAGTCAAGTTATATTGGTTTAAGAGTTGTATGCTCATTTGCGCCTTCTCGGTTTATCTTGGATTATAAGAACTTCAAGGCCAAGTGCTAGGTGTTTTCATGAAACACATGAGTTACATGGTGTATGGGAGAGCCAATAGATGTTTGCCAAGCCCTCACACAGTTTGAAGAGTCAAGTTATCTTGGTTTAAGAGTTGTGAGCCCATTTGCGCCTTCTCGGTTTATCTTGGATTATAAGAACATCTATTCCAAGTTGTAGGTGTTTTCAAGAAACACATGAGTTAGATGGTGTACGGGAGAGCCAATAGATGTTTGCCAAGCCCTCACAGTGTTTGAAGACACATGTTATCTTGGTTTAAGAGTTGCGAGCCCATTTGCGCCTTCTCGGTTTATCTTAGATTATAAGAACTTGAAGGCCAACTGGTCGGTGTTTTCATGAAACACATGACTTAGATGGTGTATGGGAGAGCCAATAGATGTTTGCCAAGCCCTCACAGTGTTTGGAAGAGTCAAGTTATATTGGTTTAAGAGTTGTATGCTCATTTGCGCCTTCTCGGTTTATCTTGGATTATAAGAACTTCAAGGCCATGTGCTAGGTGTTTTTATGAAACACATGAGTTAGATGGTGTATGGAAGAGCCAATAGATGTTTGCCAAGCCCTCATAGTGTTTGAAGACACAAGTTATCTTGGTTTAAGAGTTGTGAGCCCATTTGCGCCTTCTCAGTTTATCTTGGATTACAAGAACTTCAAGGCCAAGTGGTAGGTGTTTTTATGAAACACATGAGTTAGATGGTGTATGGGAGAGCCAATAGATGTTTGCCAAGCCCTCACAGTGTTTGGAAGAGTCAAGTTATATTGGTTTAAGAGTTGTATGCTCATTTGCGCCTTCTCGGTTTATCTTGGATTATAAGAACTTCAAGGCCAACTGATAGGTGTTTTCATGAAACACATGAGGGTATATGGTGTATGGGAGAGCCAATAGATGTTTGCCAAGCCCTCACACAGTTTGAAGAGTCAAGTTATCTTGGTTTAAGAGTTGTGAGCCCATTTGCGCCTTCTCGGTTTATCTTGGATTATAAGAACTTCTATTCCAAGTAGTAGGTGTTTTCAAGAAACACATGAGTTAGATGGTGTATGGAAGAGCCAATAGATGTTTGCCAAGCCCTCATAGTGTTTGAAGACACAAGTTATCTTGGTTTCGGAGTTGTGAGCCCATTTGCGCCTTCTCGGTTTATCTTGGATTACAAGAACTTCAAGGCCAAGTGGTAGGTCTTTTTATGAAACACATGAGTTAGATGGTGTATGGGAGAGCCAATAGATGTTTGCCAAGCCCTCACAGTGTTTGGAAGAGTCAAGTTATATTGGTTTAAGAGTTGTATGCTCATTTGCGCCTTCTCGGTGTATCTTGGATTATAAGAACTTCAAGGCCAGGTGGTAAGTGTTTTCATGAAACACATGAGTTAGATGGTGTATGGGAGAGCCAATAGATGTTTGCCAAGCCCTCACACAATTTGAAGAGTCAACTTATCTTGGTTTAAGAGTTGTGAGCCCATTTGCGCCTTCTCGGTGTATCTTGGATTATAAGAACTTCAAGGCCAAGTGGTAGGTGTTTTCATGAAACACATGAGTTAGATGGTGTATGGAAGAGCCAATAGATGTTTGCCAAGCCCTCACAGTGTTTGAAGACACAAGTTATCTTGGTTTAAGAGTTGTGAGCCCATTTGCGCCATCTCGGTTTATCTTGGATTATAAGAACTTCAAGGTCAAGTGGTAGGTGTTTTCATGAAACACATGAGTTATATGGTGTATGGGAGAGCCAATAGATGTTTGCCAAGCCCTCACACAGTTTGAAGAGTCAAGTTATCTTGGTTTATGAGTTGTGAGCCCATTTGCGCCTTCTCGGTTTATCTTGGATTATAAGTACTTCAAGGCCAAGTGGTAGGTGTTTACATGAAACACGAGTTAGATGGTGTATGGGAGAGCCAATAGATGTTTGCCAAGCCCTCACAGTGTTTGAAGACACAAGTTATCTTGGTTTAAGAGTTGTGAGCCCATTTGCGCCTTCTCGGTTTATTTGGATTATAAGAACATCTCTTCCAAGTTGTAGGTGTTTTCAAGAAACACATGAGTTAGATGGTGTATGGAAGAGCCAATAGATGTTTGCCGAGCCCTCATAGTGTTTGAAGACACAAGTTATCTTGGTTTAAGAGTTGTGAGACCATTTGCGCCTTCTCGGTTTATCTTGGATTACAAGAACTTCAAGGCCAAGTGGTAGGTGTTTTCATGAGACACATGAGTTAGATGGTGTACGGGAGAGCCAATAGATGTTTGCCAAGCCCTCACAGTGTTTGAAGACACATGTTATCTTGGTTTAAGAGTTGCGAGCCCATTTGCGCCTTCTCGGTTTATCTTAGATTATAAGAACTTGAAGGCCAACTGGTCGGTGTTTTCATGAAACACATGACTTAGATGGTGTATGGGAGAGCCAATAGATGTTTGCCAAGCCCTCACAGTGTTTGGAAGAGTCAAGTTATATTGGTTTAAGAGTTGTATGCTCATTTGCGCCTTCTCGGTTTATCTTGGATTATAAGAACTTCAAGGCCATGTGCTAGGTGTTTTTATGAAACACATGAGTTAGATGGTGTATGGAAGAGCCAATAGATGTTTGCCAAGCCCTCATAGTGTTTGAAGACACAAGTTATCTTGGTTTAAGAGTTGTGAGCCCATTTGCGCCTTCTCAGTTTATCTTGGATTACAAGAACTTCAAGGCCAAGTGGTAGGTGTTTTTATGAAACACATGAGTTAGATGGTGTATGGGAGAGCCAATAGATGTTTGCCAAGCCCTCACAGTGTTTGGAAGAGTCAAGTTATATTGGTTTAAGAGTTGTATGCTCATTTGCGCCTTCTCGGTTTATCTTGGATTATAAGAACTTCAAGGCCAACTGATAGGTGTTTTCATGAAACACATGAGGGTATATGGTGTATGGGAGAGCCAATAGATGTTTGCCAAGCCCTCACACAGTTTGAAGAGTCAAGTTATCTTGGTTTAAGAGTTGTGAGCCCATTTGCGCCTTCTCGGTTTATCTTGGATTATAAGAACTTCTATTCCAAGTAGTAGGTGTTTTCAAGAAACACATGAGTTAGATGGTGTATGGAAGAGCCAATAGATGTTTGCCAAGCCCTCATAGTGTTTGAAGACACAAGTTATCTTGGTTTCAGAGTTGTGAGCCCATTTGCGCCTTCTCGGTTTATCTTGGATTACAAGAACTTCAAGGCCAAGTGGTAGGTCTTTTTATGAAACACATGAGTTAGATGGTGTATGGGAGAGCCAATAGATGTTTGCCAAGCCCTCACAGTGTTTGGAAGAGTCAAGTTATATTGGTTTAAGAGTTGTATGCTCATTTGCGCCTTCTCGGTGTATCTTGGATTATAAGAACTTCAAGGCCAGGTGGTAAGTGTTTTCATGAAACACATGAGTTAGATGGTGTATGGGAGAGCCAATAGATGTTTGCCAAGCCCTCACACAATTTGAAGAGTCAACTTATCTTGGTTTAAGAGTTGTGAGCCCATTTGCGCCTTCTCGGTGTATCTTGGATTATAAGAACTTCAAGGCCAAGTGGTAGGTGTTTTCATGAAACACATGAGTTAGATGGTGTATGGAAGAGCCAATAGATGTTTGCCAAGCCCTCACAGTGTTTGAAGACACAAGTTATCTTGGTTTAAGAGTTGTGAGCCCATTTGCGCCATCTCGGTTTATCTTGGATTATAAGAACTTCAAGGTCAAGTGGTAGGTGTTTTCATGAAACACATGAGTTATATGGTGTATGGGAGAGCCAATAGATGTTTGCCAAGCCCTCACACAGTTTGAAGAGTCAAGTTATCTTGGTTTATGAGTTGTGAGCCCATTTGCGCCTTCTCGGTTTATCTTGGATTATAAGTACTTCAAGGCCAAGCGGTAGGTGTTTACATGAAACACGAGTTAGATGGTGTATGGGAGAGCCAATAGATGTTTGCCAAGCCCTCACAGTGTTTGGAAGAGTCAAGTTATATTGGTTTAAGAGTTGTATGCTCATTTGCGCCTTCTCGGTTTATCTTGGATTATAAGAACTTCAAGGCCAAGTGCTAGGTGTTTTCATGAAACACATGAGTTACATGGTGTATGGGAGAGCCAATTGATGTTTGCCAAGCCCTCACACAGTTTGAAGAGTCAAGTTATCTTGGTTTAAGAGTTGTGAGCCCATTTGCGCCTTCTCGGTTTATCTTGGATTATAAGAACTTCTATTCCAAGTAGTAGGTGTTTTCAAGAAACACATGAGTTAGATGGTGTATGCAAGAGCCAATAGATGTTTGCCAAGCCCTCACAGCGTTTGAAGACACATGTTATCTTGGTTTAAGAGTTGCGAGCCCATTTGCGCCTCCTCGGTTTATCTTTGATTATAAGAAGTTCAAGGCCAAGTGGTCGGTGTTTTCATGAAACACATGACTTAGATGGTGTATGGGAGAGCCAATAGGTGTTTGCCAAGCCCTCACATTGTTTGGAAGAGTCAAGTTGTATTAGTTTAAGAGTTGTGAGCCCATTTGCGCCTTCTCGGTTTATCTTGGATTATAAGAACTTCTATTCCAAGTAGTAGGTGTTTTCAAGAAACACTTGAGTTAGATGGTGTATGGAAGAGCCAATAGATGTTTGCCAAGCCCTCATAGTGTTTGAAGACACAAGTTATCCTGGTTTCAGAGTTGTGAGCCCATTTGCGCCTTCTCGGTTTATCTTGGATTACAAGAACTTCAAGGCCAAGTGGTAGGTGTTTTTATGAAACACATGAGTTAGATGGTGTATGGGAGAGCCAATAGATGTTTGCCAACCATCACAGTGTTTGAAGAGTCAAGTTATCTTGGTTGAAGAGTTGTGAGCCCATTTGCGCCTTCTCGGTTTATCTTGGATTATAAGAACTTCTATTCCAAGTAGTAGGTGTTTTCAAGAAACACATGAGTTAGATGGTGTATGCAAGAGCCAATAGATGTTTGCCAAGCCCTCACAGTGTTTGAAGACACATGTTATCTTGGTTTAAGAGTTGCGAGCCCATTTGCGCCTCCTCGGTTTATCTTGGATTATAAGAACTTCAAGGCCAAGTGGTCGGTGTTTTCATGAAACACATGACTTAGATGGTGTATGGGAGAGCCAATAGGTGTTTGCCAAGCCCTCACATTGTTTGGAAGAGTCAAGTTATATTGGTTTAAGAGTTGTATGCTCATTTGCGCCTTCTCGGTGTATCTTGGATTATAAGAACTTCAAGGCCAAGTGGTAGGTGTTTTCACGAAACACATGAGTTAGATGGTGTATGGGAGAGCCAATAGATGTTTGCCAAGCCCTCACACAATTTGAAGAGTCAACTTATCGTGGTTTAAGAGTTGTGAGCCCATTTGCGCCTTCTCGGTTTATCTTGGATTATAAGAACTTGTATGCCAAGTAGTAGGTGTTTTTAAGAAACACATGAGTTAGATGGTGTATGGAAGAGCCAATAGATGTTTGCCAAGCCCTCACACAGTTTGAAGAGTCAAGTTATCTTGGTTTAAGAGTTGTGAGCCCATTTGCGCCTTCTCGGTTTATCTTGGATTATAAGAACTTCTATTCCAAGTAGTAGGTGTTTTCAAGAAACACATGAGTTAGATGGTGTATGCAAGAGCCAATAGATGTTTTCCAAGCCCTCACAGTGTTTGAAGACACATGTTATCTTGGTTTAAGAGTTGCGAGCCCTTTTGCGCATTCTCGGTTTATCTTGGATTATAAGAACTTCAAGGCCAAGTGGTCGGTGATTTCACGAAACACATGACTTAGATGGTGTATGGGAGAGCCAATAGATGTTTGCCAAGCCCTCACAGTGTTTGGAAGAGTCAAGATATATTGGTTTAAGAGTTGTATGCGCATTTGCGCCTTCTCGGTTTATCTTGGATTATAAGAACTTCAAGGCCAAGTGCTAGGTGTTTTCATGAAACACATGAGTTACATGGTCTATGGGAGAGCCAATTGATGTTTGCCAAGCCCTCACACAGTTTGAAGAGTCAAGTTATCTTGGTTTAAGAGTTGTATGCGCATTTGCGCCTTCTCGGTTTATCTTGGATTATAAGAACATCTATTCCAAGTTGTAGGTGTTTTCAAGAAACACATGAGTTAGATGGTGTATGCAAGAGCCAATAGATGTTTGCCAAGCCCTCACAGTGTTTGAAGACACATGTTATCTTGGTTTAAGAGTTGCGAGCCCATTTGCGCCTTCTCGGTTTATCTTGGATTATAAGAACTTGAAGGCCAAGTGGTCGGTGTTTTCATGAAACACATGACTTAGATGGTGTATGGAAGAGCCAATAGATGTTTGCCAAGCCCTCACAGTGTTTGGAAGAGTCAAGTTATATTGGTTTAAGAGTTGTATGCTCATTTGCGCCTTCTCGGTTTATCTTGGATTATAAGAACTTCAACGCCAAGTGGTAGGTGTTTTTATGAAACACATGAGTTAGATGGTGTATGGGAGAGCCAATAGATGTTTGCCAAGCCCTCACAGTGTTTGGAAGAGTCAAGTTATATTGGTTTAAGAGTTGTATGCTCATTTGCGCCTTCTCGGTTTATCTTGGATTATAAGAACTTCAAGGCCAACTGATAGGTGTTTTCATGAAACACATGAGGGTATATGGTGTATGGGAGAGCCAATAGATGTTTGCCAAGCCCTCACACAGTTTGAAGAGTCAAGTTATCTTGGTTTAAGAGTTGTGAGCCCATTTGCGCCTTCTCGGTTTATCTTGGATTATAAGAACTTCTATTCCAAGTAGTAGGTGTTTTCAAGAAACACATGAGTTAGATGGTGTATGGAAGAGCCAATAGATGTTTGCCAAGCCCTCATAGTGTTTGAAGGCACAAGTTATCTTGGATTCAGAGTTGTGAGCCCATTTGCGCCTTCTCGGTTTATCTTGGATTACAAGAACTTCAAGGCCAAGTGGTAGGTGTTTTTATGAAACACATGAGTTAAATGGTGTATGGGAGTGCCAATAGATGTTTGCCAAGCCCTCACAGTGTTTGGAAGAGTCAAGTTATATTGGTTTAAGAGTTGTATGCTCATTTGCGCCTTCTCGGTTTATCTTGGACTATAAGAACTTCAAGGCCAAGTGCTAGGTGTTTTCATGAAACACATGAGTTACATGGTGTATGGGAGAGCCAATTGATGTTTGCCAAGCCCTCACACAGTTTGAAGAGTCAAGTTATCTTGGTTTAAGAGTTGTGAGCCCATTTGCGCCTTCTCGGTTTATCTTGGATTATAAGAACTTCTATTCCAAGTAGTAGGTGTTTTCAAGAAACACATGAGTTAGATGGTGTATGCAAGAGCCAATAGATGTTTGCCAAGCCCTCACAGCGTTTGAAGACACATGTTATCTTGGTTTAAGAGTTGCGAGCCCATTTGCGCCTCCTCGGTTTATCTTTGATTATAAGAAGTTCAAGGCCAAGTGGTCGGTGTTTTCATGAAACACATGACTTAGATGGTGTATGGGAGAGCCAATAGGTGTTTGCCAAGCCCTCACATTGTTTGGAAGAGTCAAGTTGTATTAGTTTAAGAGTTGTGAGCCCATTTGCGCCTTCTCGGTTTATCTTGGATTATAAGAACTTCTATTCCAAGTAGTAGGTGTTTTCAAGAAACACTTGAGTTAGATGGTGTATGGAAGAGCCAATAGATGTTTGCCAAGCCCTCATAGTGTTTGAAGACACAAGTTATCCTGGTTTCAGAGTTGTGAGCCCATTTGCGCCTTCTCGGTTTATCTTGGATTACAAGAACTTCAAGGCCAAGTGGTAGGTGTTTTTATGAAACACATGAGTTAGATGGTGTATGGGAGAGCCAATAGATGTTTGCCAACCATCACAGTGTTTGAAGAGTCAAGTTATCTTGGTTTAAGAGTTGTGAGCCCATTTGCGCCTTCTCGGTGTATCTTGGATTATAAGAACTTCAAGGCCAAGTGGTAAGTGTTTTCATGAAACACATGAGTTAGATGGTGTATGGGAGAGCCAATAGATGTTTGCCAAGCCCTCACACAATTTGAAGAGTCAACTTATCTTGGTTTAAGAGTTGTGAGCCCATTTGCGCCTTCTCGGTGTATCTTGGATTATAAGAACTTCAAGGCCAAGTGGTAGGTGTTTTCATGAAACACATGAGTTAGATGGTGTATGGAAGAGCCAATAGATGTTTGCCAAGCCCTCACAGTGTTTGAAGACACAAGTTATCTTGGTTTAAGAGTTGTGAGCCCATTTGCGCCATCTCGGTTTATCTTGGATTATAAGAACTTCAAGGTCAAGTGGTAGGTGTTTTCATGAAACACATGAGTTATATGGTGTATGGGAGAGCCAATAGATGTTTGCCAAGCCCTCACACAGTTTGAAGAGTCAAGTTATCTTGGTTTAAGAGTTGTGAGCCCATTTGCGCCTTCTCGGTTTATCTTGGATTATAAGTACTTCAAGGCCAAGTGGTAGGTGTTTACATGAAACACGAGTTAGATGGTGTATGGGAGAGCCAATAGATGTTTGCCAAGCCCTCACAGTGTTTGGAAGAGTCAAGTTATATTGGTTTAAGAGTTGTATGCTCATTTGCGCCTTCTCGGTTTATCTTGGATTATAAGAACTTCAAGGCCAAGTGCTAGGTGTTTTCATGAAACACATGAGTTACATGGTGTATGGGAGAGCCAATTGATGTTTGCCAAGCCCTCACACAGTTTGAAGAGTCAAGTTATCTTGGTTTAAGAGTTGTGAGCCCATTTGCGCCTTCTCAGTTTATCTTGGATTATAAGTACTTCAAGGCCAAGTGGTAGGTGTTTACATGAAACACGAGTTAGATGGTGTATGGGAGAGCCAATAGATGTTTGCCAAGCCCTCACAGTGTTTGGAAGAGTCAAGTTATATTGGTTTAAGAGTTGTATGCTCATTTGCGCCTTCTCGGTTTATCTTGGATTATAAGTACTTCAAGGCCAAGTGCTAGGTGTTTTCATGAAACACATGAGTTACATGGTGTATGGGAGAGCCAATTGATGTTTGCCAAGCCCTCACACAGTTTGAAGAGTCAAGTTATCTTGGTTTAAGAGTTGTGAGCCCATTTGCGCCTTCTCGGTTTATCTTGGATTATAAGAACTTCTATTCCAAGTAGTAGGTGTTTTCAAGAAACACATGAGTTAGATGGTGTATGCAAGAGCCAATAGATGTTTGCCAAGCCCTCACAGCGTTTGAAGACACATGTTATCTTGGTTTAAGAGTTGCGAGCCCATTTGCGCCTCCTCGGTTTATCTTTGATTATAAGAAGTTCAAGGCCAAGTGGTCGGTTTTTTCATGAAACACATGACTTAGATGGTGTATGGGAGAGCCAATATGTGTTTGCCAAGCCTTCACATTGTTTGGAAGAGTCAAGTTGTATTAGTTTAAGAGTTGTGAGCCCATTTGCGCCTTCTCGGTTTATCTTGGATTATAAGAACTTCTATTCCAAGTAGTAGGTGTTTTCAAGAAACACTTGAGTTAGATGGTGTATGGAAGAGCCAATAGATGTTTGCCAAGCCCTCATAGTGTTTGAAGACACAAGTTATCCTGGTTTCAGAGTTGTGAGCCCATTTGCGCCTTCTCGGTTTATCTTGGATTACAAGAACTTCAAGACCAAGTGGTAGGTGTTTTTATGAAACACATGAGTTAGATGGTGTATGGGAGAGCCAATAGATGTTTGCCAACCATCACAGTGTTTGAAGAGTCAAGTTATCTTGGTTTAAGAGTTGTGAGCCCATTTGCGCCTTCTCGGTTTATCTTGGATTATAAGAACTTCTATTCCAAGTAGTAGGTGTTTTCAAGAAACACATGAGTTAGATGGTGTATGCAAGAGCCAATAGATGTTTGCCAAGCCCTCACAGTGTTTGAAGACACATGTTATCTTGGTTTAAGAGTTGCGAGCCCATTTGCGCCTCCTCGGTTTATCTTGGATTATAAGAACTTCAAGGCCAAGTGGTCGGTGTTTTCATGAAACACATGACTTAGATGGTGTATGGGAGAGCCAATAGGTGTTTGCCAAGCCCTCACATTGTTTGGAAGAGTCAAGTTATATTGGTTTAAGAGTTGTATGCTCATTTGCGCCTTCTCGGTGTATCTTGGATTATAAGAACTTCAAGGCCAAGTGGTAGGTGTTTTCACGAAACACATGAGTTAGATGGTGTATGGGAGAGCCAATAGATGTTTGCCAAGCCCTCACACAATTTGAAGAGTCAACTTATCGTGGTTTAAGAGTTGTGAGCCCATTTGCGCCTTCTCGGTTTATCTTGGATTATAAGAACTTGTATGCCAAGTAGTAGGTGTTTTTAAGAAACACATGAGTTAGATGGTGTATGGAAGAGCCCATAGATGTTTGCCAAGCCCTCACACAGTTTGAAGAGTCAAGTTATCTTGGTTTAAGACTTGTGAGCCCATTTGCGCCTTCTCGGTTTATCTTGGATTATAAGAACTTGAAGGCCAAGTGGTCGGTGTTTTCATGAAACACATGACTTAGATGGTGTATGGAAGAGCCAATAGATGTTTGCCAAGCCCTCACAGTGTTTGGAAGAGTCAAGTTATATTGGTTTAAGAGTTGTATGCTCATTTGCGCCTTCTCGGTTTATCTTGGATTATAAGAACTTCAACGCCAAGTGCTAGGTGTTTTTATGAAACACATAAGTTAGATGGTGTATGGAAGAGCCAATAGATGTTTGCCAAGCCCTCATAGTGTTTGAAGACACAAGTTATCTTGGTTTAAGAGTTGTGAGCCCATTTGCGCCTTCTCGGTTTATCTTGGATTACAAGAACTTCAAGGCCAAGTGGTAGGTGTTTTTCTGAAACACATGAGTTAGATGGTGTATGGGAGAGCCAATAGATGTTTGCCAAGCCCTCACAGTGTTTGGAAGAGTCAAGTTATATTGGTTTAAGAGTTGTATGCTCATTTGCGCCTTCTCGGTTTATCTTGGATTATAAGAACTTCAAGGCCAACTGATAGGTGTTTTCATGAAACACATGAGGGTATATGGTGTATGGGAGAGCCAATAGATGTTTGCCAAGCCCTCACACAGTTTGAAGAGACAAGTTATCTTGGTTTAAGAGTTGTGAGCCCATTTGCGCCTTCTCGGTTTATCTTGGATTATAAGAACTTCTATTCCAAGTAGTAGGTGTTTTCAAGAAACACATGAGTTAGATGGTGTATGGAAGAGCCAATAGATGTTTGCCAAGCCCTCATAGTGTTTGAAGACACAAGTTATCTTGGTTTCAGAGTTGTGAGCCCATTTGCGCCTTCTCGGTTTATCTTGGATTACAAGAACTTCAAGGCCAAGTGGTAGGTGTTTTTCTGAAACACATGAGTTAGATGGTGTATGGGAGAGCCAATAGATGTTTGCCAAGCCCTCACAGTGTTTGGAAGAGTCAAGTTATATTGGTTTAAGAGTTGTATGCTCATTTGCGCCTTCTCGGTGTATCTTGGATTATAAGAACTTCAAGGCCAAGTGGTAAGTGTTTTCATGAAACACATGAGTTAGATGGTGTATGGGAGAGCCAATAGATGTTTGCCAAGCCCTCACACAATTTGAAGAGTCAACTTATCTTGGTTTAAGAGTTGTGAGCCCATTTGCGCCTTCTCGGTGTATCTTGGATTATAAGAACTTCAAGGCCAAGTGGTAGGTGTTTTCATGAAACACATGAGTTAGATGGTGTATGGAAGAGCCAATAGATGTTTGCCAAGCCCTCACGGTGTTTGAAGACACAAGTTATCTTGGTTTAAGAGTTGTGAGCCCATTTGCGCCATCTCGGTTTATCTTGGATTATAAGAACTTCAAGGTCAAGTGGTAGGTGTTTTCATGAAACACATGAGTTATATGGTGTATGGGAGAGCCAATAGATGTTTGCCAAGCCCTCACACAGTTTGAAGAGTCAAGTTATCTTGGTTTAAGAGTTGTGAGCCCATTTGCGCCTTCTCGGTTTATCTTGGATTATAAGTACTTCAAGGCCAAGTGGTAGGTGTTTACATGAAACACGAGTTAGATGGTGTATGGGAGAGCCAATAGATGTTTGCCAAGCCCTCACAGTGTTTGGAAGAGTCAAGTTATATTGGTTTAAGAGTTGTATGCTCATTTGCGCCTTCTCGGTTTATCTTGGATTATAAGAACTTCAAGGCCAAGTGCTAGGTGTTTTCATGAAACACATGAGTTACATGGTGTATGGGAGAGCCAATTGATGTTTGCCAAATCCTCACACAGTTTGAAGACACAAGTTATCTTGGTTTAAGAGTTGTGAGCCCATTTGCGCCATCTCGGTTTATCTTGGATTATAAGAACTTCAAGGTCAAGTGGTAGGTGTTTTCATGAAACACATGAGTTATATGGTGTATGGGAGAGCCAATAGATGTTTGCCAAGCCCTCACACAGTTTGAAGAGTCAAGTTATCTTGGTTTAAGAGTTGTGAGCCCATTTGCGCCTTCTCGGTTTATCTTGGATTATAAGTACTTCAAGGCCAAGTGGTAGGTGTTTACATGAAACACGAGTTAGATGGTGTATGGGAGAGCCAATAGATGTTTGCCAAGCCCTCACAGTGTTTGGAAGAGTCAAGTTATATTGGTTTAAGAGTTGTATGCTCATTTGCGCCTTCTCGGTTTATCTTGGATTATAAGAACTTCAAGGCCAAGTGCTAGGTGTTTTCATGAAACACATGAGTTACTTGGTGTATGGGAGAGCCAATTGATGTTTGCCAAGCCCTCACACAGTTTGAAGAGTCAAGTTATCTT
Organism: Styphnolobium japonicum; assembly: GCA_023212625.1. Lineage (NCBI taxonomy): Eukaryota > Viridiplantae > Streptophyta > Magnoliopsida > Fabales > Fabaceae > Styphnolobium > Styphnolobium japonicum. Next base: position 881,132 of record JALBWW010000039.1, read on the forward strand.
GGTTTAAGAGTTGTGAGCCCATTTGCGCCTTCTCGGTTTATCTTGGATTATAAGAACTTCTATTCCAAGTAGTAGGTGTTTTCAAGAAACACATGAGTTAGATGGTGTATGCAAGAGCCAATAGATGTTTGCCAAGCCCTCACAGCGTTTGAAGACACATGTTATCTTGGTTTAAGAGTTGCGAGCCCATTTGCGCCTCCTCGGTTTATCTTTGATTATAAGAAGTTCAAGGCCAAGTGGTCGGTGTTTTCATGAAACACATGACTTAGATGGTGTATGGGAGAGCCAATAGGTGTTTGCCAAGCCCTCACATTGTTTGGAAGAGTCAAGTTGTATTAGTTTAAGAGTTGTGAGCCCATTTGCGCCTTCTCGGTTTATCTTGGATTATAAGAACTTCTATTCCAAGTAGTAGGTGTTTTCAAGAAACACTTGAGTTAGATGGTGTATGGAAGAGCCAATAGATGTTTGCCAAGCCCTCATAGTGTTTGAAGACACAAGTTATCCTGGTTTCAGAGTTGTGAGCCCATTTGCGCCTTCTCGGTTTATCTTGGATTACAAGAACTTCAAGGCCAAGTGGTAGGTGTTTTTATGAAACACATGAGTTAGATGGTGTATGGGAGAGCCAATAGATGTTTGCCAACCATCACAGTGTTTGAAGAGTCAAGTTATCTTGGTTTAAGAGTTGTGAGCCCATTTGCGCCTTCTCGGTTTATCTTGGATTATAAGAACTTCTATTCCAAGTAGTAGGTGTTTTCAAGAAACACATGAGTTAGATGGTGTATGCAAGAGCCAATAGATGTTTGCCAAGCCCTCACACATGTTTGAAGACACATGTTATCTTGGTTTAAGAGTTGCGAGCCCATTTGCGCCTCCTCGGTTTATCTTGGATTATAAGAACTTCAAGGCCAAGTGGTCGGTGTTTTCATGAAACACATGACTTAGATGGTGTATGGGAGAGCCAATAGGTGTTTGCCAAGCCCTCACATTGTTTGGAAGAGTCAAGTTATAATGGTTTAAGAGTTGTATGCTCATTTGCGCCTTCTCGGTGTATCTTGGATTATAAGAACTTCAAGGCCAAGTGGTAGGTGTTTTCACGAAACACATGAGTTAGATGGTGTATGGGAGAGCCAATAGATGTTTGCCAAGCCCTCACACAATTTGAAGAGTCAACTTATCGTGGTTTAAGAGTTGTGAGCCCATTTGCGCCTTCTCGGTTTATCTTGGATTATAAGAACTTGTATGCCAAGTAGTAGGTGTTTTTAAGAAACACATGAGTTAGATGGTGTATGGAAGAGCCAATAGATGTTTGCCAAGCCCTCACACAGTTTGAAGAGTCAAGTTATCTTGGTTTAAGAGTTGTGAGCCCATTTGCGCCTTCTCGGTTTATCTTGGATGATAAGAACATCTATTCCAAGTTGTAGGTGTTTTCAAGAAACACATGAGTTAGATGGTGTATGCAAGAGCCAATAGATGTTTGCCAAGCCCTCACAGTGTTTGAAGACACATGTTATCTTGGTTTAAGAGTTGCGAGCCCATTTGCGCCTTCTCGGTTTATCTTGGATTATAAGAACTTGAAGGCCAAGTGGTCGGTGTTTTCATGAAACACATGACTTAGATGGTGTATGGAAGAGCCAATAGATGTTTGCCAAGCCCTCACAGTGTTTGGAAGAGTCAAGTTATATTGGTTTAAGAGTTGTATGCTCATTTGCGCCTTCTCGGTTTATCTTGGATTATAAGAACTTCAACGCCAAGTGCTAGGTGTTTTTATGAAACACATGAGTTAGATGGTGTATGGAAGAGCCAATAGATGTTTGCCAAGCCCTCATAGTGTTTGAAGACACAAGTTATCTTGGTTTAAGAGTTGTGAGCCCATTTGCGCCTTCTCGGTTTATCTTGGATTACAAGAACTTCAAGGCCAAGTGGTAGGTGTTTTTCTGAAACACATGAGTTAGATGGTGTATGGGAGAGCCAATAGATGTTTGCCAAGCCCTCACAGTGTTTGGAAGAGTCAAGTTATATTGGTTTAAGAGTTGTATGCTCATTTGCGCCTTCTCGGTTTATCTTGGATTATAAGAACTTCAAGGCCAACTGATAGGTGTTTTCATGAAACACATGAGGGTATATGGTGTATGGGAGAGCCAATAGATGTTTGCCAAGCCCTCACACAGTTTGAAGAGACAAGTTATCTTGGTTTAAGAGTTGTGAGCCCATTTGCGCCTTCTCGGTTTATCTTGGATTATAAGAACTTCAAGGCCAAGTGGTAGGTGTTTTTGTGAAGCACATGAGTTAGATGGTGTATGGGAGAGCCAATAGATGTTTGCCAAGCCCTCATAGTGTTTGAAGACACAAGTTATCCTGGTTTCAGAGTTGTGAGCCCATTTGCGCCTTCTCGGTTTATCTTGGATTACAAGAACTTCAAGGCCAAGTGGTAGGTGTTTTTCTGAAACACATGAGTTAGATGGTGTATGGGAGAGCCAATAGATGTTTGCCAAGCCCTCACAGTGTTTGGAAGAGTCAAGTTATATTGGTTTAAGAGTTGTATGCTCATTTGCGCCTTCTCGGTTTATCTTCGATTATAAGAACTTCAAGGCCAACTGATAGGTGTTTTCATGAAACACATGAGTTACATGGTGTATGGGAGAGCCAATTGATGTTTGCCAAGCCCTCACACAGTTTGAAGAGTCAAGTTATCTTGGTTTAAGAGTTGTGAGCCCATTTGCGCCTTCTCGGTTTATCTTGGATTATAAGAACTTCTATTCCAAGTAGTAGGTGTTTTCAAGAAACACATGAGTTAGATGGTGTATGCAAGAGCCAATAGATGTTTGCCAAGCCCTCACAGCGTTTGAAGACACATGTTATCTTGGTTTAAGAGTTGCGAGCCCATTTGCGCCTCCTCGGTTTATCTTTGATTATAAGAAGTTCAAGGCCAAGTGGTCGGTGTTTTCATGAAACACATGACTTAGATGGTGTATGGGAGAGCCAATAGGTGTTTGCCAAGCCCTCACATTGTTTGGAAGAGTCAAGTTGTATTAGTTTAAGAGTTGTGAGCCCATTTGCGCCTTCTCGGTTTATCTTGGATTATAAGAACTTCTATTCCAAGTAGTAGGTGTTTTCAAGAAACACTTGAGTTAGATGGTGTATGGAAGAGCCAATAGATGTTTGCCAAGCCCTCATAGTGTTTGAAGACACAAGTTATCCTGGTTTCAGAGTTGTGAGCCCATTTGCGCCTTCTCGGTTTATCTTGGATTACAAGAACTTCAAGGCCAAGTGGTAGGTGTTTTTATGAAACACATGAGTTAGATGGTGTATGGGAGAGCCAATAGATGTTTGCCAACCATCACAGTGTTTGAAGAGTCAAGTTATATTGGTTTAAGAGTTGTATGCTCATTTGCGCCTTCTCGGTTTATCTTGGATTATAAGAACTTCAAGGCCAACTGATAGGTGTTTTCATGAAACACATGAGGGTATATGGTGTATGGGAGAGCCAATAGATGTTTGCCAAGCCCTCACACAGTTTGAAGAGACAAGTTATCTTGGTTTAAGAGTTGTGAGCCCATTTGCGCCTTCTCGGTTTATCTTGGATTATAAGAACTTCTATTCCAAGTAGTAGGTGTTTTCAAGAAACACATGAGTTAGATGGTGTATGGAAGAGCCAATAGATGTTTGCCAAGCCCTCATAGTGTTTGAAGACACAAGTTATCTTGGTTTAAGAGTTGTGAGCCCATTTGCGCCTTCTCGGTTTATCTTGGATTACAAGAACTTCAAGGCCAAGTGGTAGGTGTTTTTCTGAAACACATGAGTTAGATGGTGTATGGGAGAGCCAATAGATGTTTGCCAAGCCCTCACAGTGTTTGGAAGAGTCAAGTTATATTGGTTTAAGAGTTGTATGCTCATTTGCGCCTTCTCGGTGTATCTTGGATTATAAGAACTTCAAGGCCAAGTGGTAAGTGTTTTCATGAAACACATGAGTTAGATGGTGTATGGGAGAGCCAATAGATGTTTGCCAAGCCCTCACACAATTTGAAGAGTCAACTTATCTTGGTTTAAGAGTTGTGAGCCCATTTGCGCCTTCTCGGTGTATCTTGGATTATAAGAACTTCAAGGCCAAGTGGTAGGTGTTTTCATGAAACACATGAGTTAGATGGTGTATGGAAGAGCCAATAGATGTTTGCCAAGCCCTCACAGTGTTTGAAGACACAAGTTATCTTGGTTTAAGAGTTGTGAGCCCATTTGCGCCATCTCGGTTTATCTTGGATTATAAGAACTTCAAGGTCAAGTGGTAGGTTTTTTCATGAAACACATGAGTTATATGGTGTATGGGAGAGCCAATAGATGTTTGCCAAGCCCTCACACAGTTTGAAGAGTCAAGTTATCTTGGTTTAAGAGTTGTGAGCCCATTTGCGCCTTCTCGGTTTATCTTGGATTATAAGTACTTCAAGGCCAAGTGGTAGGTGTTTACATGAAACACGAGTTAGATGGTGTATGGGAGAGCCAATAGATGTTTGCCAAGCCCTCACAGTGTTTGGAAGAGTCAAGTTATATTGGTTTAAGAGTTGTATGCTCATTTGCGCCTTCTCGGTTTATCTTGGATTATAAGAACTTCAAGGCCAAGTGCTAGGTGTTTTCATGAAACACATGAGTTACATGGTGTATGGGAGAGCCAATTGATGTTTGCCAAGCCCTCACACAGTTTGAAGAGTCAAGTTATCTTGGTTTAAGAGTTGTGAGCCCATTTGCGCCTTCTCGGTTTATCTTGGATTATAAGAACTTCTATTCCAAGTAGTAGGTGTTTTCAAGAAACACATGAGTTAGATGGTGTATGCAAGAGCCAATAGATGTTTGCCAAGCCCTCACAGCGTTTGAAGACACATGTTATCTTGGTTTAAGAGTTGCGAGCCCATTTGCGCCTCCTCGGTTTATCTTTGATTATAAGAAGTTCAAGGCCAAGTGGTCGGTTTTTTCATGAAACACATGACTTAGATGGTGTATGGGAGAGCCAATAGGTGTTTGCCAAGCCCTCACATTGTTTGGAAGAGTCAAGTTGTATTAGTTTAAGAGTTGTGAGCCCATTTGCGCCTTCTCGGTTTATCTTGGATTATAAGAACTTCTATTCCAAGTAGTAGGTGTTTTCAAGAAACACTTGAGTTAGATGGTGTATGGAAGAGCCAATAGATGTTTGCCAAGCCCTCATAGTGTTTGAAGACACAAGTTATCCTAGTTTCAGAGTTGTGAGCCCATTTGCGCCTTCTCGGTTTATCTTGGATTACAAGAACTTCAAGGCCAAGTGGTAGGTGTTTTTATGAAACACATGAGTTAGATGGTGTATGGGAGAGCCAATAGATGTTTGCCAACCATCACAGTGTTTGAAGAGTCAAGTTATCTTGGTTTAAGAGTTGTGAGCCCATTTGCGCCTTCTCGGTTTATCTTGGATTATAAGAACTTCTATTCCAAGTAGTAGGTGTTTTCAAGAAACACATGAGTTAGATGGTGTATGCAAGAGCCAATAGATGTTTGCCAAGCCCTCACAGTGTTTGAAGACACATGTTATCTTGGTTTAAGAGTTGCGAGCCCATTTGCGCCTCCTCGGTTTATCTTGGATTATAAGAACTTCAAGGCCAAGTGGTCGGTGTTTTCATGAAACACATGACTTAGATGGTGTATGGGAGAGCCAATAGGTGTTTGCCAAGCCCTCACATTGTTTGGAAGAGTCAAGTTATATTGGTTTAAGAGTTGTATGCTCATTTGCGCCTTCTCGGTGTATCTTGGATTATAAGAACTTCAAGGCCAAGTGGTAGGTGTTTTCACGAAACACATGAGTTAGATGGTGTATGGGAGAGCCAATAGATGTTTGCCAAGCCCTCACACAATTTGAAGAGTCAACTTATCGTGGTTTAAGAGTTGTGAGCCCATTTGCGCCTTCTCGGTTTATCTTGGATTATAAGAACTTGTATGCCAAGTAGTAGGTGTTTTTAAGAAACACATGAGTTAGATGGTGTATGGAAGAGCCAATAGATGTTTGCCAAGCCCTCACACAGTTTGAAGAGTCAAGTTATCTTGGTTTAAGAGTTGTGAGCCCATTTGCGCCTTCTCGGTTTATCTTGGATTATAAGAACTTCTATTCCAAGTAGTAGGTGTTTTCAAGAAACACATGAGTTAGATGGTGTATGCAAGAGCCAATAGATGTTTTCCAAGCCCTCACAGTGTTTGAAGACACATGTTATCTTGGTTTAAGAGTTGCGAGCCCTTTTGCGCCTTCTCGGTTTATCTTGGATTATAAGAACTTCAAGGCCAAGTGGTCGGTGATTTCATGAAACACATGACTTAGATGGTGTATGGGAGAGCCAATAGATGTTTGCCAAGCCCTCACAGTGTTTGGAAGAGTCAAGTTATATTGGTTTAAGAGTTGTATGCGCATTTGCGCCTTCTCGGTTTATCTTGGATTATAAGAACTTCAAGGCCAAGTGCTAGGTGTTTTCATGAAACACATGAGTTACATGGTGTATGGGAGAGCCAATTGATGTTTGCCAAGCCCTCACACAGTTTGAAGAGTCAAGTTATCTTGGTTTAAGAGTTGTGAGCCCATTTGCGCCTTCTCGGTTTATCTTGGATGATAAGAACATCTATTCCAAGTTGTAGGTGTTTTCAAGAAACACATGAGTTAGATGGTGTATGCAAGAGCCAATAGATGTTTGCCAAGCCCTCACAGTGTTTGAAGACACATGTTATCTTGGTTTAAGAGTTGCGAGCCCATTTGCGCCTTCTCGGTTTATCTTGGATTATAAGAACTTGAAGGCCAAGTGGTCGGTGTTTTCATGAAACACATGACTTAGATGGTGTATGGAAGAGCCAATAGATGTTTGCCAAGCCCTCACAGTGTTTGGAAGAGTCAAGTTATATTGGTTTAAGAGTTGTATGCTCATTTGCGCCTTCTCGGTTTATCTTGGATTATAAGAACTTCAACGCCAAGTGGTAGGTGTTTTTATGAAACACATGAGTTAGATGGTGTATGGGAGAGCCAATAGATGTTTGCCAAGCCCTCACAGTGTTTGGAAGAGTCAAGTTATATTGGTTTAAGAGTTGTATGCTCATTTGCGCCTTCTCGGTTTATCTTGGATTATAAGAACTTCAAGGCCAACTGATAGGTGTTTTCATGAAACACATGAGGGTATATGGTGTATGGGAGAGCCAATAGATGTTTGCCAAGCCCTCACACAGTTTGAAGAGTCAAGTTATCTTGGTTTAAGAGTTGTGAGCCCATTTGCGCCTTCTCGGTTTATCTTGGATTATAAGAACTTCTATTCCAAGTAGTAGGTGTTTTCAAGAAACACATGAGTTAGATGGTGTATGGAAGAGCCAATAGATGTTTGCCAAGCCCTCATAGTGTTTGAAGACACAAGTTATGATGGAGACCAAGGAAGCTCAAGTGGAAGCCCAATGGGCCCAAGGCCCAAAGATGCACTGCAAGGACTTGGAGGCCCAATGACAAGGACAAGAGCTAATAAGGCTAAGGAGAATTTGGATAAAGAAGTTAACCATTTTCTCTCACTCAAGCCCATTCCAGAAGAAGAAGCACTCAAGATGGTCCAAATGAACCAAGTTGATGAAGGGCCCAATGTGGGGGCAGGATTTCTTCTTAGAAATTTTATTTAATTATGTATTTGAACCTTTTAATCTTTTCAGTTTTGATTCTTATTTTTCTTTTTGGGATATTTTGTAATAAGGGCCTATTGTTTGGGCTTAACTAAGTGCATAGCATAGCTAGGGATAGATGTTGCCTTCTAATTGGGCTTGGGCCACTTTTGTGTTAGGATTAGGGTTAAAAGGGTGTTAGCTTGCTGCCTCCTTTTAATTAGACCTAGCCACCAACTCAATCCCTATAAATAGGTTTGTATTTGCTGCATTTGTCAATTTTGAATTTCAGAATAATATTACACTCCTTTGCGAGTTTTTGAGAGCTTTGTTCTCTTGGGGTTCTTGGGTGAACCATCTTGGTTCTTATCAAAGGTTTCCTTACCTTTGTGGCGAATCTTCGCTTGACTTATCACTCCCCAAGAGTGTGGCGTCTTCTTCCTTCCATCCCTTGTCTTTTTCCATCTTTTCTATTTTTTACTATTCACGCATACTGTTCACGGTACAGTCACGCATACTGTTCACGGTACAGTCACGCGTACTGTTCACACCGCTGCACTATTCACATAATGTTCATCCTTCATCTTTAATTCTTTTAAAACAAGAAATCAACTCAAGGACGATCCGTAAAAACAATATGCATCCGACTTGGATCATATCAAGTTATCTTGGTTTCAGAGTTGTGAGCCCATTTGCGCCTTCTCGGTTTATCTTGGATTACAAGAACTTCAAGGCCAAGTGGTAGGTGTTTTTATGAAACACATGAGTTAAATGGTGTATGGGAGAGCCAATAGATGTTTGCCAAGCCCTCACAGTGTTTGGAAGAGTCAAGTTATATTGGTTTAAGAGTTGTATGCTCATTTGCGCCTTCTCGGTTTATCTTGGATTATAAGAACTTCAAGGCCAAGTGCTAGGTGTTTTCATGAAACACATGAGTTACATGGTGTATGGGAGAGCCAATTGATGTTTGCCAAGCCCTCACACAGTTTGAAGAGTCAAGTTATCTTGGTTTAAGAGTTGTGAGCCCATTTGCGCCTTCTCGGTTTATCTTGGATTATAAGAACTTCTATTCCAAGTAGTAGGTGTTTTCAAGAAACACATGAGTTAGATGGTGTATGCAAGAGCCAATAGATGTTTGCCAAGCCCTCACAGTGTTTGAAGACACATGTTATCTTGGTTTAAGAGTTGCGAGCCCATTTGCGCCTCCTCGGTTTATCTTTGATTATAAGAAGTTCAAGGCCAAGTGGTCGGTGTTTTCATGAAACACATGACTTAGATGGTGTATGGGAGAGCCAATAGGTGTTTGCCAAGCCCTCACATTGTTTGGAAGAGTCAAGTTGTATTAGTTTAAGAGTTGTGAGCCCATTTGCGCCTTCTCGGTTTATCTTGGATTATAAGAACTTCTATTCCAAGTAGTAGGTGTTTTCAAGAAACACATGAGTTAGATGGTGTATGGAAGAGCCAATAGATGTTTGCCAAGCCCTCATAGTGTTTGAAGACACAAGTTATCTTGGTTTCAGAGTTGTGAGCCCATTTGCGCCTTCTCGGTTTATCTTGGATTACAAGAACTTCAAGGCCAAGTGGTAGGTGTTTTTATGAAACACATGAGTTAGATGGTGTATGGGAGAGCCAATAGATGTTTGCCAAGCCCTCACAGTGTTTGAAGAGTCAAGTTATCTTGGTTTAAGAGTTGTGAGCCCATTTGCGCCTTCTCGGTTTATCTTGGATTATAAGAACTTCTATTCCAAGTAGTAGGTGTTTTCAAGAAACACATGAGTTAGATGGTGTATGCAAGAGCCAATAGATGTTTGCCAAGCCCTCACAGTGTTTGAAGACACATGTTATCTTGGTTTAAGAGTTGCGAGCCCATTTGCGCCTCCTCGGTTTATCTTGGATTATAAGAACTTCAAGGCCAAGTGGTCGGTGTTTTCATGAAACACATGACTTAGATGGTGTATGGGAGAGCCAATAGGTGTTTGCCAAGCCCTCACATTGTTTGGAAGAGTCAAGTTATATTGGTTTAAGAGTTGTATGCTCATTTGCGCCTTCTCGGTGTATCTTGGATTATAAGAACTTCAAGGCCAAGTGGTAGGTGTTTTCACGAAACACATGAGTTTGATGGTGTATGGGAGAGCCAATAGATGTTTGCCAAGCCCTCACACAATTTGAAGAGTCAACTTATCGTGGTTTAAGAGTTGTGAGCCCATTTGCGCCTTCTCGGTTTATCTTGGATTATAAGAACTTGTATGCCAAGTAGTAGGTGTTTTTAAGAAACACATGAGTTAGATGGTGTATGGAAGAGCCAATAGATGTTTGCCAAGCCCTCACACAGTTTGAAGAGTCAAGTTATCTTGGTTTAAGAGTTGTGAGCCCATTTGCGCCTTCTCGGTTTATCTTGGATTATAAGAACTTCTATTCCAAGTAGTAGGTGTTTTCAAGAAACACATGAGTTAGATGGTGTATGCAAGAGCCAATAGATGTTTTCCAAGCCCTCACAGTGTTTGAAGACACATGTTATCTTGGTTTAAGAGTTGCGAGCCCTTTTGCGCCTCCTCGGTTTATCTTGGATTATAAGAACTTCAAGGCCAAGTGGTCGGTGTTTTCATGAAACACATGACTTAGATGGTGTATGGGAGAGCCAATAGGTGTTTGCCAAGCCCTCACATTGTTTGGAAGAGTCAAGTTATATTGGTTTAAGAGTTGTATGCTCATTTGCGCCTTCTCGGTGTATCTTGGATTATAAGAACTTCAAGGCCAAGTGGTAGGTGTTTTCACGAAACACATGAGTTTGATGGTGTATGGGAGAGCCAATAGATGTTTGCCAAGCCCTCACACAATTTGAAGAGTCAACTTATCGTGGTTTAAGAGTTGTGAGCCCATTTGCGCCTTCTCGGTTTATCTTGGATTATAAGAACTTGTATGCCAAGTAGTAGGTGTTTTTAAGAAACACATGAGTTAGATGGTGTATGGAAGAGCCAATAGATGTTTGCCAAGCCCTCACACAGTTTGAAGAGTCAAGTTATCTTGGTTTAAGAGTTGTGAGCCCATTTGCGCCTTCTCGGTTTATCTTGGATTATAAGAACTTCTATTCCAAGTAGTAGGTGTTTTCAAGAAACACATGAGTTAGATGGTGTATGCAAGAGCCAATAGATGTTTGCCAAGCCCTCACAGTGTTTGAAGACACATGTTATCTTGGTTTAAGAGTTGCGAGCCCATTTGCGCCTACTCGGTTTATCTTGGATTATAAGAACTTCAAGGCCAAGTGGTCGGTGTTTTCATGAAACACATGACTTAGATGGTGTATGGGAGAGCCAATAGGTGTTTGCCAAGCCCTCACATTGTTTGGAAGAGTCAAGTTATATTGGTTTAAGAGTTGTATGCTCATTTGCGCCTTCTCGGTGTATCTTGGATTATAAGAACTTCAAGGCCAAGTGGTAGGTGTTTTCATGAAACACATGAGTTAGATGGTGTATGGGAGAGCCAATAGATGTTTGCCAAGCCCTCACACAATTTGAAGAGTCAACTTATCGTGGTTTAAGAGTTGTGAGCCCATTTGCGCCTTCTCGGTTTATCTTGGATTATAAGAACTTGTATGCCAAGTAGTAGGTGTTTTTATGAAACACATGAGTTAGATGGTGTATGGAAGAGCCAATAGATGTTTGCCAAGCCCTCACACAGTTTGGAAGAGTCAAGTTATCTTGGTTTAAGAGTTGTGAGCCCATTTGCGCCTTCTCGGTTTATCTTGGATTATAAGAACTTCTATTCCAAGTAGTAGGTGTTTTCAAGAAACACATGAGTTAGATGGTGTATGCAAGAGCCAATAGATGTTTTCCAAGCCCTCACAGTGTTTGAAGACACATGTTATCTTGGTTTAAGAGTTGCGAGCCCTTTTGCGCCTTCTCGGTTTATCTTGGATTATAAGAACTTCAAGGCCAAGTGGTCGGTGATTTCATGAAACACATGACTTAGATGGTGTATGGGAGAGCCAATAGATGTTTCCCAAGCCCTCACAGTGTTTGGAAGAGTCAAGTTATATTGGTTTAAGAGTTGTATGCGCATTTGCGCCTTCTCGGTTTATCTTGGATTATAAGAACTTCAAGGCCAAGTGCTAGGTGTTTTCATGAAACACATGAGTTACATGGTGTATGGGAGAGCCAATTGATGTTTGCCAAGCCCTCACACAGTTTGAAGAGTCAAGTTATCTTGGTTTAAGAGTTGTGAGCCCATTTGCGCCTTCTCGGTTTATCTTGGATGATAAGAACATCTATTCCAAGTTGTAGGTGTTTTCAAGAAACACATGAGTTAGATGGTGTATGCAAGAGCCAATAGATGTTTGCCAAGCCCTCACAGTGTTTGAAGACACATGTTATCTTGGTTTAAGAGTTGCAAGCCCATTTGCGCCTTCTCGGTTTATCTTGGATTACAAGAACTTCAAGGCCAAGTGGTAGGTGTTTTTCTGAAACACATGAGTTAGATGGTGTATGGGAGAGCCAATAGATGTTTGCCAAGCCCTCACACAATTTGAAGAGTCAACTTATCGTGGTTTAAGAGTTGTGAGCCCATTTGCGCCTTCTCGGTTTATCTTGGATTATAAGAACTTGTATGCCAAGTAGTAGGTGTTTTTAAGAAACACATGAGTTAGATGGTGTATGGAAGAGCCAATAGATGTTTGCCAAGCCCTCACACAGTTTGAAGAGTCAAGTTATCTTGGTTTAAGAGTTGTGAGCCCATTTGCGCCTTCTCGGTTTATCTTGGATGATAAGAACATCTATTCCAAGTTGTAGGTGTTTTCAAGAAACACATGAGTTAGATGGTGTATGCAAGAGCCAATAGATGTTTGCCAAGCCCTCACAGTGTTTGAAGACACATGTTATCTTGGTTTAAGAGTTGCGAGCCCATTTGCGCCTCCTCGGTTTATCTTGGATTATAAGAACTTCAAGGCCAAGTGGTAGGTGTTTTCATGAAACACATGACTTAGATGGTGTATGGGAGAGCCAATAGATGTTTGCCAAGCCCTCACAGTGTTTGGAAGAGTCAAGTTATATTGGTTTAAGAGTTGTATGCTCATTTGCGCCTTCTCGGTTTATCTTGGATTATAAGAACTTCAAGGCCAAGTGGTAGGTGTTTTCATGAAACACATGAGTTTGATGGTGTATGGGAGAGCCAATAGATGTTTGCCAAGCCCTCACACAGTTTGAAGAGTCAACTTATCGTGGTTTAAGAGTTGTGAGCCCATTTGCGCCTTCTCGGTTTATCTTGGATTATAAGAACTTGTATGCCAAGTAGTAGGTGTTTTTAAGAAACACATGAGTTAGATGGTGTATGCAAGAGCCAATAGATGTTTGCCAAGCCCTCACAGTGTTTGAAGACACATGTTATCTTGGTTTAAGAGTTGCGAGCCCATTTGCGCCTCCTCGGTTTATCTTGGATTATAAGAACTTCAAGGCCAAGTGGTAGGTGTTTTCATGAAACACATGACTTAGATGGTGTATGGGAGAGCCAATAGGTGTTTGCCAAGCCCTCACATTGTTTGGAAGAGTCAAGTTATATTGGTTTAAGAGTTGTATGCTCATTTGCGCCTTCTCGGTGTATCTTGGATTATAAGAACTTCAAGGCCAAGTGGTAGGTGTTTTCATGAAACACATGAGTTAGATGGTGTATGGGAGAGCCAATAGATGTTTGCCAAGCCCTCACACAGTTTGAAGAGTCAAGTTATCGTGGTTTAAGAGTTGTGAGCCCATTTGCGCCTTCTCGGTTTATCTTGGATTATAAGAACTTGTATGCCAAGTAGTAGGTGTTTTTAAGAAACACATGAGTTAGATGGTGTATGGAAGAGCCAATAGATGTTTGCCAAGCCCTCACACAGTTTGAAGAGTCAAGTTATCTTGGTTTAAGAGTTGTGAGCCCATTTGCGCCTTCTCGGTTTATCTTGGATTATAAGAACTTCTATTCCAAGTAGTAGGTGTTTTCAAGAAACACATGAGTTAGATGGTGTATGGGAGAGCCAATAGGTGTTTTCCAAGCCCTCAAAGTGTTTGGAAGAGTCATGTTATCTTGGTTTAAGAGTTGCGAGCCCATTTGCGCCTACTCGGTTTATCTTGGATTATAAGAACTTCAAGGCCAAGTGGTCGGTGTTTTCATGAAACACATGACTTAGATGGTGTATGGGTGAGCCAATAGATGTTTGCCAAGCCCTCACAGTGTTTGGAAGAGTCAAGTTATATTGGTTTAAGAGTTGTATGCGCATTTGCGCCTTCTCGGTTTATCTTGGATTATAAGAACTTCAAGGCCAAGTGGTAGGTGTTTTCATGAAACACATGAGTTAGATGGTGCATGGGAGAGCCAATTGATGTTTGCCAAGCCCTCACACAGTTTGAAGAGTCAAGTTATCTTGGTTTAAGAGTTGTGAGCCCATTTGTGCCTTCTCGGTTTATCTTGGATTATAAGAACATCTATTCCAAGTTGTAGGTGTTTTCAAGAAACACATGAGTTAGATGGTGTATGGGAGAGCCAATAGATGTTTGCCAAGCCCTCACAGTGTTTGGAAGAGTCAAGTTATATTGGTTTAAGAGTTGTATGCTCATTTGCGCCTTCTCGGTTTATCTTGGATTATAAGAACTTCAAGGCCAAGTGGTAGGTGTTTTCATGAAACACATGAGGTATATGGTGTATGGGAGAGCCAATAGATGTTTGCCAAGCCCTCACACAGTTTGAAGAGACAAGTTATCTTGGTTTAAGAGTTGTGAGCCCATTTGCGCCTTCTCGGTTTATCTTGGATTATAAGAACTTCTATTCCAAGTAGTAGGTGTTTTCAAGAAACACATGAGTTAGATGGTGTATGGAAGAGCCAATAGATGTTTGCCAAGCCCTCATAGTGTTTGAAGACACAAGTTATCTTGGTTTAAGAGTTGTGAGCCCATTTGGGCCTTCTCGGTTTATCTTGGATTACAAGAACTTCAAGGCCAAGTGGTAGGTGTTTTTCTGAAACACATGAGTTAGATGGTGTATGGGAGAGCCAATAGATGTTTGCCAAGCCCTCACAGTGTTTGGAAGAGTCAAGTTATATTGGTTTAAGAGTTGTATGCTCATTTGCGCCTTCTCGGTTTATCTTGGATTATAAGAACTTCAAGGCCAAGTGGTAGGTGTTTTCATGAAACACATGAGTTAGATGGTGTATGGGAGAGCCAATAGATGTTTGCCAAGCCCTCACAGTGTTTGGAAGAGTCAAGTTATATTGGTTTAAGAGTTGTATGCTCATTTGCGCCTTCTCGGTTTATCTTGGATTATAAGAACTTCAACGCCAAGTGGTAGGTGTTTTCATGAAACACATGAGTTAGATGGTGTACGGAAGAGCCAATAGATGTTTGCCAAGCCCTCACAGTGTTTGAAGACACAAGTTATCTTGGTTTAAGAGTTGTGAGCCCATTTGCGCCTTCTCGGTTTATCTTGGATTATAAGAACTTCAAGGCCAAGTGGTAGGTGTTTTCATGAAACACATGAGTTAGATGGTGTATGGGAGAGCCAATAGATGTTTGCCAAGCCCTCACAGTGTTTGGAAGAGTCAAGTTATATTGGTTTAAGAGTTGTATGCTCATTTGCGCCTTCTCGGTTTATCTTGGATTATAAGAACTTCAAGGCCAAGTGGTAGGTGTTTTCATGAAACACATGAGTTATATGGTGTATGGGAGAGCCAATAGATGTTTGCCAAGCCCTCACACAGTTTGAAGAGTCAAGTTATCTTGGTTTAAGAGTTGTGAGCCCATTTGCGCCTTCTCGGTTTATCTTGGATTATAAGAACTTCTATTCCAAGTAGTAGGTGTTTTCAAGAAACACATGAGTTAGATGGTGTATGGAAGAGCCAATAGATGTTTGCCAAGCCCTCACAGTGTTTGAAGACACAGGTTATCTTGGTTTAAGAGTTGTGAGCCCATTTGCGCCTTCTCGGTTTATCTTGGATTATAAGAACTTCAAGGCCAAGTGGTAGGTGTTTTTATGAAACACATGAGTTAGATGGTGTATGGGAGAGCCAATAGATGTTTGCCAAGCCCTCACAGTGTTTGGAAGAGTCAAGTTATATTGGTTTAAGAGTTGTATGCTCATTTGCGCCTTCTCGGTTTATCTTGGATTATAAGAACTTCAAGGCCAAGTGGTAAGTGTTTTCATGAAACACATGAGTTAGATGGTGTATGGGAGAGCCAATAGATGTTTGCCAAGCCCTCACACAATTTGAAGAGTCAAGTTATCTTGGTTTAAGAGTTGTGAGCCCATTTGCGCCTTCTCGGTTTATCTTGGATTATAAGAACTTCAAGGCCAAGTGGTAGGTGTTTTCATGAAACACATGAGTTAGATGGTGTATGGAAGAGCCAATAGATGTTTGCCAAGCCCTCACAGTGTTTGAAGACACAAGTTATCTTGGTTTAAGAGTTGTGAGCCCATTTGCGCCTTCTCGGTTTATCTTGGATTATAAGAACTTCAAGGCCAAGTGGTAGGTGTTTTCATGAAACACATGAGTTATATGGTGTATGGGAGAGCCAATAGATGTTTGCCAAGCCCTCACACAGTTTGAAGAGTCAAGTTATCTTGGTTTAAGAGTTGTGAGCCCATTTGCGCCTTCTCGGTTTATCTTGGATTATAAGAACTTCAAGGCCAAGTGGTAGGTGTTTTCATGAAACACATGAGTTAGATGGTGTATGGGAGAGCCAATAGATGTTTGCCAAGCCCTCACAGTGTTTGGAAGAGTCAAGTTATATTGGTTTAAGAGTTGTATGCTCATTTGCGCCTTCTCGGTTTATCTTGGATTATAAGAACTTCAAGGCCAAGTGGTAGGTGTTTTCATGAAACACATGAGTTAGATGGTGTATGGGAGAGCCAATAGATGTTTGCCAAGCCCTCACACGGTTTGAAGAGTCAAGTTATCTTGGTTTAAGAGTTGTGAGCCCATTTGCGCCTTCTCGGTTTATCTTGGATTATAAGAACTTCTATTCCAAGTAGTAGGTGTTTTCAAGAAACACATGAGTTAGATGGTGTATGGGAGAGCCAATAGATGTTTGCCAAGCCCTCACAGTGTTTGGATGAGTCAAGTTATATTGGTTTAAGAGTTGCGAGCCCATTTGCGCCTTCTCGGTTTATCTTGGATTATAAGAACTTCAAGGCCAAGTGGTTGGTGTTTTCATGAAACACATGACTTAGATGGTGTATGGGAGAGCCAATAGGTGTTTGCCAAGCCCTCACATTGTTTGGAAGAGTCAAGTTATATTGGTTTAAGAGTTGTGAGCCCATTTGCGCCTTCTCGGTTTATCTTGGATTATAAGAACTTCTATTCCAAGTAGTAGGTGTTTTCAAGAAACACATGAGTTAGATAGTGTATGGAAGAGCCAATAGATGTTTGCCAAGCCCTCATAGTGTTTGAAGACACAAGTTATCCTAGTTTCAGAGTTGTGAGCCCATTTGCGCCTTCTCGGTTTATCTTGGATTACAAGAACTTCAAGGCCAAGTGGTAGGTGTTTTTATGAAACACATGAGTTAGATGGTGTATGGGAGAGCCAATAGATGTTTGCCAACCCTCACAGTGTTTGAAGAGTCAAGTTATCTTGGTTTAAGAGTTGTGAGCCCATTTGCGCCTTCTCGGTTTATCTTGGATTATAAGAACTTCTATTCCAAGTAGTAGGTGTTTTCATGAAACACATGAGTTAGATGGTGTATGGAAGAGCCAATAGATGTTTGCCAAGCCCTCATAGTGTTTGAAGACACAAGTTATCTTGGTTTAAGAGTTGTGAGCCCATTTGCGCCTTCTCGGTTTATCTTGGATTATAAGAACTTCAAGGCCAAGTGGTAGGTTTTTTCATGAAACACATGAGTTAGATGGTGTATGGGAGAGCCAATAGATGTTTGCCAAGCCCTCACAGTGTTTGGAAGAGTCAAGTTATATTGGTTTAAGAGTTGTATGCTCATTTGCGCCTTCTCGGTTTATCTTGGATTATAAGAACTTCAAGGCCAAGTGGTAGGTGTTTTCATGAAACACATGAGTTAGATGGTGTATGGGAGAGCCAATAGATGTTTGCCAAGCCCTCACACAGTTTGGAAGAGTCAAGTTATCTTGGTTTAAGAGTTGTGAGCCCATTTGCGCCTTCTCGGTTTATCTTGGATTATAAGAACTTCAAGGCCAAGTGGTAGGTGTTTTCATGAAACACATGAGTTAGATGGTGTATGGAAGAGCCAATAGATGTTTGCCAAGCCCTCACAGTGTTTGACGACACAAGTTATCTTGGTTTAAGAGTTGTGAGCCCATTTGCGCCTTCTCGGTTTATCTTGGATTATAAGAACTTCAAGGCCAAGTGGTAGGTGTTTTCATGAAACACATGAGTTATATGGTGTATGGGAGAGCCAATAGATGTTTGCCAAGCCCTCACACAGTTTGAAGAGTCAAGTTATCTTGGTTTAAGAGTTGTGAGCCCATTTGCGCCTTCTCGGTTTATCTTGGATTATAAGAACTTCAAGGCCAAGTGGTAGGTGTTTTCATGAAACACATGAGTTAGATGGTGTATGGGAGAGCCAATAGATGTTTGCCAAGCCCTCACAGTGTTTGGAAGAGTCAAGTTATATTGGTTTAAGAGTTGTATCCTCATTTGCGCCTTCTCGGTTTATCTTGGATTATAAGAACTTCAAGGCCAAGTGGTAGGTGTTTTCATGAAACACATGAGTTAGATGGTGTATGGGAGAGCCAATAGATGTTTGCCAAGCCCTCACACAGTTTGAAGAGTCAAGTTATCTTGGTTTAAGAGTTGTGAGCCCATTTGCGCCTTCTCGGTTTATCTTGGATTATAAGAACTTCTATTCCAAGTAGTAGGTGTTTTCAAGAAACACATGAGTTAGATGGTGTATGGGAGAGCCAATAGATGTTTGCCAAGCCCTCACAGTGTTTGAAGACACAAGTTATCTTGGTTTAAGAGTTGTGAGACCATTTGCGCCTTCTCGGTTTATCTTGGATTATAAGAACTTCAAGGCCAAGTGGTAGGTGTTTTCATGAAACACATGACTTAGATGGTGTATGGGAGAGCCAATAGGTGTTTGCCAAGCCCTCACATTGTTTGGAAGAGTCAAGTTATATTGGTTTAAGAGTTGTGAGCCCATTTGCGCCTTCTCGGTTTATCTTGGATTATAAGAACTTCTATTCCAAGTAGTAGGTGTTTTCAAGAAACACATGAGTTAGATGGTGTATGGAAGAGCCAATAGATGTTTGCCAAGCCCTCATAGTGTTTGAAGACACAAGTTATCTTGGTTTCAGAGTTGTGAGCCCATTTGCGCCTTCTCGGTTTATCTTGGATTACAAGAACTTCTAGGCCAAGTATTACGTGTTTTCATGAATCACGAGTAAGATGGTGTTTGGGAGAGCCAATAGATGTTTGCCAAGCCCTCACAGTGTTTGGGAGATTCAAGTTATCTTGGTTTAAGAGTTGTGAGCCCATTTGCTCCTTCTCGGTTTATCTTCGATTATAAGAACTTCAAGTCCAACTGGTAGGTGTTTTCATGAAACACATGAGTTAGATGGTGTATGGGAGATCCATTAGTTGTTTTACAAGCCCTCAGTGTGTTTGAAGACACATGTTATCTTGGTTTAAGAGTTGTGAGCCCATTTGCGCCTTCTCGGTTTATCTTGGATTATAAGAACTTCAAGGCCAAGTGGTAGGTGTTTTCATGAAACACATGAGTTAGATGGTGTATGGGAGAGCCAATAGATGTTTGCCAAGCCCTCACAGTGTTTGGAAGAGTCAAGTTATATTGGTTTAAGAGTTGTATACTCATTTGCGCCTTCTCGGTTTATCTTGGATTATAAGAACTTCAAGGCCAAGTGGTAGGTGTTTTCATGAAACACATGAGTTAGATGGTGTATGGGAGAGCCAATAGATGTTTGCCAAGCCCTCACACAATTTGAAGAGTCAAGTTATCGTGGTTTAAGAGTTGTGAGCCCATTTGCGCCTTCTCGGTTTATCTTGGATTATAAGAACTTCTATGCCAAGTGGTAGGTGTTTTCATGAAACACATGAGTTAGATGGTGTATGGGAGAGCCAATAGATGTTTGCCAAGCCCTCACACAGTTTGAAGAGTCAAGTTATCTTGGTTTAAGAGTTGTGAGCCCATTTGCGCCTTCTCGGTTTATCTTGGATTATAAGAACTTCTATGCCAAGTAGTAGGTGTTTTCATGAAACACATGAGTTAGATGGTGTATGGGAGAGCCAATAGATGTTTTCCAAGCCCTCACAGTGTTTGAAGACACAAGTTATCTTGGTTTAAGAGTTGTGAGCCCATTTGCGCCTTCTCGGTTTATCTTGGATTATAAGAACTTCAAGGCCAAGTGGTAGGTGTTTTCATGAAACACATGAGTTAGATGGTGTATGGGAGAGCCAATAGATGTTTGCCAAGCCCTCACAGTGTTTGGAAGAGTCAAGTTATATTGGTTTAAGAGTTGTATGCTCATTTGCGCCTTCTCGGTTTATCTTGGATTATAAGAACTTCAAGGCCAAGTGGTAGGTGTTTTCATGAAACACATGAGTTAGATGGTGTATGGGAGAGCCAATAGATGTTTGCCAAGCCCTCACAGTGTTTGGAAGAGTCAAGTTATCTTGGTTTAAGAGTTGTGAGCCCATTTGCGCCTTCTCGGTTTATCTTGGATTATAAGAACTTCAATGCCAAGTGGTAGGTGTTTTCATGAAACACATGAGTTAGATGGTGTATGGGAGAGCCAATAGATGTTTGCCAAGCCCTCACAGAGTTAGAATACACAAGTTATCTTGGTTTAAGAGTTGTGAGACCATTTGCGCCTTCTCGGTTTATCTTGGATTATAAGAACTTCAAGGCCAAGTGGTAGGTGTTTTCATGAAACACATGAGTTAGATGGTGTATGGGAGAGCCAATAGATGTTTGCCAAGCCCTCACAGTGTTTGGAAGAGTCAAGTTATCTTGGTTTAAGAGTTGTGAGCCCATTTGCGCCTTCTCGGTTTATCTTGGATTATAAGAACTTCAAGGCCAAGTGGTAGGTGTTTTCATGAAACACATGAGTTAGATGGTGTATGGGAGAGCCAATAGATGTTTGCCAAGCCCTCATAGTGTTTGAAGACTCAAGTTATCCTGGTTTAAGAGTTGTCAGCCCATTTGCGCCTTCTCGGTTTATCTTGGATTATAAGAACTTCAAGGCCAAGTGGTAGGTGTTTTCATGAAACACATGAGTTAGATGGTGTATGGGAGAGCCAATAGATGTTTGCCAAGCCCTCACAGTGTTTGAAGAGTCAAGTTATCTTGGTTTAAGAGTTGTGAGCCCATTTGCGCCTTCTCGGTTTATCTTGGATTATAAGAACTTCTATGCCAAGTAGTAGGTGTTTTCATGAAACACATGAGTTAGATGGTGTATGGGAGAGCCAATAGATGTTTGCCAAGCCCTCACAGTGTTTGGAAGAGTCAAGTTATCTTGGTTTAAGAGTTGTGAGCCCATTTGCGCCTTCTCGGTTTATCTTGGATTATAAGAACTTCAAGGCCAAGTGGTAGGTGTTTTCATGAAACACATGAGTTAGATGGTGTATGGGAGAGCCAATAGATGTTTGCCAAGCCCTCACAGTGTTTGGAAGAGTCAAGTTATATTGGTTTAAGAGTTGTATACTCATTTGCGCCTTCTCGGTTTATCTTGGATTATAAGAACTTCAAGGCCAAGTGGTAGGTGTTTTCATGAAACACATGAGTTAGATGGTGTATGGGAGAGCCAATAGATGTTTGCCAAGCCCTCACACAATTTGAAGAGTCAAGTTATCTTGGTTTAAGAGTTGTGAGCCCATTTGCGCCTTCTCGGTTTATCTTGGATTATAAGAACTTCAAGGCCAAGTGGTAGGTGTTTTCATGAAACACATGAGTTAGATGGTGTATGGGAGAGCCAATAGATGTTTGCCAAGCCCTCACACAGTTTGGAAGAGTCAAGTTATCTTGGTTTAAGAGTTGTGAGCCCATTTGCGCCTTCTAGGTTTATCTTGGATTATAAGAACTTCTAGGCCAAGTGGTAGGTGTTTTCATGAAACACATGAGTTAGATGATGTATGGGAGAGCCAATAGATGTTTGCCAAGCCCTCACAGTGTTTGACGACACAAGTTATCTTGGTTTAAGAGTTGTGAGCCCATTTGCGCCTTCTCGGTTTATCTTGGATTATAAGAACTTCAAGGCCAAGTGGTAGGTGTTTTCATGAAACACATGAGTTAGATGGTGTATGGGAGAGCCAATAGATGTTTGCCAAGCCCTCACAGTGTTTGGAAGAGTCAAGTTATATTGGTTTAAGAGTTGTATGCTCATTTGCGCCTTCTCGGTTTATCTTGGATTATAAGAACTTCAAGGCCAAGTGGTAGGTGTTTTCATGAAACACATGAGTTAGATGGTGTATGGGAGAGCCAATAGATGTTTGCCAAGCCCTCACACAGTTTGAAGAGTCAAGTTATCTTGGTTTAAGAGTTGTGAGCCCATTTGCGCCTTCTCGGTTTATCTTGGATTATAAGAACTTCTATGCCAAGTAGTAGGTGTTTTCATGAAACACATGAGTTAGATGGTGTATGGAAGAGCCAATAGATGTTTGCCAAGCCCTCACAGTGTTTGAAGATACAAGTTATCTTGGTTTAAGAGTTGTGAGCCCATTTGCGCCTTCTCGGTTTATCTTGGATTATGAGAACTTGAAGGCCAAGTGGTTGGTGTTTTCATGAAACACATGAGTTAGATGGTGTATGGGAGAGCCAATAGATGTTTGCCAAGCCCTCACAGTGTTTGGAAGAGTCAAGTTATATTGGTTTAAGAGTTGTATGCTCATTTGCGCCTTCTCGGTTTATCTTGGATTATAAGAACTTCAAGGCCAAGTGGTAGGTGTTTTCATGAAACACATGAGTTAGATGGTGTATGGGAGAGCCAATAGATGTTTGCCAAGCCCTCACAGTGTTTGGAAGAGTCAAGTTATATTGGTTTAAGAGTTGTATGCTCATTTGCGCCTTCTCGGTTTATCTTGGATTATAAGAACTTCAAGGCCAAGTGGTAGGTGTTTTCATGAAACACATGAGTTAGATGGTGTATGGGAGAGCCAATAGATGTTTGCCAAGCCCCCATCTTTTGTAAGAGTCAAGTTATCTTGGTTTAAGAGTTGTGAGCCCATTTGCGCCTTCTCGGTTTATCTTGGATTATAAGAACTTCTATGACAAGTAGTAGGTGTTTTCATGAAACACATGAGTTAGATGGTGTATGGGAGAGCCAATAGATGTTTGCCAAGCCCTCACAGTGTTTGAAGACACAAGTTATCTTGGTTTAAGAGTTGTGAGCCCATTTGCGCCTTCTCGGTTTATCTTGGATTATAAGAACTTCAAGGCCAAGTGGTAGGTGTTTTCATGAAACACATGAGTTAGATGGTGTATGGGAGAGCCAATAGATGTTTGCCAAGCCCTCACAGTGTTTGGAAGAGTCAAGTTATATTGGTTTAAGAGTTGTATGCTCATTTGCGCCTTCTCGGTTTATCTTGGATTATAAGAACTTCAAGGCCAAGTGGTAGGTGTTTTCATGAAACACATGAGTTAGATGGTGTATGGGAGAGCCAATAGATGTTTGCCAAGCCCTCATAGTGTTTGGAAGAGTCAAGTTATCTTTGTTTAAGAGTTGTGAGCCCATTTGCGCCTTCTCGGTTTATCTTGGATTATAAGAACTTCAAGGCCAAGTGGTAGGTGTTTTTCATGAAACACATGAGTTAGATGGTGTATGGGAGAGCCAATAGATGTTTGCCAAGCCCTCACAGTGTTTGGAAGAGTCAAGTTATATTGGTTTAAGAGTTGTATGCTCATTTGCGCCTTCTCGGTTTATCTTGGATTATAAGAACTTCAAGGCCAAGTGGTAGGTGTTTTCATGAAACACATGAGTTATATGGTGTATGGGAGAGCCAATAGATGTTTGCCAAGCCCTCACACAGTTTGAAGAGTCAAGTTATCTTGGTTTAAGAGTTGTGAGCCCATTTGCGCCTTCTCGGTTTATCTTGGATTATAAGAACTTCTATGCCAAATAGTAGGTGTTTTCATGAAACACATGAGTTAGATGGTGTATGGAAGAGCCAATAGATGTTTGCCAAGCCCTCACAGTGTTTGAAGACACAAGTTATCTTGGTTTAAGAGTTGTGAGCCCATTTGCTCCTTCTCGGTTTATCTTGGATTATAAGAACTTCAAGGCCAAGTGGTAGGTGTTTTCATGAAACACATGAGTTAGATGGTGTATGGGAGAGCCAATAGATGTTTGCCAAGCCCTCACAGTGTTTGGAAGAGTCAAGTTATATTGGTTTAAGAGTTGTATGCTCATTTGCGCCTTCTCGGTTTATCTTGGATTATAAGAACTTCAAGGCCAAGTGGTAGGTGTTTTCATGAAACACATGAGTTAGATGGTGTATGGGAGAGCCAATAGATGTTTGCCAAGCCCTCACAGTGTTTGGAAGAGTCAAGTTATCTTGGTTTAAGAGTTGTGAGCCCATTTGCGCCTTCTCGGTTTATCTTGGATTATAAGAACTTTTATTCCAAGTGGTAGGTGTTTTCATGAAACACATGAGTTAGATGGTGTATGGGAGAGCCAATAGATGTTTGCCAAGCCCTCACAGTGTTTGAAGAGTCAAGTTATCTTGGTTTAAGAGTTGTGAGCCCATTTGCGCCTTCTCGGTTTATCTTGGATTATAAGAACTTCAAGGCCAAGTGGTAGGTGTTTTCATGAAACACATGAGTTAGATGGTGTATGGGAGAGCCAATAGATGTTTGCCAAGCCCTCACATTGTTTGGAAGAGTCAAGTTATATTGGTTTAAGAGTTGTGAGCCCATTTTCGCCTTCTCGGTTTATCTTGGATTATAAGAACTTCTAGGCCAAGTGGAAGGTGTTTTCATGAAACACATGAGTTAGATGGTGTATGGGAGAGCCAATAGATGTTTGCCAAGCCCTCACAGTGTTTGAAGAGTCAAGTTATCTTGAATTAAGAGTTGTGAGCCCATTTGCGCCTTCTCGGTTTATCTTGGATTATAAGAACTTCAAGGCCAAGTGGTAGGTGTTTTCATGAAACACATGAGTTAGATGGTGTATGGGAGAGCCAATAGATGTTTGCCAAGCCCTCACAGTGTTTGGAAGAGTCAAGTTATATTGGTTTAAGAGTTGTATGTTCATTTGCGCCTTCTCGGTTTATCTTGGATTATAAGAACTTCAAGGCCAAGTGGTAGGTGTTTTCATGAAACACATGAGTTAGATGGTGTATGGGAGAGCCAATAGATGTTTGCCAAGCCCTCACAGTGTTTGGAAGAGTCAAGTTATCTTGGTTTTAGAGTTGTGAGCCCATTTGCGCCTTCTCGGTTTATCTTGGATTATAAGAACTTCTAGGCCAAGTGGTAGGTGTTTTCATGAAACACATGAGTTAGATGGTGTATGGGAGAGCCAATAGATGTTTGCCAAGCCCTCAAAGTGTTTGGAAGAGTCAAGTTATATTGGTTTAAGAGTTGTATGCTCATTTGCGCCTTCTCGGTTTATCTTGGATTATAAGAACTTCAAGGCCAAGTGGTAGGTGTTTTCATGAAACACATGAGTTAGATGGTGTATGGGAGAGCCAATAGATGTTTGCCAAGCCCTCACAGAGTTTGGAAGAGTCAAGTTATCTTGGTTTAAGAGTTGTGAGCCCATTTGCGCCTTCTCGGTTTATCTTGGATTATAAGAACTTCTATGCCAAGTAGTAGGTGTTTTCATGAAACACATGAGTTAGATGGTGTATGGGAGAGCCAATAGATGTTTGCCAAGCCCTCACAGTGTTTGAAGAGTCAAGTTATCTTGGTTTAAGAGTTGTGAGCCCATTTGCGCCTTCTCGGTTTATCTTGGATTATAAGAACTTCAAGGCCAAGTGGTAGGTGTTTTCATGAAACACATGAGTTAGATGGTGTATGGGAGAGCCAATAGATGTTTGCCAAGCCCTCACAGTGTTTGGAAGAGTCAAGTTATATTGGTTTAAGAGTTGTATGCTCATTTGCGCCTTCTCGGTTTATCTTGGATTATAAGAACTTCAAGGCCAAGTGGTAGGTGTTTTCATGAAACACATGAGTTAGATGGTGTATGGGAGAGGCAATAGATGTTTGCCAAGCCCTCACAGTGTTTGAAGAGTCAAGTTATCTTGAATTAAGAGTTGTGAGCCCATTTGCGCCTTCTCGGTTTATCTTGGATTATAAGAACTTCAAGGCCAAGTGGTAGGTGTTTTCATGAAACACATGAGTTAGATGGTGTATGGGAGAGCCAATAGATGTTTGCCAAGCACTCACAGTGTTTGGAAGTGACAAGTTATCTTGGTTTAAGAGTTATGAGCCCATTTGCGCCTTCTCGATTTATCTTGGATTATAAGAACTTCTAGGCCAAGTGGTAGGTGTTTTCATGAAACACATGAGTTAGATGGTGTATGGGAGAGCCAATAGATGTTTGCCAAGCCCTCACAGTGTTTGAAGACACAAGTTATCTTGGTTTAAGAGTTGTGAGCCCATTTGCGCCTTCTCGGTTTATCTTGGATTATAAGAACTTCAAGGCCAAGTGGTAGGTGTTTTCATGAAACACATGAGTTAGATGGTGTATGGGAGAGCCAATAGATGTTTGCCAAGCCCTCACAGTGTTTGGAAGAGTCAAGTTATATTGGTTTAAGAGTTGTATGCTCATTTGCGCCTTCTCGGTTTATCTTGGATTATAAGAACTTCAAGGCCAAGTGGTAGGTGTTTTCATGAAACACATGAGTTAGATGATGTATGGGAGAGCCAATAGATATTTGCCAAGCCCTCACAGTGTTTGAAGAGTCAAGTTATCTTGGTTTAAGAGTTGTATGCTCATTTGCGCCTTCTCGGTTTATCTTGGATTATAAGAACTTCTAGGCCAAGTGGTAGGTGTTTTCATGAAACACATGAGTTAGATGGTGTATGGGAGAGCCAATAGATGTTTGCCAAGCCCTCACAGTGTTTGAAGAGTCAAGTTATCTTGGTTTAATAGTTGTGAGCCCATTTGCGCCTTCTCGGTTTATCTTGGATTATAAGAACTTCAAGGCCAAGTGGTAGGTGTTTTCATGAAACACATGAGTTAGATGGTGTATGGGAGAGCCAATAGATGTTTGCCAAGCCCTCACAGTGTTTGGAAGAGTCAAGTTATATTGGTTTAAGAGTTGTCAGCCCATTTGCGCCTTCTCGGTTTATCTTGGATTATAAGAACTTCAAGGCCAAGTGGTAGGTGTTTTCATGAAACACATGAGTTAGATGGTGTATGGGAGAGCCAATAGATGTTTGCCAAGCCCTCACAGTGTTTGAAGAGTCAAGTTATCTTGGTTTAAGAGTTGTGAGCCCATTTGCGCCTTCTCGGTTTATCTTGGATTATAAGAACTTCAAGGCCAAGTGGTAGGTGTTTTCATGAAACACATGAGTTAGATGGTGTATGGGAGAGCCAATAGGTGTTTTCCAAGCCCTCAAAGTGTTTGGAAGAGTCAAGTTATATTGGTTTAAGAGTTGTATGCTCATTTGCGCCTTCTCGGTGTATCTTGGATTATAAGAACTTCAAGGCCAAGTGGTAGGTGTTTTCATAAAACACATGAGTTATATGGTGTATGGGAGAGCCAATAGATGTTTGCCAAGCCCTCACACAGTTTGAAGAGTCAAGTTATCTTGGTTTAAGAGTTGTGAGCCTATTAGCGCCTTCTCAGATTATCTTGGATTACATGAACTTCTAGTCCAAGTGGTAGGTGTTTTCATGAAACACATGAGTTAGATGGTGTACGGGAGAGCCAATAGATGTTTGCCAAGCCCTCACAGTGTTTAAAGACACAAGTTATCTTGGTTTTGAGTTGTTAGCCCATTTGCGCCTTCTCGGTTTATCTTGGATTATAAGAACTTCAAGGCCAAGTGGTAGGTGTTTTTATGAAAGATGTGAGTTAGATGGTGTATGGGAGAGCCAATAGATGTTTGCCAAGCCCTCACAGTGTTTGAAGACACAGGTTATCTTGGTTTCAGAGTTGTGAGCCCATTTGCGCCTTCTCGGTTTATCTTGGATTACAAGAAATTCAAGGCCAAGTGGTCGGTGTTTTCATGAAACACATGACTTAGATGATGTATGGAAGAGCCAATAGATGTTTGCCAAGCCCTCACAGTGTTTGGAAGAGTCAAGTTATATTGGTTTAAGAGTTGTATGCTCATTTGCGCCTTCTCGGTTTATCTTGGATTATAAGAACTTCAAGGCCAAGTGGTAGGTGTTTTCATGAAACACATGAGTTAGATGGTGTATGGAAGAGCCAATAGATGTTTGCCAAGCCCTCATAGTGTTTGAAGACACAAGTTATCTTGGTTTAAGAGTTGTATGCTCATTTGTGCCTTCTTGGTGTATCTTGGATTATAAGAACTTCTATTCCAAGTAGTAGGTGTTTTCAAGAAACACATGAGTTAGATGGTGTATGGGAGAGCCAATAGATGTTTGCCAAGCCCTCACAGTGTTTGAAGAGTCAAGTTATCTTGGTTTAAGAGTTGTGAGCCCATTTGCGCCTTCTCGGTTTATCTTGGATTATAAGAACTTCAAGGCCAAGTGGTAGGTGTTTTCATGAAACACATGAGTTAGATGGTGTATGGGAGAGCCAATAGATGTTTGCCAAGCCCTCACAGTGTTTGGAAGAGTCAAGTTATCTTGGTTTAAGAGTTGTGAGCCCATTTGCGCCTTCTCGGTTTATCTTGGATTATAAGAACTTCAAGGCCAAGTGGTAGGTGTTTTCATGAAACACATGAGTTAGATGGTGTATGGGAGAGCCAATAGATGTTTGCCAAGCCCTCACAGTGTTTGAAGAGTCAAGTTATCTTGGTTTAAGAGTTGTGAGCCCATTTGCGCCTTCTCGGTTTATCTTGGATTATAAGAACTTCTAGGCCAAGTGGTAGGTGTTTTCATGAAACACATGAGTTAGATGGTGTATGGGAGAGCCAATAGATGTTTGCCAAGCCCTCACAGTGTTTGGAAGAGTCAAGTTATATTGGTTTAAGAGTTGTATGCTCATTTGCGCCTTCTCGGTTTATCTTGGATTATAAGAACTTCAAGGCCAAGTGGTAGGTGTTTTCATGAAACACATGAGTTAGATGGTGTATGGGAGAGCCAATAGATGTTTGCCAAGCCCTCACACAGTTTGAAGAGTCAAGTTATCTTGGTTTAAGAGTTGTGAGCCCATTTGCGCCTTCTCGGTTTATCTTGGATTATAAGAACTTCTATGCCAAGTAGTAGGTGTTTTCATGAAACACATGAGTTAGATGGTGTATGGGAGAGCCAATAGATGTTTGCCAAGCCCTCACAGTGTTTGAAGACACAAGTTATCTTGGTTTAAGAGTTGTGAGCCCATTTGCGCCTTCTCGGTTTATCTTGGATTATAAGAACTTCAAGGCCAAGTGGTAGGTGTTTTCATGAAACACATGAGTTAGATGGTGTATGGGAGAGCCAATAGATATTTGCCAAGCCCTCACAGTGTTTGAAGAGTCAAGTTATCTTGGTTTAAGAGTTGTGAGCCCATTTGCGCCTTCTCGGTTTATCTTGGATTATAAGAACTTCAAGGCCAAGTGGTAGGTGTTTTCATGAAACACATGAGTTAGATGGTGTATGGGAGAGCCAATAGATGTTTGCCAAGCCCTCACAGTGTTTGGAAGAGTCAAGTTATATTGGTTTAAGAGTTGTATGCTCATTTGCGCCTTCTCGGTTTATCTTGGATTATAAGAACTTCAAGGCCAAGTGGTAGGTGTTTTCATGAAACACATGAGTTAGATGGTGTATGGGAGAGCCAATAGATATTTGCCAAGCCCTCACAGTGTTTGAAGAGTCAAGTTATCTTGGTTTAAGAGTTCTATGCTCATTTGCGCCTTCTTGGTTTGTCTAGGATTATAAGAACTTCTAGGCCAAGTGGTAGGTGTTTTCATGAAACACATGAGTTAGATGGTGTATGGGAGAGCCAATAGATGTTTGCCAAGCCCTCACATTGTTTGAAGACACATGTTATCTTGGTTTCTGAGTTGTGAGCCCATTTGCGCCTTCTCGGTTTATCTTGGATTATAAGAACTTCAAGGCCAAGTGGTAGGTGTTTTCATGAAACACATGAGTTAGATGGTGTATGGGAGAACCAATAGATGTTTGCCAAGCCCTCACAGTGTTTGGAAGAGTCAAGTTATATTGGTTTAAGAGTTGTATGCTCATTTGCGCCTTCTCGGTTTATCTTGGATTATAAGAACTTCAAGGCCAAGTGGTAGGTGTTTTCATGAAACACATGAGTTAGATGGTGTATGGGAGAGCCAATAGATGTTTGCCAAGCCCTCACAGTGTTTGAAGAGTCAAGTTATATTGGTTTAAGAGTTGTATGCTCATTTGCGCCTTCTCGGTTTATCTTGGATTATAAGAACTTCAAGGCCAAGTGGTAGGTGTTTTCATGAAACACATGAGTTAGATGGTGTATGGGAGAGCCAATAGATGTTTGCCAAGCCCTCACACAGTTTGAAGAGTCAAGTTATCTTGGTTTAAGAGTTGTGAGCCCATTTGCGCCTTCTCGGTTTATCTTGGATTATAAGAACTTCTATGCCAAGTAGTAGGTGTTTTCATGAAACACATGAGTTAGATGGTGTATGGGAGAGCCAATAGATGTTTGCCAAGCCCTCACAGTGTTTGGAAGAGTCAAGTTATCTTGGTTTAAGAGTTGTGAGCCCATTTGCGCCTTCTCGGTTTATCTTGGATTATAAGAACTTCAAGGCCAAGTGGTAGGTGTTTTCATGAAACACATGAGTTAGATGGTGTATGGGAGAGCCAATAGATGTTTGCCAAGCCCTCACAGTGTTTGGAAGAGTCAAGTTATATTGGTTTAAGAGTTGTATGCTCATTTGCGCCTTCTCGGTTTATCTTGGATTATAAGAACTTCAAGGCCAAGTGGTAGGTGTTTTCATGAAACACATGAGTTAGATGGTGTATGGGAGAGCCAATAGATGTTTGCCAAGCCCTCATAGTGTTTGAAGAGTCAAGTTATCTTGAATTAAGAGTTGTGAGCCCATTTGCGCCTTCTCGGTTTATCTTGGATTATAAGAACTTCAAGGCCAAGTGGTAGGTGTTTTCATGAAACACATGAGTTAGATGGTGTATGGGAGAGCCAATAGATGTTTGCCAAGCCCTCACAGTGTTTGGAAGAGTCAAGTTATATTGGTTTAAGAGTTGTATGCTCATTTGCGCCTTCTCGGTTTATCTTGGATTATAAGAACTTCAAGGCCAAGTGGTAGGTGTTTTCATGAAACACATGAGTTAGATGGTGTATGGGAGAGCCAATAGATGTTTGCCAAGCCCTCACACAGTTTGAAGAGTCAAGTTATCTTGGTTTAAGAGTTGTGAGCCCATTTGCGCCTTCTCGGTTTATCTTGGATTATAAGAACTTCTAGGCCAAGTGGTAGGTGTTTTCATGAAACACATGAGTTAGATGGTGTATGGAAGAGCCAATAGATGTTTGCCAAGCCCTCATAGTGTTTGAAGACACAAGTTATCTTGGTTTAAGAGTTGTGAGCCCATTTGCGCCTTCTCGGTTTATCTTGGATTATAAGAACTTCAAGGCCAAGTGGTAGGTGTTTTCATGAAACACATGAGTTAGATGGTGTATGGGAGAGCCAATAGATGTTTGCCAAGCCCTCACAGTGTTTGGAAGAGTCAAGTTATATTGGTTTAAGAGTTGTATGCTCATTTGCGCCTTCTCGGTTTATCTTGGATTATAAGAACTTCAAGGCCAAGTGGTAGGTGTTTTCATGAAACACATGAGTTAGATGGTGTATGGGAGAGCCAATAGATGTTTGCCAAGCCCTCACAGTGTTTGGAAGAGTCAAGTTATCTTGGTTTAAGAGTTGTGAGCCCATTTGCGCCTTCTCGGTTTATCTTGGATTATAAGAACTTCTATGCCAAGTGGTAGGTGTTTTCATGAAACACATGAGTTAGATGGTGTATGGGAGAGCCAATAGATGTTTGCCAAGCACTCACAGTGTTTGGAAGAGACAAGTTATCTTGGTTTAAGAGTTGTGAGCCCATTTGCGCCTTCTCGGTTTATCTTGGATTATAAGAACTTCAAGGCCAAGTGGTAGGTGTTTTCATGAAACACATGAGT
Organism: Styphnolobium japonicum; assembly: GCA_023212625.1. Lineage (NCBI taxonomy): Eukaryota > Viridiplantae > Streptophyta > Magnoliopsida > Fabales > Fabaceae > Styphnolobium > Styphnolobium japonicum. The sequence goes on from JALBWW010000039.1 coordinate 912,937, forward strand.
TAGATGGTGTATGGGAGAGCCAATAGATGTTTGCCAAGCCCTCACATTGTTTGGAAGAGTCAAGTTATATTGGTTTAAGAGTTGTGAGCCCATATTCGCCTTCTCGGTTTATCTTGGATTATAAGAACTTCTATTCCAAGTAGTAGGTGTTTTCAAGAAACACATGAGTTAGATGGTGTATGGGAGAGCCAATAGATGTTTGCCAAGCCCTCACAGTGTTTGAAGACACAAGTTATCTTGGTTTAAGAGTTGTGAGCCCATTTGCGCCTTCTCGGTTTATCTTGGATTATAAGAACTTCAAGGCCAAGTGGTAGGTGTTTTCATGAAACACATGAGTTAGATGGTGTATGGGAGAGCCAATAGATGTTTGCCAAGCCCTCACAGTGTTTGGAAGAGTCAAGTTATATTGGTTTAAGAGTTGTATGCTCATTTGCGCCTTCTCGGTTTATCTTGGATTATAAGAACTTCAAGGCCAAGTGGTAGGTGTTTTCATGAAACACATGAGTTAGATGGTGTATGGGAGAGCCAATAGATGTTTGCCAAGCCCTCACAGTGTTTGAAGAGTCAAGTTATCTTGAATTAAGAGTTGTGAGCCCATTTGCGCCTTCTCGGTTTATCTTGGATTATAAGAACTTCAAGGCCAAGTGGTAGGTGTTTTCATGAAACACATGAGTTAGATGGTGTATGGGAGAGCCAATAGATGTTTGCCAAGCCCTCACAGTGTTTGAAGAGTCAAGTTATCTTGGTTTAAGAGTTGTGAGCCCATTTGCGCCTTCTCGGTTTATCTTGGATTATAAGAACTTCAAGGCCAAGTGGTAGGTGTTTTCATGAAACACATGAGTTAGATGGTGTATGGGAGAGCCAATAGATGTTTGCCAAGCCCTCACAGTGTTTGGAAGAGTCAAGTTATATTGGTTTAAGAGTTGTGAGCCCATTTGCGCCTTCTCGGTTTATCTTGGATTATAAGAACTTCTAGGCCAAGTGGTAGGTGTTTTCATGAAACACATGAGTTAGATGGTGTATGGGAGAGCCAATAGATGTTTGCCAAGCCCTCACAGTGTTTGAAGACACAAGTTATCTTGGTTTTGAGTTGTGAGCCCATTTGCGCCTTCTCGGTTTATCTTGGATTATAAGAACTTCAAGGCCAAGTGGTAGGTGTTTTCATGAAACACATGAGTTAGATGGTGTATGGGAGAGCCAATAGATGTTTGCCAAGCCCTCACAGTGTTTGAAGAGTCAAGTTATCTTGGTTTAAGAGTTGTGAGCCCATTTGCGCCTTCTCGGTTTATCTTGGATTATAAGAACTTCTAGGCCAAGTGGTAGGTGTTTTCATGAAACACATGAGTTAGATGGTGTATGGGAGAGCCAATAGATGTTTGCCAAGCCCTCACAGTGTTTGGAAGAGTCAAGTTATATTGTTTTAAGAGTTGTATGCTCATTTGCGCCTTCTCGGTTTATCTTGGATTATAAGAACTTCAAGGCCAAGTGGTAGGTGTTTTCATGAAACACATGAGTTAGATGGTGTATGGGAGAGCCAATAGATGTTTGCCAAGCCCTCACACAGTTTGAAGAGTCAAGTTATCTTGGTTTAAGAGTTGTGAGCCCATTTGCGCCTTCTCGGTTTATCTTGGATTATAAGAACTTCTATGCCAAGTAGTAGGTGTTTTCATGAAACACATGAGTTAGATGGTGTATGGGAGAGCCAATAGATATTTGCCAAGCCCTCACAGTGTTTGAAGAGTCAAGTTATCTTGGTTTAAGAGTTGTGAGCCTCATTTGCGCCTTCTCGGTTTATCTTGGATTATAAGAACTTCAAGGCCAAGTGGTAGGTGTTTTCATGAAACACATGAGTTAGATGGTGTATGGGAGAGCCAATAGATGTTTGCCAAGCCCTCACAGTGTTTGGAAGAGTCAAGTTATATTGGTTTAAGAGTTGTATGCTCATTTGCGCCTTCTCGGTTTATCTTGGATTATAAGAACTTCAAGGCCAAGTGGTAGGTGTTTTCATGAAACACATGAGTTAGATGGTGTATGGGAGAGCCAATAGATGTTTGCCAAGCCCTCACAGTGTTTGAAGAGTCAAGTTATCTTGGTTTAAGAGTTGTGAGCCCATTTGCGCCTTCTCGGTTTATCTTGGATTATAAGAACTTCAAGGCCAAGTGGTAGGTGTTTTCATGAAACACATGAGTTAGATGGTGTATGGGAGAGCCAATAGATGTTTGCCAAGCCCTCAAAGTGTTTGGAAGAGTCAAGTTATATTGGTTTAAGAGTTGTATGCTCATTTGCGCCTTCTCGGTTTATCTTGGATTATAAGAACTTCAAGGCCAAGTGGTAGGTGTTTTCATGAAACACATGAGTTAGATGGTGTATGGGAGAGCCAATAGATGTTTGCCAAGCCCTCACAGTGTTTGGAAGAGTCAAGTTATATTGGTTTAAGAGTTGTGAGCCCATTTGCGCCTTCTCGGTTTATCTTGGATTATAAGAACTTCAAGGCCAAGTGGTAGGTGTTTTCATGAAACACATGAGTTAGATGGTGTATGGGAGAGCCAATAGATGTTTGCCAAGCCCTCACACAATTTGAAGAGTCAAGTTATCTTGGTTTAAGAGTTGTGAGCCCATTTGCGCCTTCTCGGTTTATCTTGGATTATAAGAACTTCAAGGCCAAGTGGTAGGTGTTTTCATGAAACACATGAGTTAGATGGTGTATGGGAGAGCCAATAGATGTTTGCCAAGCCCTCACAGTGTTTGAAGAGTCAAGTTATCTTGAATTAAGAGTTGTGAGCCCATTTGCGCCTTCTCGGTTTATCTTGGATTATAAGAACTTCAAGGCCAAGTGGTAGGTGTTTTCATGAAACACATGAGTTAGATGGTGTATGGGAGAGCCAATAGATGTTTGCCAAGCCCTCACAGTGTTTGGAAGAGTCAAGTTATCTTGGTTTAAGAGTTGTATGCCCATTTGCGCCTTCTCGGTTTATCTTGGATTATAAGAACTTCAAGGCCAAGTGGTAGGTGTTTTCATGAAACACATGAGTTAGATGGTGTATGGGAGAGCCAATAGATGTTTGCCAAGCCCTCACAGTGTTTGGAAGAGTCAAGTTATATTGGTTTATGAGTTGTGAGCCCATTTGCGCCTTCTCGGTTTATCTTGGATTATAAGAACTTCTAGGCCAAGTGGTAGGTGTTTTCATGAAACACATGAGTTAGATGGTGTATGGGAGAGCCAATAGATGTTTGCCAAGCCCTCACAGTGTTTGGAAGAGTCAAGTTATATTGGTTTAAGAGTTGTATGCTCATTTGCGCCTTCTCGGTTTATCTTGGATTATAAGAACTTCAAGGCCAAGTGGTAGGTGTTTTCATGAAACACATGAGTTAGATGGTGTATGGGAGAGCCAATAGATGTTTGCCAAGCCCTCACAGTGTTTGAAGAGTCAAGTTATCTTGGTTTAAGAGTTGTGAGCCCATTTGCGCCTTCTCGGTTTATCTTGGATTATAAGAACTTCTAGGCCAAGTGGTAGGTGTTTTCATGAAACACATGAGTTAGATGGTGTATGGGAGAGCCAATAGATGTTTGCCAAGCCCTCACAGTGTTTGAAGAGTCAAGTTATCTTGGTTTAAGAGTTGTGAGCCCATTTGCGCCTTCTCGGTTTATCTTGGATTATAAGAACTTCAAGGCCAAGTGGTAGGTGTTTTCATGAAACACATGAGTTAGATGGTGTATGGGAGAGCCAATAGATGTTTGCCAAGCCCTCACAGTGTTTGGAAGAGTCAAGTTATATTGGTTTAAGAGTTGTGAGCCCATTTGCGCCTTCTCGGTTTATCTTGGATTATAAGAACTTCTATTCCAAGTAGTAGGTGTTTTCATGAAACACATGAGTTAGATGGTGTATGGAAGAGCCAATAGATGTTTGCCAAGCCCTCACAGTGTTTGAAAAGTCAAGTTATCTTGGTTTAAGAGTTGTGAGCCCATTTGCTCCTTCTCGGTTTATCTTCGATTATAAGAACTTCAAGGCCAAGTGGTAGGTGTTTTCATGAAACACATGAGTTAGATGGTGTATGGGAGAGCCAATAGATGTTTGCCAAGCCCTCACAGTGTTTGAAGAGTCAAGTTATCTTGGTTTAAGAGTTGTGAGCCCATTTGCGCCTTCTCGGTTTATCTTGGATTATAAGAACTTCTAGGCCAAGTGGTAGGTGTTTTCATGAAACACATGAGTTAGATGGTGTATGGGAGAGCCAATAGATGTTTGCCAAGCCCTCACAGTGTTTGGAAGAGTCAAGTTATATTGGTTTAAGAGTTGTATGCTCATTTGCGCCTTCTCGGTTTATCTTGGATTATAAGAACTTCTAGGCCAAGTGGTAGGTGTTTTCATGAAACACATGAGTTATATGGTGTATGGGAGAGCCAATAGATGTTTGCCAAGCCCTCACACAGTTTGAAGAGTCAAGTTATCTTGGTTTAAGAGTTGTGAGCCCATTTGCGCCTTCTCGGTTTATCTTGGATTATAAGAACTTCTATGCCAAGTAGTAGGTGTTTTCATGAAACACATGAGTTAGATGGTGTATGGGAGAGCCAATAGATATTTGCCAAGCCCTCACAGTGTTTGAAGAGTCAAGTTATCTTGGTTTAAGAGTTGTATGCTCATTTGCGCCTTCTTGGTTTGTCTAGGATTATAAGAACTTCAAGGCCAAGTGGTAGGTGTTTTCATGAAACACATGAGTTAGATGGTGTATGGGAGAGCCAATAGATGTTTGCCAAGCCCTCACAGTGTTTGGAAGAGTCAAGTTATATTGGTTTAAGAGTTGTATGCTCATTTGCGCCTTCTCGGTTTATCTTGGATTATAAGAACTTCAAGGCCAAGTGGTAGGTGTTTTCATGAAACACATGAGTTAGATGGTGTATGGGAGAGCCAATAGATGTTTGCCAAGCCCTCACACAGTTTGAAGAGTCAAGTTATCTTGGTTTAAGAGTTGTGAGCCCATTTGCGCCTTCTCGGTTTATCTTGGATTATAAGAACTTCTAGGCCAAGTGGTAGGTGTTTTCATGAAACACATGAGTTAGATGGTGTATGGGAGAGCCAATAGATGTTTGCCAAGCCCTCAAAGTGTTTGGAAGAGTCAAGTTATATTGGTTTAAGAGTTGTATGCTCATTTGCGCCTTCTCGGTTTATCTTGGATTATAAGAACTTCAAGGCCAAGTGGTAGGTGTTTTCATGAAACACATGAGTTAGATGGTGTATGGGAGAGCCAATAGATGTTTGCCAAGCCCTCACAGTGTTTGGAAGAGTCAAGTTATATTGGTTTAAGAGTTGTGAGCCCATTTGCGCCTTCTCGGTTTATCTTGGATTATAAGAACTTCAAGGCCAAGTGGTAGGTGTTTTCATGAAACACATGAGTTAGATGGTGTATGGGAGAGCCAATAGATGTTTGCCAAGCCCTCACACAGTTTGAAGAGTCAAGTTATCTTGGTTTAAGAGTTGTGAGCCCATTTGCGCCTTCTCGGTTTATCTTGGATTATAAGAACTTCAAGGCCAAGTGGTAGGTGTTTTCATGAAACACATGAGTTAGATGGTGTATGGGAGAGCCAATAGATGTTTGCCAAGCCCTCACAGTGTTTGAAGACACAAGTTATCTTGGTTTAAGAGTTGTGAGCCCATTTGCGCCTTCTCGGTTTATCTTGGATTATAAGAACTTCAAGGCCAAGTGGTAGGTGTTTTCATGAAACACATGAGTTAGATGGTGTATGGGAGAGCCAATAGATGTTTGCCAAGCCCTCACAGTGTTTGAAGAGTCAAGTTATCTTGGTTTAAGAGTTGTGAGCCCATTTGCGCCTTCTCGGTTTATCTTGGATTATAAGAACTTCAAGGCCAAGTGGTAGGTGTTTTCATGAAACACATGAGTTAGATGGTGTATGGGAGAGCCAATAGATGTTTGCCAAGCCCTCACAGTGTTTGGAAGAGTCAAGTTATATTGGTTTAAGAGTTGTGAGCCCATTTGCGCCTTCTCGGTTTATCTTGGATTATAAGAACTTCTAGGCCAAGTGGTAGGTGTTTTCATGAAACACATGAGTTAGATGGTGTATGGGAGAGCCAATAGATGTTTGCCAAGCCCTCACAGTGTTTGGAAGAGTCAAGTTATCTTGGTTTAAGAGTTGTGAGCTCATTTGCGCCTTCTCGGTTTATCTTGGATTATAAGAACTTCAAGGCCAAGTGGTAGGTGTTTTCATGAAACACATGAGTTAGATGGTGTATGGGAGAGCCAATAGATGTTTGCCAAGCCCTCACAGTGTTTGAAGAGTCAAGTTATCTTGGTTTAAGAGTTGTGAGCCCATTTGCGCCTTCTCGGTTTATCTTGGATTATAAGAACTTCTATTCCAAGTGGTAGGTGTTTTCATGAAACACATGAGTTAGATGGTGTATGGGAGAGCCAATAGATGTTTGCCAAGCCCTCACAGTGTTTGGAAGAGTCAAGTTATATTGGTTTAAGAGTTGTATGCTCATTTGCGCCTTCTCGGTTTATCTTGGATTATAAGAACTTCAAGGCCAAGTGGTAGGTGTTTTCATGAAACACATGAGTTAGATGGTGTATGGGAGAGCCAATAGATGTTTGCCAAGCCCTCACAGTGTTTGGAAGAGTCAAGTTATATTGGTTTAAGAGTTGTGAGCCCATTTGCGCCTTCTCGGTTTATCTTGGATTATAAGAACTTCTAGGCCAAGTGGTAGGTGTTTTCATGAAACACATGAGTTAGATGGTGTATGGGAGAGCCAATAGATGTTTGCCAAGCCCTCACACAGTTTGAAGAGTCAAGTTATCTTGGTTTAAGAGTTGTGAGCCCATTTGCGCCTTCTCGGTTTATCTTGGATTATAAGAACTTCTATTCCAAGTAGTAGGTGTTTTCATGAAACACATGAGTTAGATGGTGTATGGGAGAGCCAATAGATGTTTGCCAAGCCCTCACACAGTTTGAAGAGTCAAGTTATCTTGGTTTAAGAGTTGTGAGCCCATTTGCGCCTTCTCGGTTTATCTTGGATTATAAGAACTTCAAGGCCAAGTGGTAGGTGTTTTCATGAAACACATGAGTTAGATGGTGTATGGGAGAGCCAATAGATGTTTGCCAAGCCCTCACAGTGTTTGGAAGAGTCAAGTTATATTGGTTTAAGAGTTGTGAGCCCATTTGCGCCTTCTCGGTTTATCTTGGATTATAAGAACTTCAAGGCCAAGTGGTAGGTGTTTTCATGAAACACATGAGTTAGATGGTGTATGGGAGAGCCAATAGATGTTTGCCAAGCCCTCACAGTGTTTGAAGAGTCAAGTTATCCTGGTTTAAGAGTTGTCAGCCCATTTGCGCCTTCTCGGTTTATCTTGGATTATAAGAACTTCAAGGCCATGTGGTAGGTGTTTTCATGAAACACATGAGTTAGATGATGTATGGGAGAGCCAATAGATATTTGCCAAGCCCTCACAGTGTTTGAAGAGTCAAGTTATCTTGAATTAAGAGTTGTGAGCCCATTTGCGCCTTCTCGGTTTATCTTGGATTATAAGAACTTCAAGGCCAAGTGGTAGGTGTTTTCATGAAACACATGAGTTAGATGGTGTATGGGAGAGCCAATAGATGTTTGCCAAGCCCTCACAGTGTTTGGAAGAGTCAAGTTATATTGGTTTAAGAGTTGTATGCTCATTTGCGCCTTCTCGGTTTATCTTGGATTATAAGAACTTCAAGGCCAAGTGGTAGGTGTTTTCATGAAACACATGAGTTAGATGGTGTATGGGAGAGCCAATAGATGTTTGCCAAGCCCTCACACAGTTTGAAGAGTCAAGTTATCTTGAATTAAGAGTTGTGAGCCCATTTGCGCCTTCTCGGTTTATCTTGGATTATAAGAACTTCTAGGCCAAGTGGTAGGTGTTTTCATGAAACACATGAGTTAGATGGTGTATGGGAGAGCCAATAGATGTTTGCCAAGCCCTCACAGTGTTTGAAGAGTCAAGTTATCCTGGTTTAAGAGTTGTCAGCCCATTTGCGCCTTCTCGGTTTATCTTGGATTATAAGAACTTCAAGGCCATGTGGTAGGTGTTTTCATGAAACACATGAGTTAGATGATGTATGGGAGAGCCAATAGATATTTGCCAAGCCCTCACAGTGTTTGGAAGAGTCAAGTTATATTGGTTTAAGAGTTGTATGCTCATTTGCGCCTTCTCGGTTTATCTTGGATTATAAGAACTTCAAGGCCAAGTGGTAGGTGTTTTCATGAAACACATGAGTTAGATGGTGTATGGGAGAGCCAATAGATGTTTGCCAAGCCCTCACAGTGTTTGGAAGAGTCAAGTTATATTGGTTTAAGAGTTGTATGCTCATTTGCGCCTTCTCGGTTTATCTTGGATTATAAGAACTTCAAGGCCAAGTGGTAGGTGTTTTCATGAAACACATGAGTTAGATGGTGTATGGGAGAGCCAATAGATGTTTGCCAAGCCCTCACACAGTTTGAAGAGTCAAGTTATCTTGGTTTAAGAGTTGTGAGCCCATTTGCGCCTTCTCGGTTTATCTTGGATTATAAGAACTTCTAGGCCAAGTATTAGGTGTTTTCATGAAACACATGAGTTAGATGGTGTATGGGAGAGCCAATAGATGTTTGCCAAGCCCTCACAGTGTTTGAAGACTCAAGTTATCTTGGTTTAAGAGTTGTGAGCCCATTTGCGCCTTCTCGGTTTATCTTGGATTATAAGAACTTCAAGGCCAAGTGGTAGGTGTTTTCATGAAACACATGAGTTAGATGGTGTATGGGAGAGCCAATAGATGTTTGCCAAGCCCTCACAGTGTTTGAAAGAGTCAAGTTATATTGGTTTAAGAGTTGTATGCTCATTTGCGCCTTCTCGGTTTATCTTGGATTATAAGAACTTCAAGGCCAAGTGGTAGGTGTTTTCATGAAACACATGAGTTAGATGGTGTATGGGAGAGCCAATAGATGTTTGCCAAGCCCTCACAGTGTTTGGAAGAGTCAAGTTATATTGGTTGTAGAGTTGTGAGCCCATTTGCGCCTTCTCGGTTTATCTTGGATTATAAGAACTTCAAGGCCAAGTGGTAGGTGTTTTCATGAAACACATGAGTTAGATGGTGTATGGGAGAGCCAATAGATGTTTGCCAAGCCCTCACAGTGTTTGAAGAGTCAAGTTATCTTGAATTAAGAGTTGTGAGCCCATTTGCGCCTTCTCGGTTTATCTTGGATTATAAGAACTTCAAGGCCAAGTGGTAGGTGTTTTCATGAAACACATGAGTTAGATGGTGTATGGGAGAGCCAATAGATGTTTGCCAAGCCCTCACAGTGTTTGGAAGAGTCAAGTTATATTGGTTTAAGAGTTGTATGCTCATTTGCGCCTTCTCGGTTTATCTTGGATTATAAGAACTTCAAGGCCAAGTGGTAGGTGTTTTCATGAAACACATGAGTTAGATGGTGTATGGGAGAGCCAATAGATGTTTGCCAAGCCCTCACAGTGTTTGGAAGAGTCAAGTTATCTTGGTTTAAGAGTTGTGAGCCCATTTGCGCCTTCTCGGTTTATCTTGGATTATAAGAACTTCTAGGCCAAGTGGTAGGTGTTTTCATGAAACACATGAGTTAGATGGTGTATGGGAGAGCCAATAGATGTTTGCCAAGCCCTCACAGTGTTTGAAGAGTCAAGTTATCTTGGTTTAAGAGTTGTGAGCCCATTTGCGCCTTCTCGGTTTATCTTGGATTATAAGAACTTCAAGGCCAAGTGGTAGGTGTTTTCATGAAACACATGAGTTAGATGGTGTATGGGAGAGCCAATAGATGTTTGCCAAGCCCTCACAGTGTTTGGAAGAGTCAAGTTATATTGGTTTAAGAGTTGTATGCTCATTTGCGCCTTCTCGGTTTATCTTGGATTATAAGAACTTCAAGGCCAAGTGGTAGGTGTTTTCATGAAACACATGAGTTAGATGGTGTATGGGAGAGCCAATAGATGTTTGCCAAGCCCTCACACAGTTTGAAGAGTCAAGTTATATTGGTTTAAGAGTTGTATGCTCATTTGCGCCTTCTCGGTTTATCTTGGATTATAAGAACTTCAAGGCCAAGTGGTAGGTGTTTTCATGAAACACATGAGTTAGATGGTGTATGGGAGAGCCAATAGATGTTTGCCAAGCCCTCACATTGTTTGAAGAGTCAAGTTATCTTGGTTTAAGAGTTGTGAGCCCATTTGCGCCTTCTCGGTTTATCTTGGATTATAAGAACTTCTAGGCCAAGTGGTAGGTGTTTTCATGAAACACATGAGTTAGATGGTGTATGGGAGAGCCAATAGATGTTTGCCAAGCCCTCACAGTGTTTGGAAGATACAAGTTATCTTGGTTTAAGAGTTGTGAGCCCATTTGCGCCTTCTCGGTTTATCTTGGATTATAAGAACTTCAAGGCCAAGTGGTAGGTGTTTTCATGAAACACATGAGTTAGATGGTGTATGGGAGAGCCAATAGATGTTTGCCAAGCCCTCACAGTGTTTGGGAGTGTCAAGTTATATTGGTTTAAGAGTTGTATGCTCATTTGCGCCTTCTCGGTTTATCTTGGATTATAAGAACTTCTAGGCCAAGTGGTAGGTGTTTTCATGAAACACATGAGTTAGATGGTGTATGGGAGAGCCAATAGATGTTTGCCAAGCCCTCACAGTGTTTGAAGAGTCAAGTTATCTTGGTTTAAGAGTTGTGAGCCCATTTGCGCCTTCTCGGTTTATCTTGGATTATAAGAACTTCAAGGCCAAGTGGTAGGTGTTTTCATGAAACACATGAGTTAGATGGTGTATGGGAGAGCCAATAGATGTTTGCCAAGCCCTCACAGTGTTTGGAAGAGTCAAGTTATATTGGTTTAAGAGTTGTATGCTCATTTGCGCCTTCTCGGTTTATCTTGGATTATAAGAACTTCAAGGCCAAGTGGTAGGTGTTTTCATGAAACACATGAGTTAGATGGTGTATGGGAGAGCCAATAGATGTTTGCCAAGCCCTCACACAGTTTGAAGAGTCAAGTTATCTTGGTTTAAGAGTTGTGAGCTCATTTGCGCCTTCTCGGTTTATCTTGGATTATAAGAACTTCTAGGCCAAGTGGTAGGTGTTTTCATGAAACACATGAGTTAGATGGTGTATGGGAGAGCCAATAGATGTTTGCCAAGCCCTCACAGTGTTTGAAGATTCAAGTTATCTTGGTTTAAGAGTTGTGAGCCTCATTTGCGCCTTCTCGGTTTATCTTGGATTATAAGAACTTCAAGGCCAAGTGGTAGGTGTTTTCATGAAACACATGAGTTAGATGGTGTATGGGAGAGCCAATAGATGTTTGCCAAGCCCTCACAGTGTTTGGAAGAGTCAAGTTATATTGGTTTAAGAGTTGTATGCTCATTTGCGCCTTCTCGGTTTATCTTGGATTATAAGAACTTCTAGGCCAAGTGGTAGGTGTTTTCATGAAACACATGAGTTATATGGTGTATGGGAGAGCCAATAGATGTTTGCCAAGCCCTCACACAGTTTGAAGAGTCAAGTTATCTTGGTTTAAGAGTTGTGAGCCCATTTGCGCCTTCTCGGTTTATCTTGGATTATAAGAACTTCTAGGCCAAGTATTACGTGTTTTCATGAATCACATGAGTAAGATGGTGTTTGGGAGAGCCAATAGATGTTTGCCAAGCCCTCACAGTGTTTGAAGACACAAGTTATCTTGGTTTCAGAGTTGTGAGCCCATTTGCGCCTTCTCGGTTTATCTTGGATTATAAGAACTTCAAGGCCAAGTGGTAGGTGTTTTCATGAAACACATGAGTTAGATGGTGTATGGGAGAGCCAATAGATGTTTGCCAAGCCCTCACAGTGTTTGGAAGAGTCAAGTTATATTGGTTTAAGAGTTGTATGCTCATTTGCGCCTTCTCGGTTTATCTTGGATTATAAGAACTTCAAGGCCAAGTGGTAGGTGTTTTCATGAAACACATGAGTTAGATGGTGTATGGGAGAGCCAATAGATGTTTGCCAAGCCCTCACAGTGTTTGAAGAGTCAAGTTATCTTGGTTTAAGAGTTGTGAGCCCATTTGCGCCTTCTCGGTTTATCTTGGATTATAAGAACTTCTAGGCCAAGTGGTAGGTGTTTTCATGAAACACATGAGTTAGATGGTGTATGGGAGAGCCAATAGATGTTTGCCAAGCCCTCACAGTGTTTGGAAGAGTCAAGTTATCTTGGTTTAAGAGTTGTGAGCCCATTTGCGCCTTCTCGGTTTATCTTGGATTATAAGAACTTCAAGGCCAAGTGGTAGGTGTTTTCATGAAACACATGAGTTAGATGGTGTATGGGAGAGCCAATAGATGTTTGCCAAGCCCTCACAGTGTTTGGAAGAGTCAAGTTATATTGGTTTAAGAGTTGTATGCTCATTTGCGCCTTCTCGGTTTATCTTGGATTATAAGAACTTCAAGGCCAAGTGGTAGGTGTTTTCATGAAACACATGAGTTAGATGGTGTATGGGAGAGCCAATAGATGTTTGCCAAGCCCTCACACAGTTTGAAGAGTCAAGTTATCTTGGTTTAAGAGTTGTGAGCCCATTTGCGCCTTCTCGGTTTATCTTGGATTATAAGAACTTCAAGGCCAAGTGGTAGGTGTTTTCATGAAACACATGAGTTAGATGGTGTATGGGAGAGCCAATAGATGTTTGCCAAGCCCTCACAGTGTTTGAAGAGTCAAGTTATCTTGGTTTAAGAGTTGTGAGCCCATTTGCGCCTTCTCGGTTTATCTTGGATTATAAGAACTTCAAGGCCAAGTGGTAGGTGTTTTCATGAAACACATGAGTTAGATGGTGTATGGGAGAGCCAATAGATGTTTGCCAAGCCCTCACAGTGTTTGGAAGAGTCAAGTTATATTGGTTTAAGAGTTGTATGCTCATTTGCGCCTTCTCGGTTTATCTTGGATTATAAGAACTTCAAGGCCAAGTGGTAGGTGTTTTCATGAAACACATGAGTTAGATGGTGTATGGGAGAGCCAATAGATGTTTGCCAAGCCCTCACAGTGTTTGAAGAGTCAAGTTATCTTGAATTAAGAGTTGTGAGCCCATTTGCGCCTTCTCGGTTTATCTTGGATTATAAGAACTTCAAGGCCAAGTGGTAGGTGTTTTCATGAAACACATGAGTTAGATGGTGTATGGGAGAGCCAATAGATGTTTGCCAAGCCCTCACAGTGTTTGGAAGAGTCAAGTTATATTGGTTTAAGAGTTGTATGCTCATTTGCGCCTTCTCGGTTTATCTTGGATTATAAGAACTTCTAGGCCAAGTGGTAGGTGTTTTCATGAAACACATGAGTTAGATGGTGTATGGGAGAGCCAATAGATGTTTGCCAAGCCCTCACAGTGTTTGAAGAGTCAAGTTATCTTGAATTAAGAGTTGTGAGCCCATTTTTGCCTTCTCGGTTTATCTTGGATTATAAGAACTTCAAGGCCAAGTGGTAGGTGTTTTCATGAAACACATGAGTTAGATGGTGTATGGGAGAGCCAATAGATGTTTGCCAAGCCCTCACAGTGTTTGGAAGAGTCAAGTTATATTGGTTTAAGAGTTGTATGCTCATTTGCGCCTTCTCGGTTTATCTTGGATTATAAGAACTTCAAGGCCAAGTGGTAGGTGTTTTCATGAAACACATGAGTTAGATGGTGTATGGGAGAGCCAATAGATGTTTGCCAAGCCCTCACAGTGTTTGAAGAGTCAAGTTATCTTGGTTTAAGAGTTGTGAGCCCATTTGCGCCTTCTCGGTTTATCTTGGATTATAAGAACTTCTAGGCCAAGTGGAAGGTGTTTTCATGAAACACATGAGTTAGATGGTGTATGGGAGAGCCAATAGATGTTTGCCAAGCCCTCACAGTGTTTGAAGAGTCAAGTTATCTTGAATTAAGAGTTGTGAGCCCATTTGCGCCTTCTCGGTTTATCTTGGATTATAAGAACTTCAAGGCCAAGTGGTAGGTGTTTTCATGAAACACATGAGTTAGATGGTGTATGGGAGAGCCAATAGATGTTTGCCAAGCCCTCACAGTGTTTGGAAGAGTCAAGTTATATTGGTTTAAGAGTTGTATGCTCATTTGCGCCTTCTCGGTTTATCTTGGATTATAAGAACTTCAAGGCCAAGTGGTAGGTGTTTTCATGAAACACATGAGTTAGATGGTGTATGGGAGAGCCAATAGATGTTTGCCAAGCCCTCACAGTGTTTGAAGAGTCAAGTTATCTTGGTTTAAGAGTTGTGAGCCCATTTGCGCCTTCTCGGTTTATCTTGGATTATAAGAACTTCTAGGCCAAGTGGAAGGTGTTTTCATGAAACACATGAGTTAGATGGTGTATGGGAGAGCCAATAGATGTTTGCCAAGCCCTCACAGTGTTTGAAGAGTCAAGTTATCTTGAATTTAGAGTTGTGAGCCCATTTGCGCCTTCTCGGTTTATCTTGGATTATAAGAACTTCAAGGCCAAGTGGTAGGTGTTTTCATGAAACACATGAGTTAGATGGTGTATGGGAGAGCCAATAGATGTTTGCCAAGCCCTCACAGTGTTTGGAAGAGTCAAGTTATATTGGTTTAAGAGTTGTATGCTCATTTGCGCCTTCTCGGTTTATCTTGGATTATAAGAACTTCAAGGCCAAGTGGTAGGTGTTTTCATGAAACACATGAGTTAGATGGTGTATGGGAGAGCCAATAGATGTTTGCCAAGCCCTCACACAGTTTGAAGAGTCAAGTTATCTTGGTTTAAGAGTTGTGAGCCCATTTGCGCCTTCTCGGTTTATCTTGGATTATAAGAACTTCTAGGCCAAGTGGTAGGTGTTTTCATGAAACACATGAGTTAGATGGTGTATGGGAGAGCCAATAGATGTTTGCCAAGCCCTCACAGTGTTTGAAGAGTCAAGTTATCTTGTTTTAAGAGTTGTGAGCCCATTTGCGCCTTCTCGGTTTATCTTGGATTATAAGAACTTCAAGGCCAAGTGGTAGGTGTTTTCATGAAACACATGAGTTAGATGGTGTATGGGAGAGCCAATAGATGTTTGCCAAGCCCTCACAGTGTTTGGAGGAGTCAAGTTATATTGGTTTAAGAGTTGTATGCTCATTTGCGCCTTCTCGGTTTATCTTGGATTATAAGAACTTCAAGGCCAAGTGGTAGGTGTTTTCATGAAACACATGAGTTAGATGGTGTATGGGAGAGCCAATAGATGTTTGCCAAGCCCTCACAGTGTTTGAAGAGTCAAGTTATCTTGGTTTAAGAGTTGTGAGCCCATTTGCGCCTTCTCGGTTTATCTTGGATTATAAGAACTTCAAGGCCAAGTGGTAGGTGTTTTCATGAAACACATGAGTTAGATGGTGTATGGGAGAGCCAATAGATGTTTGCCAAGCCCTCACAGTGTTTGGAAGAGTCAAGTTATATTGGTTTAAGAGTTGTATGCTCATTTGCGCCTTCTCGGTTTATCTTGGATTATAAGAACTTCAAGGCCAAGTGGTAGGTGTTTTCATGAAACACATGAGTTAGATGGTGTATGGGAGAGCCAATAGATGTTTGCCAAGCCCTCACACAGTTTGAAGAGTCAAGTTATCTTGGTTTAAGAGTTGTGAGCCCATTTGCGCCTTCTCGGTTTATCTTGGATTATAAGAACTTCAAGGCCAAGTGGTAGGTGTTTTCATGAAACACATGAGTTAGATGGTGTATGGGAGAGCCAAAAGATGTTTGCCAAGTCCTCACAGTGTTTGAAGAGTCAAGTTATCTTGAATTAAGAGTTGTGAGCCCATTTGCGCCTTCTCGGTTTATATTGGATTATAAGAACTTCAAGGCCAAGTGGTAGGTGTTTTCATGAAACACTTGAGTGAGATGGTGTATGGGAGAGCTAATAGATGTTTGCCAAGCCCTCACAGTGTTTGGAAGAGTCAAGTTATATTGGTTTAAGAGTTGTATGCTCATTTGCGCCTTCTCGGTTTATCTTGGATTATAAGAACTTCAAGGCCAAGTGGTAGGTGTTTTCATGAAACACATGAGTTAGATGGTGTATGGGAGAGCCAATAGATGTTTGCCAAGCCCTCACAGTGTTTGGAAGAGTCAAGTTATCTTGGTTTAAGAGTTGTGAGCCCATTTGCGCCTTCTCGGTTTATCTTGGATTATAAGAACTTCTAGGCCAAGTGGTAGGTGTTTTCATGAAACACATGAGTTAGATGGTGTATGGGAGAGCCAATAGATGTTTGCCAAGCCCTCACAGTGTTTGAAGAGTCAAGTTATCTTGAATTAAGAGTTGTGAGCCCATTTGCGCCTTCTCGGTTTATCTTGGATTATAAGAACTTCAAGGCCAAGTGGTAGGTGTTTTCATGAAACACATGAGTTAGATGGTGTATGGGAGAGCCAATAGATGTTTGCCAAGCCGTCACAGTGTTTGTGACAGTCAAGTTATATTGGTTTAAGAGTTGTATGCTCATTTGCGCCTTCTCGGTTTATCTTGGATTATAAGAACTTCTAGGCCAAGTGGTAGGTGTTTTCATGAAACACATGAGTTAGATGGTGTATGGGAGAGCCAATAGATGTTTGCCAAGCCCTCACAGTGTTTGAAGAGTCAAGTTATCTTGGTTTAAGAGTTGTGAGCCCATTTGCGCCTTCTCGGTTTATCTTGGATTATAAGAACTTCAAGGCCATGTGGTAGGTGTTTTCATGAAACACATGAGTTAGATGATGTATGGGAGAGCCAATAGATATTTGCCAAGCCCTCACAGTGTTTGAAGAGTCAAGTTATCTTGGTTTAAGAGTTGTGAGCCCATTTGCGCCTTCTCGGTTTATCTTGGATTATAAGAACTTCTAGGCCAAGTGGTAGGTGTTTTCATGAAACACATGAGTTAGATGGTGTATGGGAGAGCCAATAGATGTTTGCCAAGCCCTCACAGTGTTTGGAAGAGTCAAGTTATATTGGTTTAAGAGTTGTGAGCTCATTTGCGCCTTCTCGGTTTATCTTGGATTATAAGAACTTCAAGGCCAAGTGGTAGGTGTTTTCATGAAACACATGAGTTAGATGGTGTATGGGAGAGCCAATAGATGTTTGCCAAGCCCTCACAGTGTTTGGATGAGTCAAGTTATATTGGTTTAAAAGTTGTGAGCCCATTTGCGCCTTCTCGGTTTATCTTGGATTATAAGAACTTCTAGGCCAAGTATTACGTGTTTTCATGAATCACATGAGTAAGATTGTGTTTGGGAGAGCCAATAGATGTTTGCCAAGCCCTCACAGTGTTTGGAAGAGTCAAGTTATCTTGGTTTAAGAGTTGTGAGCCCATTTGCGCCTTCTCGGTTTATCTTGGATTATAAGAACTTCAAGGCCAAGTGGTAGGTGTTTTCATGAAACACATGAGTTAGATGGTGTATGGGAGAGCCAATAGATGTTTGCCAAGCCCTCACAGTGTTTGGAAGAGTCAAGTTATATTGGTTTAAGAGTTGTATGCTCATTTGCGCCTTCTCGGTTTATCTTGGATTATAAGAACTTCAAGGCCAAGTGGTAGGTGTTTTCATGAAACACATGAGTTAGATGGTGTATGGGAGAGCCAATAGATGTTTGCCAAGCCCTCACACAGTTTGAAGAGTCAAGTTATCTTGGTTTAAGAGTTGTGAGCCCATTTGCGCCTTCTCGGTTTATCTTGGATTATAAGAACTTCTAGGCCAAGTGGTAGGTGTTTTCATGAAACACATGAGTTAGATGGTGTATGGGAGAGCCAATAGATGTTTGCCAAGCCCTCACAGTGTTTGAAGAGTCAAGTTATCTTGGTTTAAGAGTTGTGAGCCCATTTGCGCCTTCTCGGTTTATCTTGGATTATAAGAACTTCAAGGCCAAGTGGTAGGTGTTTTCATGAAACACATGAGTTAGATGGTGTATGGGAGAGCCAATAGATGTTTGCCAAGCCCTCACAGTGTTTGGAAGAGTCAAGTTATATTGGTTTAAGAGTTGTATGCTCATTTGCGCCTTCTCGGTTTATCTTGGATTATAAGAACTTCAAGGCCAAGTGGTAGGTGTTTTCATGAAACACATGAGTTAGATGGTGTATGGGAGAGCCAATAGATGTTTGCCAAGCCCTCACACAGTTTGAAGAGTCAAGTTATCTTGGTTTAAGAGTTGTGAGCCCATTTGCGCCTTCTCGGTTTATCTTGGATTATAAGAACTTCAAGGCCAAGTGGTAGGTGTTTTCATGAAACACATGAGTTAGATGGTGTATGGGAGAGCCAATAGATGTTTGCCAAGCCCTCACAGTGTTTGGAAGAGACAAGTTATCTTGGTTTAAGAGTTGTGAGCCCATTTGCGCCTTCTCGGTTTATCTTGGATTATAAGAACTTCAAGGCCAAGTGGTAGGTGTTTTCATGAAACACATGAGTTAGATGGTGTATGGGAGAGCCAATAGATGTTTGCCAAGCCCTCACAGTGTTTGCAGGAGTCAAGTTATATTGGTTTAAGAGTTGTATGCTCATTTGCGCCTTCTCGGTTTATCTTGGATTATAAGAACTTCTAGGCCAAGTGGTAGGTGTTTTCATGAAACACATGAGTTAGATGGTGTATGGGAGAGCCAATAGATGTTTGCCAAGCCCTCACAGTGTTTGAAGAGTCAAGTTATCTTGGTTTAAGAGTTGTGAGCCCATTTGCGCCTTCTCGGTTTATCTTGGATTATAAGAACTTCTAGGCCAAGTGGAAGGTGTTTTCATGAAACACATGAGTTAGATGGTGTATGGGAGAGCCAATAGATGTTTGCCAAGCCCTCACAGTGTTTGAAGAGTCAAGTTATCTTGAATTAAGAGTTGTGAGCCCATTTGCGCCTTCTCGGTTTATCTTGGATTATAAGAACTTCAAGGCCAAGTGGTAGGTGTTTTCATGAAACACATGAGTTAGATGGTGTATGGGAGAGCCAATAGATGTTTGCCAAGCCCTCACAGTGTTTGGAAGAGTCAAGTTATATTGGTTTAAGAGTTGTATGCTCATTTGCGCCTTCTCGGTTTATCTTGGATTATAAGAACTTCAAGGCCAAGTGGTAGGTGTTTTCATGAAACACATGAGTTAGATGGTGTATGGGAGAGCCAATAGATGTTTGCCAAGCCCTCACAGTGTTTGAAGAGTCAAGTTATCTTGGTTTAAGAGTTGTGAGCCCATTTGCGCCTTCTCGGTTTATCTTGGATTATAAGAACTTCTATTCCAAGTGGTAGGTGTTTTCATGAAACACATGAGTTAGATGGTGTATGGGAGAGCCAATAGATGTTTGCCAAGCCCTCACAGTGTTTGGAAGACACAAGTTATCTTAGTTTAAGAGTTGTGAGCCCATTTGCGCCTTCTCGGTTTATCTTGGATTATAAGAACTTCAAGGCCAAGTGGTAGGTGTTTTCATGAAACACATGAGTTAGATGGTGTATGGGAGAGCCAATAGATGTTTGCCAAGCCCTCACAGTGTTTGGAAGAGTCAAGTTATATTGGTTTAAGAGTTGTATGCTCATTTGCGCCTTCTCGGTTTATCTTGGATTATAAGAACTTCTAGGCCAAGTGGTAGGTGTTTTCATGAAACACATGAGTTATATGGTGTATGGGAGAGCCAATAGATGTTTGCCAAGCCCTCACAGTGTTTGGAAGAGTCAAGTTATCTTGGTTTAAGAGTTGTGAGCCCATTTGCGCCTTCTCGGTTTATCTTGGATTATAAGAACTTCTATGCCAAGTAGTAGGTGTTTTCATGAAACACATGAGTTAGATGGTGTATGGGAGAGCCAATAGATGTTTGCCAAGCCCTCACAGTGTTTGGACGATACAATTTATCTTGGATTTCGAGTTGTGAGCCCATTTGCGCCTTCTCGGTTTATCTTGGATTATAAGAACTTCAAGGCCAAGTGGTAGGTGTTTTCATGAAACACATGAGTTAGATGGTGTATGGGAGAGCCAATAGATGTTTGCCAAGCCCTCACAGTGTTTGGAAGTGTCAAGTTATATTGGTTTAAGAGTTGTATGCTCATTTGCGCCTTCTCGGTTTATCTTGGATTATAAGAACTTCTAGGCCAAGTGGTAGGTGTTTTCATGAAACACATGAGTTAGATGGTGTATGGGAGAGCCAATAGATGTTTGCCAAGCCCTCACAGTGTTTGAAGAGTCAAGTTATCTTGGTTTAAGAGTTGTGAGCCCATTTGCGCCTTCTCGGTTTATCTTGGATTATAAGAACTTCAAGGCCAAGTGGTAGGTGTTTTCATGAAACACATGAGTTAGATGGTGTATGGGAGAGCCAATAGATGTTTGCCAAGCCCTCACAGTGTTTGAAGAGTCAAGTTATCTTGGTTTAAGAGTTGTGAGCCCATTTGCGCCTTCTCGGTTTATCTTGGATTATAAGAACTTCTATGCCAAGTGGTAGGTGTTTTCATGAAACACATGAGTTAGATGGTGTATGGGAGAGCCAATAGATGTTTGCCAAGCCCTCACAGTGTTTGAAGATACAAGTTATCTTGGTTTAAGAGTTGTGAGCCCATTTGCGCCTTCTCGGTTTATCTTGGATTATAAGAACTTGAAGGCCAAGTGGTCGGTGTTTTCATGAAACTCATGACTTAGATGGTGTATGGGAGAGCCAATAGATGTTTGCCAAGCCCTCACAGTGTTTGGAAGAGTCAAGTTATATTGGTTTAAGAGTTGAATGCTCATTTGTGCCTTCTCGGTTTATCTTGGATTATAAGAACTTCAAGGCCAAGTGGTAGGTGTTTTCATGAAACACATGAGTTAGATGGTGTATGGGAGAGCCAATAGATGTTTGCCAAGCCCTCACACAGTTTGAAGAGTCAAGTTATCTTGGTTTAAGAGTTGTGAGCCCATTTGCGCCTTCTCGGTTTATCTTGGATTATAAGAACTTCTATTCCAAGTAGTAGGTGTTTTCATGAAACACATGAGTTAGATGGTGTATGGGAGAGCCAATAGATGTTTGCCAAGCCCTCATAGTGTTTGAAGAGTCAAGTTATCTTGGTTTAAGAGTTGTGAGCCCATTTGCGCCTTCTCGGTTTATCTTGGATTATAAGAACTTCAAGGCCAAGTGGTAGGTGTTTTCATGAAACACATGAGTTAGATGGTGTATGGGAGAACCAATAGATGTTTGCCAAGCCCTCACAGTGTTTGGAAGAGTCAAGTTATATTGGTTTAAGAGTTGTATGCTCATTTGCGCCTTCTCGGTTTATCTTGGATTATAAGAACTTCTAGGCCAAGTGGTAGGTGTTTTCATGAAACACATGAGTTATATGGTGTATGGGAGAGCCAATAGATGTTTGCCAAGCCCTCACACAGTTTGAAGAGTCAAGTTATCTTGGTTTAAGAGTTGTGAGCCCATTTGCGCCTTCTCGGTTTATCTTGGATTATAAGAACTTCTATGCCAAGTAGTAGGTGTTTTCATGAAACACATGAGTTAGATGGTGTATGGGAGAGCCAATAGATATTTGCCAAGCCCTCACTGTGTTTGAAGATTCAAGTTATCTTGGTTTAAGAGTTGTGAGCCCATTTGCGCCTTCTCGGTTTATCTTGGATTATAAGAACTTCTAGGCCAAGTGGTAGGTGTTTTCATGAAACACATGAGTTAGATGGTGTATGGGAGAGCCAATAGATGTTTGCCAAGCCCTCACAGTGTTTGGAAGAGTCAAGTTATCTTGGTTTAAGAGTTGTGAGCCCATTTGCGCCTTCTCGGTTTATCTTGGATTATAAGAACTTCAAGGCCAAGTGGTAGGTGTTTTCATGAAACACATGAGTTAGATGGTGTATGGGAGAGCCAATAGATGTTTGCCAAGCCCTCACAGTGTTTGGAAGAGTCAAGTTATATTGGTTTAAGAGTTGTATGCTCATTTGCGCCTTCTCGGTTTATCTTGGATTATAAGAACTTCAAGGCCAAGTGGTAGGTGTTTTCATGAAACACATGAGTTAGATGGTGTATGGGAGAGCCAATAGATGTTTGCCAAGCCCTCACACAGTT
Source organism: Styphnolobium japonicum (assembly GCA_023212625.1). NCBI lineage: Eukaryota > Viridiplantae > Streptophyta > Magnoliopsida > Fabales > Fabaceae > Styphnolobium > Styphnolobium japonicum. Next base: position 934,891 of record JALBWW010000039.1, read on the forward strand.
TGAAGAGTCAAGTTATCTTGGTTTAAGAGTTGTGAGCCCATTTGCGCCTTCTCGGTTTATCTTGGATTATAAGAACTTCTAGGCCAAGTGGTAGGTGTTTTCATGAAACACATGAGTTAGATGGTGTATGGGAGAGCCAATAGATGTTTGCCAAGCCCTCACAGTGTTTGAAGAGTCAAGTTATCTTTTTTTAAGAGTTGTGAGCCCATTTGCGCCTTCTCGGTTTATCTTGGATTATAAGAACTTCAAGGCCAAGTGGTAGGTGTTTTCATGAAACACATGAGTTAGATGGTGTATGGGAGAGCCAATAGATGTTTGCCAAGCCCTCACACAGTTTGAAGAGTCAAGTTATCTTGGTTTAAGAGTTGTGAGCCCATTTGCCCATTCTCGGTTTATCTTGGATTATAAGAACTTCTATGCCAAGTGGTAGGTGTTTTCATGAAACACATGAGTTAGATGGTGTATGGAAGAGCCAATAGATGTTTGCCAAGCCCTCACAGTGTTTGAAGACACAAGTTATCTTGGTTTAAGAGTTGTGAGCCCATTTGCGCCTTCTCGGTTTATCTTGGATTATAAGAACTTCAAGGCCAAGTGGTAGGTGTTTTCATGAAACACATGAGTTAGATGGTGTATGGGAGAGCCAATAGATGTTTGCCAAGCCCTCACAGTGTTTGGAAGAGTCAAGTTATATTGGTTTAAGAGTTGTATGCTCATTTGCGCCTTCTCGGTTTATCTTGGATTATAAGAACTTCAAGGCCAAGTGGTAGGTGTTTTCATGAAACACATGAGTTAGATGGTGTATGGGAGAGCCAATAGATGTTTGCCAAGCCCTCACAGTGTTTGGGAGAGTCAAGTTATCTTGGTTTAAGAGTTGTGAGCCCATTTGCGCCTTCTCGGTTTCTCTTGGATTATAAGAACTTCTATGCCAAATAGTAGGTGTTTTCATGAAACACATGAGTTAGATGGTGTATGGAAGAGCCAATAGATGTTTGCCAAGCCCTCACAGTGTTTCGAAGAGACAAGTTATATTGGTTGTAGAGTTGTTAGCCCATTTGCGCCTTCTCGGTTTATCTTGGATTATAAGAACTTCAAGGCCAAGTGGTAGGTGTTTTCATGAAACACATGAGTTAGATGGTGTATGGGAGAGCCAATAGATGTTTGCCAAGCCCTCACATTGTTTGGAAGAGTCAAGTTATATTGGTTTAAGAGTTGTATGCTCATTTGCGCCTTCTCGGTTTATCTTGGATTATAAGAACTTCAAGGCCAAGTGGTAGGTGTTTTCATGAAACACATGAGTTAGATGGTGTATGGGAGAGCCAATAGATGTTTGCCAAGCCCTCACAGTGTTTGGAAGAGTCAAGTTATATTGGTTTAAGAGTTGTATGCTCATTTGCGCCTTCTCGGTTTATCTTGGATTATAAGAACTTCAAGGCCAAGTGGTAGGTGTTTTCATGAAACACATGAGTTAGATGGTGTATGGGAGAGCCAATAGATGTTTGCCAAGCCCTCACACAGTTTGAAGAGTCAAGTTATATTGGTTTAAGAGTTGTATGCTCATTTGCGCCTTCTCGGTTTATCTTGGATTATAAGAACTTCAAGGCCAAGTGGTAGGTGTTTTCATGAAACACATGAGTTAGATGGTGTATGGGAGAGCCAATAGATGTTTGCCAAGCCCTCACACAGTTTGAAGAGTCAAGTTATCTTGGTTTAAGAGTTGTGAGCCCATTTGCGCCTTCTCGGTTTATCTTGGATTATAAGAACTTCTAGGCCAAGTGGTAGGTGTTTTCATGAAACACATGAGTTAGATGGTGTATGGGAGAGCCAATAGATGTTTGCCAAGCCCTCACAGTGTTTGAAGACACAAGTTATCTTGGTTTAAGAGTTGTGAGCCCATTTGCGCCTTCTCGGTTTATCTTGGATTATAAGAACTTCAAGGCCAAGTGGTAGGTGTTTTCATGAAACACATGAGTTAGATGGTGTATGGGAGAGCCAATAGATGTTTGCCAAGCCCTCACACAGTTTGAAGAGTCAAGTTATATTGGTTTAAGAGTTGTATGCTCATTTGCGCCTTCTCGGTTTATCTTGGATTATAAGAACTTCAAGGCCAAGTGGTAGGTGTTTTCATGAAACACATGAGTTAGATGGTGTATGGGAGAGCCAATAGATGTTTGCCAAGCCCTCACAGTGTTTGGAAGAGTCAAGTTATCTTGGTTTAAGAGTTGTGAGCCCATTTGCGCCTTCTCGGTTTATCTTGGATTATAAGAACTTCTATTCCAAGTTGTAGGTGTTTTCAAGAAACACATGAGTTAGATGGTGTATGCAAGAGCCAATAGATGTTTGCCAAGCCCTCACAGTGTTTGAAGGCACATGTTATCTTGGTTTAAGAGTTGCGAGCCCACACAGTGTTTGAAGACACAAGTTATCTTGGTTTCAGAGTTGTGAGCCCATTTGCGCCTTCTCGGTTTATCTTGGATTATAAGAACTTCAAGGCCAAGTGGTAGGTGTTTTCATGAAACACATGAGTTAGATGGTGTATGGGAGAGCCAATAGTTGTTTGCCAAGCCCACACAGTGTTTGAAGACACAAGTTATCTTGGTTTAAGAGTTGTGAGCCCATTTGCGCCTTCTCGGTTTATCTTGGATTATAAGAACTTCAAGGCCAAGTGGTTGGTGTTTTCATGAAACAAATGAGTTAGATGGTGTATGGGAGAGCCAATACATGTTTGCCAAGCCCTCACAGTGTTTGGGATAGTCAAGTTATATTGGTTTAAGAGTTCTATGCTCATTTGCGCCTTCTCGGTTTATCTTGGATTATAAGAACTTCAAGGCCAAGTGGTAGGTGTTTTCATGAAACACATGAGTTATATGGTGTATGGGAGAGCCAATAGATGTTTGCCAAGCCCTCACAGTGTTTGAAGAGTCAAGTTATCTTGGTTTAAGAGTTGTGAGCCCATTTGCGCCTTCTCGGTTTATCTTGGATTATAAGAACTTCTAGGCCAAGTATTACGTGTTTTCATGAATCACATGAGTAAGATGGTGTTTGGGAGAGCCAATAGATGTTTGCCAAGCCCTCACAGTGTTTGAAGAGTCAAGTTATCTTGGTTTAAGAGTTGTGAGCCCATTTGCGCCTTCTCGGTTTATCTTGGATTATAAGAACTTCAAGGCCAAGTGGTAGGTGTTTTCATGAAACACATGAGTTAGATGGTGTATGGGAGAGCCAATAGATGTTTGCCAAGCCCTCACAGTGTTTGGAAGAGTCATGTTATTATGGTTTAAGAGTTGTCAGCTCATTTGCGCCTTCTCGGTTTATCTTGGATTATAAGAACTTCTATTCCAAGTGGTAGGTGTTTTCATGAAACACATGAGTTAGATGGTGTATGGGAGAGCCAATAGATGTTTGCCAAGCCCTCACAGTGTTTGGAAGAGTCAAGTTATCTTGGTTTAAGAGTTGTGAGCCCATTTGCGCCTTCTCGGTTTATCTTGGATTATAAGAACTTCAAGGCCAAGTGGTAGGTGTTTTCATGAAACACATGAGTTAGATGGTGTATGGGAGAGCCAATAGATGTTTGCCAAGCCCTCACAGTGTTTGGAAGAGTCAAGTTATATTGGTTTAAGAGTTGTATGCTCATTTGCGCCTTCTCGGTTTATCTTGGATTATAAGAACTTCTAGGCCAAGTGGTAGGTGTTTTCATGAAACACATGAGTTAGATGGTGTATGGGAGAGCCAATAGATGTTTGCCAAGCCCTCACAGTGTTTGAAGAGTCAAGTTATCTTGGTTTAGAGTTGTGAGCCCATTTGCGCCTTCTCGGTTTATCTTGGATTATAAGAACTTCAAGGCCAAGTGGTAGGTGTTTTCATGAAACACATGAGTTAGATGGTGTATGGGAGAGCCAATAGATGTTTGCCAAGCCCTCACAGTGTTTGGAAGAGTCAAGTTATATTGGTTTAAGAGTTGTATGCTCATTTGCGCCTTCTCGGTTTATCTTGGATTATAAGAACTTCAAGGCCAAGTGGTAGGTGTTTTCATGAAACACATGAGTTAGATGGTGTATGGGAGAGCCAATAGATGTTTGCCAAGCCCTCACAGTGTTTGAAGAGTCAAGTTATCTTGGTTTAAGAGTTGTGAGCCCATTTGCGCCTTCTCGGTTTATCTTGGATTATAAGAACTTCTAGGCCAAGTGGTAGGTGTTTTCATGAAACACATGAGTTAGATGGTGTATGGGAGAGCCAATAGATGTTTGCCAAGCCCTCACAGTGTTTGGAAGAGTCAAGTTATATTGGTTTAAGAGTTGTATGCTCATTTGCGCCTTCTCGGTTTATCTTGGATTA